>MU228428.1:1095264-1148360 GCA_018584345.1 Thuja plicata | reverse complement strand
TCTTATATGCCATCCACTTCTCCTTCCTAACTTCTTGAACCTCTAAGTCAAAGATATTCCTGATAATATCCTCAGGATAGTAGAACTGATGTTTTAGCATAATACAATTGGTCCTCTTCCTGAACATACCCATGATAAAATCTTCATTATAAGAACATCTATCTATGGAAGTAGATAGATGATAGGGCTCAAAATACTTGTCAAACTGTGTCCACCCTCCTTTTGTTATGATAAAGTGATGGGCTTTAGTGAGGGTAGGGAATATATTTCCCTTCTTCTTTCCAGTCAAAGCTTCCTCTTGCAGCCCACCTAATTGTCTTATGATTTCTACTATCCCAATTTTGAGTGGGACTCTATAGGGTAGCACATAAGGAACACCTCTAAAACCATAAACCCTAATCACTGTGGCAAAAGGGTATAATATCAAATCTCCCCAATTGTGAGCAATTTTCAACTTAGGGGCATACTCCATAGGCCTTAAAAGCATCAATATTTCATTATAAATTCTTGCAGTTTGGTTGCTTAATAATGATTTAAATCTAGTTACAAAAACTTTGTCAAAGTATACATAACTTGCATTCTTTCTATCCCAGGACAAGTCTGCACTCCACATCTGAACAGGCAATTATTCATCATCTTGGAAATTCTCCAATTCCATTTCTTCTTCAAAGAAATCTGCATTGTTAAATAAGAACATATGCATCATAAGGGAATACCAACCCATAGGCTTTTGTATGTTTCCATCTTTGATCCCTAACAAACCATCATGCATCTCTTGATCAATATAGGATGCATAATCAAACACTACTGATAAATGGGGATGTAGAATTTGAACCACCATCAACATTATCTGGACTGGCATGGCTGCCTCCTCATTTATCCCTAAGACATTACATAGGGAACTGTAGATTTTTCTGGCTTTGCCAATGAAGAAATCTACTTTGAAGGGTTCGGGGGTTCCTAGCCCTATTACAACTAAATTTCCTATCTTGTTAGCATATCCGTTCACTATTTCACCTCTGTAATAATCCCTTTGGTTATTGTATATTTCTTTGAAATATTCAAGGTCAATATCATCCATACTCTGGGAAGTGTCAGTCAACTTGAAAATTATTCTAATTTCATCTGCTGTTATAGTCAATATTACATTTCCCCGGGTGTCTCTAACAACCCTAGACACCTTATCATAAGTGTTTTCTATTAGAATCAGCAAATCAGTGTCCATGAAGACACTAGGTGCTATTAGCTTACCAACATCTAGTTCCCAAATATTACAATCTGGGTTGGGGGCCTTTCTCTGACTGTAAGCTGCTCTAAATAGAGCCAGGGCATCAAAACTCATGGTAGCATCTCTTGCCCACCTTCCTGAATCATATAGCCCTTCCCCAATTCTAAAGTGGGGATGTTGTGGTACTGCTTTCTTAGCTTGGGTGGCATCCCCCGAAGACAATGGTAACTTCTGTAATAAATCTTCCCTAACATTCTATTTCTAGTAGTTGACCTGTCTGGTGATTTCAGCTCTAGGGGCCATTCTAATGGTTTTCTATCAATACTAGAACCAGATTCTGAAACAAGAGTTCTAAAACCTTCCTTGAACTGCAATTCTATCTCAATTGGAATGCTAGTGAATCAGTGAACTTACCTGTTCTGCACAGAAGTCACTTGAAGCTAGTTTTATTTTGTAATTCTATCTTTGCATAAATGGTTTTGGTGAATGATTTAGACAGTAGTCGGCTTAATCATTTTATGGCCTCAATCAAATCAGTCTCTTGAATTGAATTTGACTGGAGTTGCCACACGTTCTGTAATTAATTCACCAGCTTCAATTTCGCGGCTTAACGGCTCTCTACAACTTGTTTTATTAACTTTTAATTTGAACTGTTGATTCTGGGCACTATTCTTTGCATCGGACGACTATCTTAATTTTCCAAAAACAACTGCTAACTGAGGACATGTGTCACCACCGCTTATTCACTTATTCATTAGATGTCGAGCATCTTAGACATAAGAAAATAAGCGAGCCATCAGATGCTAACCAACTTAACTGAAGCTTAACATCCCACAAGTTGTACATACCTGGGCCCACCAACTACTAGATGTCATCACCACTTATCCACTTACTTGTTAGATTTCATTCACTTTCCCTTTAAGCTAATAAGTGGTCCGTTCAATCTTTTGAAACTTGTGCACCATTTAACAGACCGTCTTTACAATAGCTTGGCCCCACCAAAGACACGCGTCACCACCGCTTATCCGCTTACTTGTTAGATGTCAAGCATCTTAGACATAAGTGAATATGCCAACTGTCAAATCTTCTCTTAGTTGCTTACCTTTTAATAGAGCATCTTTCTTAACATGCCCGGCCCCACCAAAGACACGCATCGCCACCGCTTATTCGTTAGATGTCGTGCACTTTGGACATAAGTGGATACGCGCACCGTTAGATTTTTTCTGACTTGCACAACACATAAGGTGATGACGTAAAGGGACCCATATGGTGAGACTTAGGAATTAATAAAGTGGTTAGGATATTACAAACTTTAGGCAAAAAGCAACCTATTCAGCGTAGACACATAACTTAGTATGACTCAAGTGACAGAAAAAGTAACGCAGGAATAGAATCAGCCAAGGCACTTAGGGTTTTTTAGTCACTTTTGACCACTTTCAAATAGGTTGAGGGTTTAGGCACATTTGCAGAGGCATAAAATCAAATTTAATACCAATTTCAAAACCCTTGACACTACAAATGACAGGAGACCTTATAAAAATTACAAGGCACATTTTGGACAAGAAACAGCACCAACAACATGTACCTTGTTTCTTATGATAATATCTTTCCTAAGATTCTTCACGTATTCTTTGTTCAGTCACTTCTTAATAATGTCGTGTACTCTTATTTAGCCTTCTTTTTTTATTTCCCATCACAATTTGCAAAATTGTCTTCCTTTTCCAAAATGTGAATGATTTTGAAACTTTTGAATTAATAAGATAATGAAAACATTTATTTATTTATATGTAATTGTTCTAAACCTGAAACGACACCTAATAGGCTGACATAGGTTTCTATTGAAATTTATTTATGAATTTCTATCAAAACTTGAAACTTTCGATCAAAATTGCTTTAGTAAATGGAAAACCCACAAAATCATGTCTATTTCCAGAGGTCAAGAAAAATCTGCAATTTTCATGGCTTTGGGGATCAAGCACTCTACTCAAATGGAGTAATATGGAGACGTCTTTTTGCATTACACAAGTACTCTAAACTATCTTTCTAAAAAATATAGATTTGACAATTTTTGAATTCATTAGGTCTATGTTTTGTGATGTGCACCAAATGTAGGTGTTTTTATCAAAAAGAAACCTCCAAGTTTGACGTTCAATGAAAAATAGTAGAAAAAAGGAATTTTTTTGTGAAAAATAACAATGCCCTCCGGCTTTGAGTCTAATTTCTATCAAAAAAAAGAAATTTGATAAATACACAACAAGTTATAAGCTATGCAGTCAAGGTATGTCAAAATTACGGTTTATGCTACTTCAAACATTCATAAAATATGCAATAATCATGATAATGTCATCAAACCAATTGCATGCCCTCCGTATGGATGTTACAAAACCAAATTTGAAAGAATCGCATTGATACCTATTTTAGAAAAACAATTATTCCCTATGAAGTCAAATTTAACTTTTTGAAAATGACGTTTTCAGCAACATAGCAGTTTTAGTGGGAGAAAAAAGAACTATTAAAATCAATTCAATATATATATATATATATATATATATTTGGAATCTATACAAAAAATCCTAAAAGACTCTAGTTTACTTCATCTTCAGATTTCAAACGGTTTAACGACAATATGCATCTGAATCTGAATGTTTCGTTCAAAATGAATACTTCACTATCCTTTTAGGCAAAAAAGTGTAACCCACTATTGTGGGATCACCCACTTAAATGTTTTGTTTCATGAAGAAGATGAAAATACGGATGGCCCATCATCGTAAAGAAAAGGACAAATTGATCTTAATGATGGATTTTTAGATAATGTATCCTTTTTTTTTCCTCATCCTTCTTTAAGGTTGATATATCATCATTATGAGAAATATTAGCTCCTAATTGAGCAAAATTTGAGAAATATGCTTCTTTATCCTTCTTCAAAATTAAGCGCATTGTTTCCATAAATATGGGATCTTGGGATGCCTCCAATATGTCATCTTCAGTTATTTCATCGTATTGACTCCTATGGAGATTTTGAACTTGATTTCGATAATTATTCTCCACCATAGGATTGATGTGTTTCCCAAATAGATTCATCATTATAAATGTTTTTAAAGAATATGATCTATTTGTTTCACTCACCGGGAATAACTTTGAAAAGGGTATCCAAATATGAATTAAAAATCTTTCCAAACCCTTGGGAAATGTCCACTATCTGCCCCTCTTTTTTTCTGGGCATCACTTGCCTGTGTGTAGGCATGACTTAAATGTTAACAGGCGTCGATTGGAATTTGTCTACGCAACACTCTGCAGTTAGCAGGTGGCATTTGCCTATTGATAGGAATTGTTTAAATGTTTCCATGTATCAATTTCCAATGACTTATGCGGTGTTTAAAAGATGCTAGGCGTTGTTTCAGAGTTATAGGCGTTACATAACTATTTGCAGGCATTGTTTAATTTCTCATACGCGGCATTTGGCAGATCAAAGTTATTTTTGTCAAATTTTTTATTTTTTAAAATTTTAAGGGTTATGATCAGGTCTACCAGAGAATATTCTTGCTTGAAAAGTAAATACAAACTCAACACACACACATCAAATTTTCATCATGTCCCTAAAACAACACTGATTTGTATGTTCTCGGTCATTTTAACAGGTATAAAATAAGAATAGCTTCCACGCAATCTACCTAGAGTCTGATTTGGCTCTTAAAATTTGGCTCTAAAAGGTATGATTGCTACTTATTTGGGATTTAATGATCACCTCTGTTCTAAACTATGTCAAGTTCTTTTACCCCCTTACGGGCTTCCCACACGCACAAAAGTATAATTTTGCGCAATCCCGAAGGACTACTCAAGGAAGTGAAGAAACTTGCACACAATATAGTCACCTTCCCATTAAGGAAGAATGCATTTATTTATAGTGGGTTGGATAGTATCATGGAAAAATCAATTGTCTCCCACTTTGGGTCGTTCCCTCTCACCACCTTCGTAAAGGAATTCTCGGGAGGCAGGCCCTCTAAAGCTCTAATTGATCTAGAATATATAGAAAAATAGCAAATGAACTTAGTTCAACAAGTTTGGGAATTTGATTCACTTAAAAAGTGAAGAGCATATCCATATTTTTGTTCTTTGTTCCAAACACCTCAAACACTTATTGTTCTTTTCCAACCTCGTTACAAAGAGGTTCTTAAAAATGAAATGTTTGATTAATTTTGCTCCCTTTCTTTCTACGACCTCAAATGCAACATGTTTGAATTTTTGATCCACTTCAAAAAGTGGAGAGCATATGCCTAATGCTTTGTTCAAGATGGACAATAATAGGGTTTTTCCTATTTAGAGTAGATATAAATAAATGCCATAATCTAAGGGAATGCAAGCTTGATATGAAAAATACCTCTTTTATAGCTAGCAAAGGCTAGGCACTTTTTTGAGGTTTTTGATGTTTGTTTGCTTACTCACCTAGTGGTGATCATTCCCACTCCGGATGCACAAAAAATTTAGTCAACACAAAGAGAACAAAGTGAAGAAAAACTTGAAACCAAATTGACAAAATGCTCCTAAGTTCTTTTTGATCAAATTTTGCAAACATCAAGCTTAAAGAACTCAAAAACCAAAAAATCAACTAAAGAGTAGGGAATTTCCTTTTGTATGCACTAAGAAATTTCATTTAGTGATCATACAAATATTCTTCTTCTTTTAAACTTTCTAGAATAATAGAAGCATGAATTTTCTTAGAAAGTTTAGTTTGTGCTCTTACCTCTTTACTAGGTCTTGTAACTTTGATTTTTAGTTTCTGGACTTTTAAATGATGTTTCATCTGCAGGGAACAAAAACACAAAGAGTTATAACAGAGAGAAAATCAATTTAAACTTGATATAAAGCAATAAATTCTAGGTGGCATTTAACATCTAATACGCGGCATTTAACTGTTACTAGCGAAATTTAAAACTTTAGAAGCAAAATTTAAACTTTAACACGCAACATTTAGAAATGCACGGGCGGTAAAATAAACTTCACAGGTAGCACAGAAAGTTTAAATTGTGGCCAAAGATTGATCACACGTGACAGTTGAAAGTTCACAGGCAGTTTTTTGCAACTCACAGGCGACGCTTTATAGGCTTAGGCGTCACACTTTGTCTCGTACGTGGTGAAAGAATTTAAGACAAAAATAGAGTAAAATCTGCAGACATCTCTTCACCATGCATAGGCATCATTAGATTATTTGTATGCGTCATTTCACCTATTTTCTTCAAAATGAACAAGAAAGTGAAGCAAAAATACACAAAATTTGATAAAAACGATGAAAATGAGGCCTAAAGCCCCACAATGGGCATCATTTGTGTGTGAATTTAATACACCTTCATGAGATTAATTTATTTAACTACAATTCTATAGAAAAACATAAATAATTTAAACTAAAGAATTGCATTTAAATCACTAAACATCTCATGGTTGTCTAACTAGTATACTAGTAAAGCTCTCAGCCTTAATCTCTACTAGTGACAATCCTAGAATGAGAAATTGATACAAAAATATTCCTAATCTAGCTCAATTCTCTCAAATGATCATGATTATGAATCCAAATGCAACAATAATTCTCTCCATAATGCTCAAATTGCTATGAAATTTCTCAAATATGCTCAAGATTTCTCAAAATTGCCTATAGGTTTGACGCTATGCATTCAAATTTTCTAGGATTGATTATGCTTAAAAATGGCTTGTTTTTATAGAAAATTCCCAAGGGTAGGGGGTAGAGTTACTTGATCATGACTAAGCCTTGGTTAGGTGAAAGGCTTTGAGATGGTTTCAAATGGGGGGATAATTTAAATGATTGTCTCAAAGGGTGGGACAAAGGGACAAATTTGAGTTATTGAGATTCAAATTTAGGAGTGATCCATGTGCTTTGTGTTCTCAATTTTCATTGGTTGCTCAAATTCATGTTGAAAGATATTATGATTATTTAATTCAATCAATTAATTAAATTATCCATGTAGGGATGAATAGGTTCAATTTGATTTTTGATTAAAACTATACAATTAATTGATTAAAATCAATTATATAATTTTGATTGATCCTTTTAGGCTTATATTTGATTATTTGATATCATTATTAATTAATCCTTTTATTTAACTTTATTTTGTCCACTTTGATTGATAAATGTCCATTTGAATTGATTTTGATCCATTTTGAAGCATTTTGCTGAGATTTGTAGATTTTGATGATTCTAAGACACCTGCCCAGTTTTGGGTGTCTACACATGTCAACACCCCACTTAAGTGCAACCTAGAGAGAATATATGCAAACAATGTAATATGGGTCCAAGAAACTAGTACATGTTAGGTACCCATGTAAAAATGTAATTTGATATCTCACAAATAGAGAAAAGGATAAAATAAGTGGGCAAAAACTCATTTCCAAAAGAGAGATGAAAACAAAAAATTCTCTCAATGATGAATGTGATGCACAACACCCCATGTGATGAAACAATACCCCAGAAGAGAGAATGGATAATTAAAGTTACCTCTCCCCCAATGTAGAATATCCTAAATGCTTAAGATAATCCAATGATGTAAAAAAAAACTCCTCTTTTGATGAATAAATATAGCCAATGTTGCATCAAGAATATCAAAGCACCCTTTTAGAATATGTTGATGTTGAACTACTAAGGAATCTCACACTACAAAAAGAATAAGATAAAATTCAAGAACACAACTAAATGAATATAAAATGGATACTTGCAAACTATAGATTAGTACATTTTGTTCTCAACTAGAAATATGTATCAAGTCCTATGATATAAAGCTTGACCAACTGAGGATCTTTCTTATCAATTCCATAAACTTTTAGATGTGCTCTTAACTCATTTTTCTTAGTCACATAGGCCCATATTGAATAAAAATTCTTAGGATATAAATTTATGAGAACATTAGTTGGTTTGTATAACCTAATATCAAAAAAAATTCCATGCAATTGAGCAAGTTTCTCCCAAGTATCCTTAACTATATTACATGTATCAATGTGAAAGATAATATGAGTTGGTACATATTTCCTTAATAATCTAAGATCCATAGTACTTTTTATGAGCCAATTCATTTTAAAATTAGGATTACCTTTAGTATTTTATGGTTTTTTAATAGCTCCATAAATGTAGCGAGTTAACCCATTTTCCATTAGTTTACTCCATGCGTTTACTTATTATGTTGAAAAATTATGTGGAGTTTAAAGAGGAAACTTAGAGATTACCCAAGAAAAAAATAGAAAAGTGCAAGATAAAATTGAAGGCACAATCATACAAATCCTCCTCCCCTCCTATGCACGAAAAAAAATTACGCAATCAAGGATCGCACCCAAAAGTGATGATTTGGCACTTTATACTTAGTGTAGTTACAATGAACATTTGCAAAAAAAAAATAGACTTATGATTTCAGTGATTAAAATGACCTCAATTAAGCTATATCAAACTTAGATCACTATGAAAAAACACTTAGTTGAGATCTTTTCCTAAAAAGGCCAAATATGTCCAAATATTGAAAGTATAATTTATAATCACAATGACTATAAATTGATAGCCTCATTGAGAAGTTAACCAAAAATTATGCAATTTAAAAAAAGAGACACCTAAAAAGGACTTCCTATGAGCTTAAACAAAGCCCAAAAATTTGGCAAAATAAGGATTACACAGCTACACCATTGAAATCATTATTCTAAAACACAAAGCACCAAAGTTAGAAATCACCTACACCATTGCAAAGAGCACAAAATTCTAGCCTAAATAAAAAAATTGCTCAAAAAAGGAGTTAAAATGAGAAAGTTATGGTCCTTTGAAGTTGAACTAAAAATTAAAAAGCCCATCCATGAGGGGGCCAAAATCTTCAAATATTGCTAACATCAGCAACTCATGAGGTTAAATTTAATGTTCAAATCTATTTTTAAGGTAAAACAATGACCTATTGATGTCATTGTTTATATAGTGATGACATTATTATTCTCTGGAAAAGAAAATTTATAGCTTGTTGATGTGGCTATTTTTCAATGATAATCCACAATGTGGCAGGTTTGCTGCTAATATGGATTTCCAAGTTGGTGGATGATATATCTAATTCAATAAGTAGAGCACTGACATGCGGCATATGGTTGTTTCATAATAAGAGAAAATGTGCTTTAGAATATTGTGAAGTTCTTTGAAATCTTTGTACATAATATTCTTATGTTGACTTATCATATGCTAGGTTTAGCATTATCTCAGGGGAGTAATGTCTAGGGTCATGGGATCAGTGGGTTCATCACATGGCACATACTGGGTATTGCAATATTCTACTTTTGTATGTAAAGGGGTAGGTCTGTGGACTTGTTCCACTCCATTTTTTTTAAATTTTTTATAATAAAAAATGACATTACAAAAAATACTATGAATTTAAAAAAATGACCTTTTTACTAAAATATGCATTAAAGGATTTTTATATTTTTATTGAAAATTTGTACCATCAGGTATTTGTGGTATCCATACAACCAAGGAGGTGAAATTTTTTAATAGCTATATGTGACAACATCTGATTTTAATGAATTGACAATCTATTTTAGTTGATTTCTGCCTCCTAATCATGATCAAAAGGTCAGTCTTGGCTCAAAGATCTTAGAAGTGTCAACTACCTCCTAGATCTAGCAACCACATACAAACTTCAAAAACTTGTATATTTGGCCTTTGATGCTTGATTTGGATGAAATAAAATTCAATTTTGGGATATTTTGACCTCATAAATGCAACAATGATCTAATATTTTCACAAGCATGCTCCAAATTTGAATTACAATGTAATTCCACAAAAGGACCCCTCAAAATTCACCAAAAAATTCACTCAAATCTCTCAAAATACTATCCATTCAAAATCAACAATCTTACCATGTAAGATTTGGCTATGATGATAGTCACCCAAGATCTTGTGGTTTAATGATGTTCGCATTATGGTTGTTTTTGGAGGAGATATGAAGATCAGTCATTTGAAGATTCATAATTGGTTGTCATTGATGGAAACATGTTTAGTTAATATGATTGGAGGGACCGGTAAGATCCGTACATGATCGGTAAAGGCAGATACAGTTAACTGTGTTAATCGATGTACAAGAGGAATATATGAAGAACAATTTCAGTCAGATAAATTTGTAGCAGTTGAGTTGCATAGAAAATCATAAGATGCAGTCTTAGAGAATACATTAATGTGGTATGTGGAAGGCATGGTTCTCTTGACACTTGAAATTGACTAGGTGTCTTATTATTATCAAAATCTACAAATCTATGCAGATCTCAGCAAATCTTATCAAAATGCTTCAAAATGGATCAAAATCAATTAAATGGACATTTATCAATCAAACTGGGTTAAATCAAATTTAAATCAAGGGATTAATTAATCATGAAATCAAATAATTAAATACAAGCCTAAAAGGATCAATCAAGTTATTCAATTGATTTTAATCAATTAATTGTATAGTTTAAATCAAAAATCAAAATGAACATATTTCTTACATGGCTAAATTAATTAAATGATTGAATTAATTAAATCTTAATATCTTTTCAACACAAATAAAAGAGCCAATGACAATTGAGAACACACTTGCACATGGATCACTCCAATTTTGCATCTCAACGTCTCATTTATCCTTTAAAATCTCATCCACTCATCTTGTCCCACCCTTTGAGGACAACATTTAAATGGTCCCCTTATTTGAAACCATTTGAGAGATCAAACTCAACCAAGGATTAACCCATGGTCAATTCACTCTACCCCCTACCCTTGAGATTTTACTATAAATATAAGTCATTTTCAAGCATAAGGGATCCTAGAAATTTGAATGCAAAGCATCCTCATTATAGGCAATTTCGTAGCAATTTGAGCAATAGTGAGAGCATTTTGTAGCAAATTGAGAGATTATTTAAATTTATAAGAGCATTTGAATTCATTTTGTATCATCTTTGAGAGAATTGAGAGATAGATTAGGCATTTTATCATCCATTTCTCATTCTAGGAAGGTCACTAGTAGAGATTAAGGCTGAGAGATCTACTTGAAAAGCCTAGTTAGAAAACCATGAGATGTTATGGATTTTAAATGAAATTATTTAGATTAATTTGTTTATTTCTTACCATAGAATTGTGCTTGATTGTCCTAATTTCATGAAGGTGTATTAACTCACACATAAATGACGCCCACTATGGGGCTTTAGGCCTCATTTTCTATTGTTTTATCAAGTTTTGTGTCTTTTGGATTCACTTTTATGCTTATTTTGTAGAAAATAGGTGAAATGACGCGTATGAGAAATTTGATGACACTGTGAGTAGTTAAATGACGTGTGCAGAATCTACTCTATTTTTGTCTTAATTTATTTCACTACATATGAGACAAAGTGTGATGCGTAAGCCTATAAAGTGTTGCCTGTGAGCTGCAAAGTGCCGCCTATGAATTTTCAATTTCCACATGTGATCTTTGTTGTGACGCATTTTAAACGTTCTGTAACACCTGTGAAATTTACTTTACCGCCTGTGCATTTTTAAATGTCACGTGTTAAAGTTTCAATTTTGCTTTAAATGTTTTAAATGCCGCTTACCAATAGATAAATGCCACGTATTAGCTGTTAAATGCCGCTTAGTTCTTTCTATTTTATTTTGCTGTCAAATCATTAAATTCTGATTTCTAATTCTCTATCTGTGTTTTTCCCATAGATGAGCAAGCACAAGAAGGTACATAAACCATAATTTTGAGTTACAAAGCCTAGCAAAGAGGTAAGAGCACAAACTAAAAATGATAATAAAATTCATGCTTCCAATATTTTAGAAAATTTAAAGGAAGAAGAACATTTGTATGATCATTATATAAAATTATTTTTTTCTTACAAAAAGAAATTCCCTACTCTTTAATTTGATTTCTTGTTTTTTATTTCTTTAAGTTGATTCTTGCAAATTTGATCAAAAGGAACCTAGGAGCATGTTGTCAAGTTCATTTTCAAGTTTTTCTTCACTTTGTTGGTTGTGTTGACTAACTTGTTGGAGGAGCCGGAGTGGGAATGATCGCCACTAGGTGAGTAGCAAAAAAAGAAAAAATCATCAAAAATGCGCCTAGCCTTTGCTAGCTTTGAAAATGAGGTACTTATCTTAACAAGCTTACATTGATTATATTGTGGAATTAATTTGAATCTAGTTTAATAGGAAAAAACCCTATTATTGTCCAAATTGAACAAACATTAGGTATATGCTCTCCACTTTTAAAAGTGGATCAAAAAGCCAAATGTGTGAGTTCAATCTGGTAGAAAGAAAGGGAAGGAATTAACCAAACATTTCCATTATAAGAACCTCCTGGTCAAGGGGTTGAAAAAGAACAAAAAAGTTCTTGAAGTGTTTGGAATGAAGGAAGACAATAGGGATATGCTCTTCACTCTTTGATTGAATCAAACTCACAAACTTGTTGGAATAAGTTCATTTTCCGCTTTCCATATATGCTAGATTAAGTAGAGCTTTAGAGGGCCTACCTCCCGAGAATTCCTTTATGAAGGCGATGAGAGGGAGTGACCCAAAGTGGGAAAAAATTTCTTTAGCCTCGATATCATCCAACCCACTATAAAAATATGCACTTTACCTTAATTGTAAAGTGACTAAGTTATGTGCAAGTCATCCTCACTTCCTCGAGTAGTCCTTCGAGATTGCGCAAAATCATACTTTCGTGCATGTGGGAAGCCTGCAAGGGGGTAAAGGAGCTTGACATGATTTATAACGGAGGTGTCATTAAAAATCAGTTAAAATAGTAAGCTTACCTTCTAGAGCCATTATTAAAAGCCACATTTGTTTGACTCTAGGTAGATTGCTTGGAAGACTTTCTTGTGATATACTTATGAAAATGACCGAGAACATACACTTTTAGTGTTTTTTTAGGGATATGATGCAAATTTGATGTGTGTGTTGAGTCTGTATTTCATTTTCAAGTAATAATCTTCTCTAATAGATCTGATCAAATACATTAAACTTTTAAAACCTAAAAAAATTGAAAATTCAACTTTGATTGGTAAAGTGCCGCGTATGATCATTTAAACGACGCCTACAGACAGTTCTGTGATGCGTAAACAACTGAAACGATGCCTATCATCTATCAAAAACCACATAATCCACTGGAAAGTGCCACCTGGAAACAATTCAATAATCCCTATCAACAGGAAAATGTCACGTACTAACTACAGAGTGTCGCGTACAAGAATTCTAGTCAACGTGTAATAACATTAAATTGACACATACAAAATAGGAAGTGACACCCAAAAACAAAGAAGGGAAAATAGTGGATATTTACCGAGGGTTTGAAAACAAGATACTTGCATTTTTGGATACCCTTTTGGGCATTTTACCTCTGTGTACTTTCAACTTGATTAGAATCTACCATTTTTTGACATTTCACAAAATCATCCAAGGATTGACCATTTAAGTGAAGAAAAAAGCCTAAGATATTTATATGATTTATTCTCATGCCGGATTTTATGTGATCTCATTATATCAAGTCTACCCTATAACCTGACGGATCCTATCTAAGGCAGGAGTGTCCTTTTTCGAGTGATAACTTTACTTCTTCAAGACCCTTACAAGAACCTATAAAGGAGACGGAGCCAAAAATGTCTTTTCCATTTGGCAACATGGACCCTGATCAAATCAATCATGTTAACAAATACACAAACAATAATGGAGGAGGAAATTTTGATCCTAACAACCAAGGGTCAAACAACAATAACAATGGAGGAGGAAACATTGATCCTAACAACCAAGGGTTAAACAATAACAATCTTGGAGGAGTAAATCTTGACCCTAACAACCAAGGGTTAAACAATAATAATAAAAATGGGGGAAACATTGACCCTAATGATGAAGAAGAAACCGATGAAAAGGTCAATGAAGCAAGGCAAAGTCATTTCTTCATGAAGCTCATGGAAAAAGCGTTGGAAAAAGACAAAGAAAAATACTTCCTAGACCTAGCACAAATGGGTCTCAAACTTCCCCATGACTATAATGTCAATCAACTTAATAAAAAATAAGTTGAGGCTTATCCTATTGATATCATGAATAAACAATTCAAACTCTTCCAAATGCAATTGGACATGATGAAACAAAGCGGGGTTCCTAAACCCTTTTCTATCAAAGCCTTGTTTCCTTTTTCGTTTGATAAATCATTAATCATGGTTCCATTCCCAACTAATGCTATCTTTCCTAAATATGAAAAATAGGAAGGAACAACAGATCCTCAAGATCACTTAAGGGAATTTTGTGCATTGAGCCTAGAGTTCATGCATGATACAACTTACCTCATGAGGTTATCTCCTAGAAGTTTAGGAGGCATGGCCATGGAGTGGTTTTCAAGTTACCCTCCGACATCCAAACCTTCGAAGAGTTGGCCTCAAAATTCATAACTCATTATTCCTACAATATCAAACATGAGGTTACGATGATAAATTTATGTAATACCAAGCAATGAGAGGGAGAAAGATTCCTAATTTTATTACAACGATGGAGAGCAGTATTTGCTAGATACCCTCGAAGTGTAATTAAAAAAGAGAAGATGGATATCTTTATTAATAGCTTGACTAATGAGATGAATTACCCATTAAGACTACAATGTCCTAGGTCTTTCCAAGACCTAATTGAGAATGGGGTTACCACGGAAGAGGTATTGGTCAAAAGTGGAGAATTAAATATTTGTAAAAACAACAACAACAATACCTCCAATAACAACCAAAATAGAAATCCTCCTAACAATAACCGGTTTTGGATGAGGAATGAAAATAAAGGAGTGGTGAATGATGGAGTTGCAGAGGCTAAAAATTTTAAGGCCACCCCTTTCAATGTTACCAAAGGATTTTCTCAAGCTAATAATGTGACCCAAGAACCCAAGGTACCTTTCAACAACAACAACAACAATAATAACTTTGGGAACAATCAAGGGGTTAACAAACCTAAGCCTTTCTTTTCACCAACTCCTAAAAGAACATTCACACCTTTAGGTGAACCCCTCGAGAAGGCATTAAGAACCCTCATTGATAATAAGCTTATTGACTTACCTAGAGCTCAACCATATGAACCATAAATCAAACCTACATGGTGGAGTGAGTCTATTCATTGTGAATACCATACAAATAGAGGACATAAGACAAATCATTGCATGCATTTGAGACACGTAGTGCAAGACCTAATTGACAATGGTGTGATAAAGGTAGAAGGTCCTCAAAACAATGAAGATCACACAGCCTTTAATACTCCTTTCTACAAACATGAAAAAGGTGAATCTTCCAATTCAAACAATGGAGGGAACAATGGCAACAATTTGAGAGGCAATAACAATGTAAACTTTGCCCATACCTATGACAATACTATTAATGCCCTATCTAGACATGATAGTACTATCAATGTTGTGGTAATCAAAGAAAAAACTATTCAAGAGTCCTCTAATGTTGTAACTAGGGGGCAAGTAGTGAAAGTTACCCTACAAGGAAGTACCCCTAAAACCTTTGGTCTTACTTCAACAACTACTTTGGCTAAACCAACATCTTCTTCAATAAGGCCTTATAGTTTGGTGGATCAATTGCATAAAACTCCAGCACAAATCTATATTTTGGAGTTGTTGAAATTATTTCCTAATCACAAAGAAATATTGGAAAAATCCCTAGTGGAAACCAATGTTCCTATAACCTTGGAGGAGGATAAGTTTCAAAATATGGTGGGACATCTCATAGCTCTTCATTGCCTTTCATTCTCCGAACAAGATGACATGTCTATTACCCACCCTCAAAATTTACCCTTGCATATAGAAGTGTTAATCCAAAGGCATAGGGTTAAGAGAGTTCTCATTGATGGGGGAGCTGGTCTCAATATTTATACATTAAACTGTGTCAAGTCTTTAGGGATATCTGAATCATCTATTGACCCTAAGAAGCAAATCACCATTAAGGCTTACGATGAGGAAGAAAGGTCTTCAAAAGGCATGATTGTTTTACCTATCCAAGTGGGACCTATAAAAAAAGATACCATATGTCAAGTTTTTGACATGAAATTAACTTATAATATCCTATTGGGAAGACCTTGGATTCATGAGATGCAAGCGGTACCTTCTACTTATCACCAATGCATAAAAGTTCCACATAGAGGTGAGGAGATCACAATTGGAGGAGATTCTAATCCCTTCCAATATTGCAACACACTGAAGCAAAGTCATGAATTATTTATTCCTCACAATAGGGAAGGAGTCATCCCTAATGATACTATTGAAGAACCCAGCAAGGAAAGTTTGAAGTTGACATCAAATGCTACTTCCATCTCAAACCCTAATCAAAATAACTCAACTACAACAACTAAGGGAAAGGAAAAGATGAATTATGAGGGTCAAAATTCACATGATAATTAAGTTAAGACTTCTACATTGAGGATGGAGACTTTGAAACCTACCAAGGAAGAAAGAGAACAAGCTAAGAAGGATCAATATCAAAAGATGAGTGAATTGATGCACACCTTTGAAAAGCAATGTAAAATCAACTCCAAGGGAGTGGGGGAATATTTTTTTTCCCTATTTGATTTACCAACCTCTCCTAGGACACATGGGAATCCATCAAGTGCTCATCCCCCTCATAAATACAATGCTCATTTTGTAAGAGAGAGTCATAAATATGCCTTAGAGAAGGAGGATAATGAAGTACTACAATGGCTTTATAAGCAAGAGGACACTTCAAATCAGTCTATGGAAAGGGTACAACACATCAATATTCAAACCGAACAATATGGGAAAGGGTATAAAATCATGCAAAAAAATGGGCTATAAGGGAAGAGGACCCTTAGGAGTTAAAAATAGAGGATTATTAGAACCCATTGAACTAGCTTGGAGAGAAAAAGAAGAGAAAGCTGAAATACGTTTTCAACATAAAGGATAAATTTCAAGTCTAATGCATGATTCCCATGAACGTGTGCACATGGTTGGTTCCAAAAGTGAAGATGATTATATGGATTATGAGTGGGATTCATTTTCTGAAGATTCTTTTCATGACATAGAAGTTGATGTTATTCACACATATGCAACTATTCCCAATGTTACAAGTCAAGAAAATGAACATCAAGGCTCAAATTATACACAAGTGTCAAGTGAACCTCAAGAATCCAACATAAGGAAAGCATATAGGACTAGTAAATGGGTAGGTGAGCCTTGGGTACCTTAGCGGGGGGTGATTCAAATATGTTGTATTTAATCCACATGCATTCTTTCCCATGGAAATAAGCGAGGACTCTAGTGAAGGAGACTTTGATCCAACTTCCATGGAACATCTTGAGGAAGAGCATGTCATAGACCTAAGTGATACAATGTATGAACCTTCAAATGAGTTCATGTCCTTAAACCCTTCGAATGACAATTTTCCAAATGAATTCTTATCCTTAATGCACCCTAAACTCATTGATTGGGATTTATTTGAACCCAATAACCTATTATACTTTCCCAATGACCTTGCAATGGCCCAATACCTAAATGCAGTTGAGCCATCTTCTTCCATCAATGAATACAATCTGGATGTGATGATAAAGGCAGGGGTCCAACCTCTCAATCCACAAAATTAAAAAAAAATATAAAAAAATGAAAAGGTCTAGTGGTGAAAACCACCATGTGGCAGTGCTAGAACCTAAAAAATTCAAAATATCAGATGTTTCCAAAGGTGAAAACCCAATTGTGGAACCTAAGGAAAAGAGGTTGGATGCCCTACCTGAACATGAAGATGAAAGTGTTGGTTGTATTCCTAGTTCTAGTCTCTTTGCCAGTTTTTTGTGGTCCTCTTGCTTGTTTCTTACCTAAAAACAGAAATCTCTCAGTTTATTTGTCTTTTCCCTGTTGAAATCTTCTGGTTTTCAGGTCAGAACCCATGAAAATTTGCAAAGCCTCAAAACCATAGGTCATGTTTATTAGGCAAATTTGAAAAACCCTCAAATGTTTATCTCACTTCTATTTTGGCATTACTTTTTGAGTTCACTTAAGTCATGTGTTGAAAAGCTTGGTCGCCTAGTTGCATAATCTAGATGGCATATTCCTTTGTTCCTAGAGACTTGGTAATTACCTTATGTCGGGATGTCTCTAAAAGATTTTGAATATTCCTTTTGCTTTTAGAGACTTGGCAGAGCCCTTTAGTCGTGTAGTCTCTAAATGAGTAAATAGGTCAGCAGTTAGTGAAAGGGCCCACAGACAAGTCACGGTGTCATGAGAAAAGATCAGTTGTTAATGGTTCATCAAGAGACTTGGTGATTTCTTCATGTCACATAATTGCTAGATTGGCCCGCAGTTGAGTAAGCAGTAAAGGGTCAGTCGCGTAGTCTCCAGAAAGAATGGTGGTTAAGTGAAAATGACTGAGACTTCATGACTAACCGTATGCAGTTTGAAATGAAACACAGTCGGGTTGTCGCTAGATTGAGATGTTGAGTCAGCTTTCCATTTAGAAATGTAGAGATGAGTAATGAATGAGACACGTGTCCAAAGGTGAGTTGACTAAATAAGCTTTTCATGTGGTCTCCAAATGGAAGTAGACTATTTAGCGACTAAGAGACTAAGTATAAAAGCCTTTCTTGTCGCGTAGTCTCAAGAAAATTTGAAGGTATGATATATTACTTAGTGACTTAATGGAAGCCGTCAGATGCAATGATTCAGAGATCCTACGGTGGTCATGAAGTCTCCAAATAAAAGGTTCTAAAGGAAAAGGTACTCGCGACTTAGAGATAAGGGTATGTCATGTGGTCACTAGATAAAATGGAGGGTAAAAGTGCTTGTTGCGTTGTCTCTGATGGATAAGTCACTTAACATTGGTATTCAGTGATTAGGCAACTAAAGGTAGTCGCGGGGTCTCCTAAGGAAAAGCAAGCATTTAGCGACATGGAGATAACCATGAAAGTTAAGAGTAATGGTTAGTCGTGGAGTCTCCAAGTAAAACATGAGTTAAACTTTTCTTCTAGTGACTTTGATTTACACAGTCACATGATCGCCAGAAGTAAACTATGGTTAACTAAGACGGGGAAAGTTACATAGTCGCTAAGTCTCCAGAAGAATTAGGGGTTAAAGACTTGGGTCAGCGACAAGGAGATCATACACAGTCGCGTAGTCTCTTAATATGAAATCATAAGAAAAGGCGGCAGTGTCTGACATGACAACATGAATCATTTAGTGTCCAATGACAAGATTGGATATTGATTACTGTGCAAAAAGGGGTAGCTGAGATGTATGACAGAGAGCCAATCACAGTGAAACATGTCATCACATTCAAATTTTATAAAGTTTTGCACATATATAAATTTGATTTCCTGTCACACTCAAGGGCTACAACTAGGTTTTTAATTAATTCATAGCATGCTGAATTAAAGACATGAATTGATGATTTTCAAAATGATGAGTCATGTACTTCAAAAAATTACCATAAAGAGTTGATCAAGGATTTATTTTAACTTACCTTGCCTTCAGAATTTTAGAGCTAAGAAGTGCGAGGTATTCTGAGAAGAGAGAAGAAGCTAGAGAAGTTGCAAAATATTCAGTTGATTAAGAGGCTTTGAATTTCCAAGAATTGTGCATAGAGGAGTACGATGAGTCTTGGAAATAGATTTGTTTCAATATCAGTAAAAAATAAGGGATTCAAACACAGAAAACATGAGCAAAGCAGTCAGTGTGGCTTCTACTAGTGGGAGAAGTCAGGATGTAGACGAAGAATCCAAGGGGAAATAGAATTTCTCAGATGAATTCCTCAAATTATTGCCAGGTTCAACTCAGAACAAGAGGGCAGATGATAATCTTCTTAAAGATGACTACTGCGATATCAAAGATGCTGATACTCTAGGGACAACAGGTTTTTCCCCTTTTAACTACTTTTTGAAGAATTCTGATAAATCTATCCCAGTATCAAACCCTTGGGCTTGTGGTTTAGCTAAACTGATAGTTCCTGATGTCTACATAGATGTAGATTTTTTCTTAGGCCTCACCAGTCATTATGATGTCTTATCTAAGACAATTAAGAGGAATGATGGCACTGCCCTACTCATCCTAAACAGAAATCATTTATGCAAGATTTTGGTTTGTATAGCACTATGTCCACCAAAATTGATATCACTAAGCATGAAGAAAGGTACAATTTGAAGCCTGGTATTGCTAGGGAAACATTACAGAAGCACATGTTCAAGGAAGTGAGAAAACATCTTGGTCCTATGTCTAGAACAAGCCCTTACTACTTCAAGGACTTACATTTCTACATTAAGTACATTGCCTATGACCTATGTAGAGTGCTAGGGATACATGGGCAGCAGATAAGATGGTGCTAGATTTGTAGGAGGTGCATTCTAGCACTAGCTATGATTATATACAGTATATCATTGATAAGATGCATGAGGGATTCATAGCAACTCATAAGAAGATGAAGGATCCTAAGGAGAAAGAGCCCAAGTTCTTTCACTACTCAATCCTCATGCATCTCCTTTTACATTTTAATTTTGTAATCATGGATGTGAATAATTTGACCCCTCAGAGGTTTTATCAAGACAGACCTAATCCTATCTAGTTCTAGATAAAGATTTGGAATTATACATCTAGGGATTGTGATTATTGTGCATTTCAAAATTGGATTGTGTACCCCATAGTACAGAGCCTAGGCATCAGCAGGACAAGGGTCCCAATTAAGGTCATGCAACTGTTAAGGCCATGTGACTATTCTGATAAATGGGAGGGAGACCATAATTGGGGATATTTCTTCTTAGAAGAGAACTACACCATAATAAGGGTATATGGATGTATACATCCACCTCATGTCTTGCCTTACCATGTCCCTGCAAGAGTTGCTGCAATGGAATTTTTTTGGCAGTTGTTGTTAACAGACAATGAGCACTTTGCATCACACAGAAAGGGGACCATAACCCCTAGACAGTTCAAAATTTCAGATTTTACCATTGGCAAAGGTGTCATTGATTCAGTCATCCAATGGTTAGAAAGTCATAGAATGGGGATAGCCTCATATAGATACATTGATCCTGAAGGTTTCATGGTAGGAGTCAGGAAATTATATACTCCCACAATTCCCAATACAAATGTTCATTGTGAATGTATTGAGGAGGATGCAACAAGGAATATTCTTGATGAAGATGAGATTGAGACAAGGAGAACAAGGATTCAAGAGTTGTTGAACCTTGAAAGACAAATCAAAAGAAATGGGTTGGCTTTTGGAGGTTTTTACCCTAACTTGTCCTATTTTGACAGAATAAAAGCCATGATTGATAATTTTTATGTGCTTACTAAAAAATTGGAAACTGTTCTTGATAAGAAAGGTGCTCAAGGGCCAGACCATTCATAATCTGAGTATGATATTAGTAGTGACAGTGACTATGCCTGTCCTACTAGATATGTTCAGCCTCAGCAGGATGTTGCTGAGATACCACAGTTGCAAGGAGCTGAAGGCCATATTGTTGACTTAACAGTAGCCACACAACCTGATGATGTAGAAGAGCCTTTAGCTAAAAGGAAAAATGTGGAAGTAGGTGAGCCTTCAGTTGAAAGGCAAGAGAAGAAAAAAGATAAAGCAAGTGCCCTAGTGCCTGGGAATAGGTTATATGACCATAACCTGAGAAAATTGATTAGGGAGGGAAAGAAAAAGCAACCTAATATGGAAGAGAATGTTGAATTACCCCTTAAGGCTTGTGTTGATGAAATGTTGTTACATCAACAACAATTTCTAAATGATAATAATTTCATTAAGACTGAGGAGTTTAAAGACTTCCTAAGGTGGTATAAAAAGGAGCAAATTAGAGCTCAGTTAATTGTTGATGGGGAGGAGACAGTAACAAATGAGGCCCTAGTGGCCCTACAATCATATGACCTAGACAGTGAGGGCATCTCACCTGATGAAGACAGAAAAATGGTATTGGACAGTGACATATTACTTGTTGAGGGTTGGGATTTGGCTTCTGCCTTCATAATTGATCAAATATGAAAGTAGCCAGATTTGAAGATGTTAAGTGAAATGCAAATAGGGGATATGATTAAAGGATTTGGGTATAGCCCAAAATCTCAAGCCTTTGCAATGTGGAACCTTTGCCCTAAGGAATAGAAGCCTCATCTAGTAAATATTCAAGAAAATATGGTAGGCAATCAAATGATTTGGTCTGTACAGAATACAGGGGATTTGAAAATATCCCAGATCATGACACATTGGGCACACTTGAATGAGGACAAGACAAAACAGTTGTCTGACAAATGTAACATGCTGATAGAGGAGACCAGTGCATTGGCTAAAGACTGAGAATTGTGCCATATCCAGATGCACCAGCATGATCAGGTAATTAAGAAATTAATGAAGGAATTAGAGGAGAAGCCTGAGGTGATGTATGTGCCTATACAACCACAACCTTTGTGAATTGAAGACAAGAAAAAATTAGAAGAGGTGGTTGAGAAGAAGGATATAGGACAAAATAAGAATGAAATAGCCTTGAATGCATTAAGGGGCATTCTGCTACATAGGATAGAAGTCTTGAAGGATAAGACTGATGTTATCCTTAATGCCTATAATAAATTGCCAGCTTTTCATGCTGAGGTCATGGGGTATCTTGCCATATTAAACCCCTATTTTACCAAATGGTCTACTAGGGTGCAATTGTTTGAAAAACTTGCTTCTTTGCAAACTCTGAGATCAGATTTTCCTGAGATAGTAACTAAGGTGGAAGATGAGATCAAAAAGGTTAATTTTTCTCTCTCATTCTTCAAAGACAAATTGAATCAAATAGAGGTTAAATTGAGTTTCTTTTCTATAGATTTTAACAAATTTGTTCCTTCCCTAAGAGGAGAAGATGATCAGGTAAAGGCTTTAGATGCCTGGAGGAATGAGTTTGACAGCAAGATGCCTAACAATGAGGCATTTATTATAGGATCAGATGTGGACATTGAAGGATTTAATAAAATTTTAGATGAGGCATTCAAGGCAGAAACTAACATGAATAAGTTTTTATTGGATGTTAAGAACATCACTGATGTTAGATGGGAGAGGCAAAAGGCACAAGTGCAAGCCACCCAAGACTTCAAGTGGCCAAACGATGACGAAGTGACAACATGGGAACTGATCACTAGGCCCAAGAAAAAGAAACCCATGGTGGAGGAAGAAATCCTGGATGATGAATAAAGGTGAACATTTGCCACCTCACTGTTGAGTATGAAGAATGTCAGTTATTACTAAAGAAAAGTAGGTGAGCATGTAAAGACGGTCACCCAAGTTCGACATAAATGATACTTGCTACGATGAATGCTATCAAAGTGAGGGCGCTAGATAAAGAGAAGAACAAAGAATATCAGATTTCATCTCTTGACTTTGTCTTTTCACCACTTCTTCTTTCTCCTCATTTGTCTTTTCTATAATTTTAGGGTTAGGTTTTCTAAGACCATCTGAAGCTTGTTGCATCCTTTTGAAAAGGATTCCAAGATGGTTAAAGACCTATAAATAGTAAAAGGGTTGTAAATAAAAGGGAGGATGAAATATATTGTAAAATCAGACTTTCTAAATTTGTGTCTATGTTTTCAAGCTTCAAAGATTTTCATGTATGAAAGAAGGATCATATCAATAAAATACGGTGCAATTTTACTCTTCTCTATTGTTGTCTCTTTATTTCCTGTGTATTCTTTTTTATGCTTAAGGTTGTAAGGTAGTCTGAAGCATTTTGGTTACAAGGTAACTATTTAATTACTTACAAGTTTCTTTCATGTAAAGAACTAAGTTTTGTGGGTAATTTTAGGGAGCATATCAGTATTTAAAGATTTGATACAGTATTTTAGAGGTAACTAGATAATTTTTAAGGCAATTTATCTGAATTGCATGTAGGTTGTAAGGTAGCTTATAGTATTTTTTTTTGTGAGACTTGGGCTTATTGACTCTGTAACCCAAAGGATAGGCACTGATCTAGGTTTTGGTCTGATAATCCATCATCATCCAAGTTTTCAAAACTATTCAAAACTATTTCAATCAAAATACTTCTGTTACTAAGGACAAACAAACTGAACTCAACAAGGACTCATGTCAGTAGGCCAGTGTCCATTTTAGTGATTCCTTGAAGAGTGAATCATTAGGTTATCCCTCCTAAAAACAAAAGGAAGAAGGATGCAAATCCTTGTCTCATTAGTTCATGTTATCAAAACCATAGCCTGGCTTATAATAATCTGTTTCAAATCAATCATTGCAATATCTAAAGTATTCTATAAGTTGTTACAGTGAGGTTTTAGGTGCATAGCCAGTGAATGAAATAATCCACCAAACACATAGGCTAAAGTATTTGTAATCTTTAAAAGGTAATACCTGCCTGAGTCTGTGGAGCTCAAAAATGAAGGAGGTGATAATAGGTATCCCTAGTGTTATCAAATACCTCAGCAATTAGCCTTTCTCTTGCCTAAAAGAGGTTGCATTCAAGTATACAAGGTATACTATCATCATTAGGTAAGTGTTGCAAGAAAAAGTGCTAACAGAAAGATCACCCATCCTTATTGAACCAACAGAGAAAGTTAACATTGGCACCGAAGAGGATCCTAAGTTTGTTCATCTAGCAGCATCTTTGAGTCCATCAGAAAGAAAGGAGTTCATCAAATTATTTCAAGAAAAGAAAATCAACTTTGCATGGTCTTATGCTGATATGCCCAGGTTAGATCCAAGCTTCATAATTCATCATTTAAATGTGAAACTCGGTGTGACGCCTGTCGAGCAAAAATTGAGAAAGATGCACCCTCATGTGGCACTTTTAGTAAAAGTAGAATTGGAAAAGCTCCTCAAGGTTGGATTCATAAGAGTAATTGCATATGCAAAATGGATATCCAACATTGTACTAGTCACAAAACATGAAAAATCTATTAAAGTTTGCACAGATTTTAGAGATCTCAATCTTGCTTGCCCAAGAGATGATTTTCCGCTACCTAGCATTGATACAATAGTGGACTTAATAGAAGGTCATTCTATGCTTTCCTTGATGGATGGATTTAGTGGATACAATAAAATCTGAATTGCACCCAAAGACCAAGAGTAGAAAGCTTTTACATGCCCGTGGGGAACCTTTTGTTGGAATGTGATGCCCTTCGGTCTCAAAAATGCAAGAGCAACTTACCAAAGAGAAATGACTACCATCTTCCATGATATGATGCATACCTTTTTAGAAGATTATGTGGATGATATTCTAGAAAAATCACATGAAAGATAGGATCACTTACCAATATTAGACAAGAGTTTCAAAAGGATAGAACAATTCAAAGTGAGACTCAATCCAAAAAAGTGTGCTTTTGGGGTACAATCCGGAAAACTCTTAGGTTACATTGTTTCTGCAAAAGGCATTGAAGTAGATCCCGAGAAAGTACAAGAAATAATGGACATGGAAGTTCCTAAGAATATTAGCCAAATGAGGTCTCTTCAAGAAAGACTTCAATCTATAAGGAGGTTCATCTCCCCATTGGCATAAAAATTCCATTCATTCACAAGGTTGCTACATAAAGACACTATTTTTACATGGGATGAAGAGTGTGACAAAGCTTTCACATTGTTAAAAACATACTTGGTGAATCCACCCATCTTAATGTCACCTATTAAAGGCAAACCTTTGTTACTTTACAATGAAGGAAAAGAAAGAGCCATTTATTACTTAAGTAGAACATTGATAAAGTATGAATTGAACTATAGCTTCATGGAAAGGGCTTGCCTAGCTATGGTGTTTGCCTCTCAAAATATTAGACATTACATGTTGATGCATAAAGTGAATTTAATTTCCAAAATTGATCCTTTGAAGTATCTACTTAGTAAAACATCCCTAACAGGAAGAATTGCAAAGTGGGTGATGGTGCTTAGTGAGTTTGACATTGAATACATGGATAGGAAAGCAATCAAGGGACAAGTGATTACTGATCAGTTGGACAAACATCCTTTAGAGTCTACACATCCAATAAAAGTGGAATTTCATGATTCAGAGATTGTTAATGTGGAAGCAAAGACATGGACTTTATATTTTGATGGATCCTATACTCAAAGTGGTTCAGGGGTAGGAATTCTTTTGATAACACCTTAAGGTTTCACGATTCCAAAATCTTACAAACTATTGTTTCCTTTCAAAAATAATATTTCTAAATATGAAGCTTTGGTCATAGGTCTCAAAATTCCTTTGGAATGGAATTCCATGAAATTACAAGTTTATGGAGACTCTCAATTAGTCATCAACCAAATCAATGATGAATACAATACCAAAGATGAAAAATTGAGCTATATAAAAGGATGGTGGATGATTGGAAAAAATAATTTGCTTTGATTACCTTAGAGAAAATTCCAAGGGACAAAAATAGAGCAGCCGATGCAATGGCTACTTTAGCTTCATTACTCCAAATGCCTGATCAAGATGCGAGGTATGAATTCTTGGTGGAAGAGTTGGCAAAACTCGCATTTGTCTTACCCAATACCCAAATTATTTCCCTTCTTAATGGACATGACTCACCTTGGTATGGACCAATTTATACTTATCTTAAAATCCAAACCTTACCTTTGGACCAAACCCAAGCCCAAAAATGACATTTCATAAGACAATCATCTCGTTATACCATCCTATCAGACACATTGTATTGTAAGGGTCTTGATAGAATGCTCCTTAGATTTCTAGAGGAAGAGGAATCAAGGTTAGCTTTAAGAGATGTCCACGACGGGATTTGTGGGTTACATTCTAGTGGATTAAATTTAGCAAAGAAAATCCTTCGCATGGGGTATTTTTGGAAAACCTTAGAAAAAGATGCTTGTCAATTTGTGAAAGTTTGTGCTAAATGCCAATATCATGGTGACATGATTCATGCACCTGCACAAGAATTACATCCTTTTGTCACACCATGGCCATTTTATCAATGGGGTTTTGATCTAATTGGCATGATTTACCCACCATCTTCTAATGGACATAAGTATATTCTCACATCGACAGAATATTTCACTAAGTGGGTAGAGGTTGTTCCTTTGACAACTGCCACAGGGAAGCAGATTTCCATTTTTATCCTTAATCACATTATTTTTCGATATGGTATTCCTCATGCCATCATTACGGACAATGGAAAACAATTCAAGAACAAAGATGTAGATGAACTTTGTGAAACATTTCATATTATTCACCATTCTTCTTCCATTTACTATCCTCAAGGTAATGGACAAGCCGAAGCTACAAACAAGAACATCCTCAAAATATTGAAGAGATCAGTTGATAAGTCAAGAAGAGATTGGCATATTCAGATAAACCTAGCATTATGGGCCTATAGAATTAGCATTCATACACCAACACGAGATAAACCATTTTCCTTGGTTTATGGGGCTGAAGCTATTCTACCTTTAGAAGTTGAAATACCATCCCTAAGAGTGTCACTACATGGATTAATCATAGATGAGGATTATAGGGTTGCCCGAATTCAACAATTAGAATTGTTGCAGGAACATCAAACACAAGCATATGATCATTTGAAAGTGTATCAGAATCAAATTTTAAGAAGTTACAACAAACACATCAAACCAAGATCCTTTCAAGTGGGAGACTTAGTGTTAAGAGAAAACCCTAAAAATTAGGCAGATAGGGAGAAGAAAGGAAAATGGGAAGAAAATTGGCTTGGTCCTTTTGTAATTGTTTCTTCTTTTGGAATGGGAACATACAAACTAGTTGATTGTGAAGGGGGTGAGTTGCAAGAACCCATTAATAGCATCCATTTAAAGAGGTTTCATACCTAATCAGATGAAAGAGAATCAGATGAAAGAGTATTAGATGAGAGTATTAGATGAGTTAGCATCTTCTTTGTACATGAGAAAAAGTAAAAATCCAAAAAAAAAGAGGAAAGATCAAAATACAAAAAAATCAAAAAGATCAAAAAGCCGAAAACATTGGAAAAGCAAGAAAATCAGAAAAAGGAGAAAATTGAGCATGAAGAAATCAAAAACATTGAGAATCAAAAATGTTGTCTTGGTGAAAACCTAGCAAATAGGCACCTTGATGATAACAAAAAAACAAAAAAAAAGGAAAAAGACAAAAGTGCCTTGGTGAAAACCTAGCAATAGGCACCTTGGTAGCAAAAAAAGCAAAAAAAGAGAAAAAGAGCAATAATCCCAAAAGGTGAAAACCTGGAAACATGCACCTTTTGTCCCTTAGTTCTTTCCTATTCACATTTGTACACATTGCATTTCACCATCTCATTTGTACATATCCTCATTGCATCTGTCATTTGTGCATAAGTCATAATAAAGCCTTTCAGCTGCATTGTTTTATTCTAGGTTTCATTTTCCCTAAGTTTCACATTGATCACATTTATCACTTGGGGGAAAATATCATGGATTTTGGTACCAAACGGATTTCAAAGTGCAACATCTTGGTCAGACGACAGAAGTAGATTTTTAGATTCAGAGGAGAGATTATTTTGGAACCTTTGATGGATATCATTGTTCAACCCTAAACAGTTTGATCCTACAACATGATCCTTGAGTTTCATTAACTTATTTTATCAAGATTAAAGATTGACAATACCTTAAATGATCAGAATGTTTGGAATTCTTTTTGAAAATCTTGATACATTGCCACACACTTGAAATTTTTAATGAGTTTTTCATTGATTTTTTTGAGTCATATATTTTTAGATCATCGATGATGTTTCGACTAGATTGGCGATGATGGAGACATGATGTTTTCTTGGCTTTTGTGTGACAGTTTTGAGGGAGAATCTTTAACTTGTGTAAATTTGTCTAAGGACATGGTCATTCAAGAACCATCAAGGATATTCATATAGGAAGGAGGATTAACCTTTGTTTTTTTATGCAAGGATACCTTGGCTATTTAGATCTTCAATACCTTAATACCAAAATCCACTTGCAACATTGAATCCGTTGAAACCGGTATTCATACTCCCATAGTTGGTCATTCAACTAGTGAGGGTTGTACCAGGTTCCTAAATGAGGTTACCAACTAAGATGAAATTCATATTCATATTCTTATGGTCGCAGTGACACCAATAAGGATTGTATCAACTCTGAGTTCCACAATGCTCAATGATGAAAATATATCTCTTTTGCAGTTCTTTCACAAAAATCTAGCGACCTTTAGTTGCATTGCATAACATATTTATGTTAGATTAATTGCATTATTTAGAGTAATTTTTCCATGTACCAGGGGGTTCATCATTTTGGGGGTTACATCACATTCAATGGTTTCAAATCAATTATATGAGATTATCTTTTGCATCCATTCATAGCATTAATCATTAATCATTATTTATACATATCTTGAGGAAAAAAAAAAAAAAAAAGATACATTAATCATTATTCATTTATACATTCATCTTTTAGAATTGTATTTCATAAACTAAGTTGCATACATCAAAATCCAAAAAGATAGTTGCATTCATTTTACCATTGCACTAAGTATTGCATCCATATCATTTCATTGCATAAACCATACATCAAATTAAATTCAAAATCATATAGAAATAGTTGTATAAACATCATTTGCATCCATATATATATGTCATACTCTAAGATATTGCATCCATAGCATAAATAAAAGGAAGTGCATCATAGACATCATGTAGATATGCATATAAATAAATCACACATCATCACATCAACCTCAAAGGGAAATCAATCAAAGAGCATCATAGATAAATGTCCGTCATCAAATGTATATAACAAATCTGTATATCAAAGATACATCGACAAAATGATCCATACATTAGTCCTGATCAAAACTCCATATGATACATCAATACAATATCCAGATATCCAACTCATATCTATCTCATGACCCAGTCGAAGCACCTGATCCATCTCCCGCAGCACCTAATCCATCCCCTGACCCATCAGGATCCCTATCACCTGCTCTATCTTGAGTGGAAGGTGGTGCCTGACTCATGCTAGCACTCCTAGGTAACTGAGCCATCATAGCCAAGAACTATTTTAACATTCTAGTCACCTGATCCAACCGTCCAGTCACTGCAGTCATCCCTACCTATAAACCTCTCACATCTTGTACTAAGCCATCAATGATAGGAGGAACTGGAGGTGCCTGAGGTTCCTGTGGTGCCTGAGGTACTAATGGTAACTATGGTATCACCTATATCCGAGGTGCACCCTGAACCTGTGATACACTCACCTGTGGATCTACCTAAGGGGGTACCTATCTCTATGAAGATGTTGGTCTTTGTGGATCTTGACCCTGTAAAGGAACCTGTCTGGCGGGCAACACTGTCTTCTGCTAGTCAAGTATCACTATGAATTTTGTTCTTTGCCTTTACCAATGGTGTGCACTCCGTCGGTGTTGTCTCTATCTTTGTCTAGCCCAAGCTGCAACAGGAATAGCCTAAACCTATCTTTGCATCGGTACCTATACCCACCTCTGTCTAGGCTGTCCAAAACCACCACCTTGGGCTCTCACATGTCCACCCTGCATCTGAGGTCCTAAAGCTCACTGTACCCGAGGAGCCCTAGGTACTCTCTGCCTTCGGGGTCTCCTGCCACAATTACCACCATCATCCCCATCTCCATCATTAGCAAATAGCTCATCAACATCAGGAATAGGCTCTGTCAGATCCGTGAATCTCATGAATATATGCCGAGAAAACCACTCTCGATACTCAGCGGACATCCCTACATTGGCCACATGCTCCATCATATCCCATCTGACATGGCCTAGCCACTCAATCTCTACACATGCAAACTAATAATCCACTTGAGCTCCCCACATAGATCGCTCTACCTATACTCTTGCATACAATTCCATACCCTACGGCATATCCTACACATGACCATACTATCGGAGAACTCTTCCAAAGAAAAATATCTCTATACATAGTGGTGATCAACCAATCATCCACCGAGGGGAAAAAATATATGGAAGCTCATCATCATCCTCTCTCCATCCCTTGCAGCCCAAGTAGGGTCTCCATATGACCTGATCAATATCATCGATAGTCCGACGCCAGAACTCAACCTTGCCCAGATGATGTTGGACAATCATGCCATCATATAGAAATGCATACGGATATCCTCGACCTCGCACTCATGCCAATATAGGTCTAGTGATCGAGATATGCTCCCAGGTCCATAGCTGTAACAAAACTGCACCTTCAGATATAGCCACACTATGCTTGTATACAACCTCATGTAAATCATGATATAACTGGGCTAGCATGCAAGACCTCTAGTCTAATCTCCAAGGATGAGAAATCAATTCCTCTAAAATGCGGCCCCATCCAACTGAAAAGCCATGACCTCTCTTATCTGGTAAGAGAATTCCTCCAATCACTGCTCCTAACAAAGCTAGAAAAGTAGGAAATGAATGAAACTATGCCCATGTAATGCTATCATCACCAATAGTGGCATCTCTAAACAACCGTCTGCATGTGCTACCATCGTAGACCTGATCATAATAAACCCACTCTCCATGGGTCAGGATCCTTAGTAATCTATATATATCCTCTGGCATGATGGTCATCTTGCTGAGGGGTAGATGAAAAGTATTATGGTCAGAGTGCCAATGCTCTCCATAGCTATCAATAAACCTCAGTTCAGCTAAAACTGAGGAAGATCAAGAAGGAATTCAAGCCCACATGTCTCAATCGTCCATCTCTCTGAAGGGGTCATCTCATCAACCAGATCAAAGACCCAAGATGCTGCATTCCATATGTATAACTTACAATAATGTGCCTACATTTTGAAAATGAAATGAATTATGTTAGTATCTTTCTATTGGTGGATCATTCTAAGTCAATCAAACATATTAAATCTATCTTTGCTCTTTTTGAGCACATCAACCTATTGTTCTTGACCTCTAGATCTTGAGAAGGGATCAATTTGAAATATATTTTAATCAATCTGATTGACACATCAAACATTCACTGGTATGACTATTCTAGTATCCTAAACACTAAGTAACATCATGGAATCACATCTTTTTAGCTTGGCAATAAATCTGGTCATCTAGATGATCAATCAAAGATAACTTATTCTATTCTAAATTAGGTTTTCATCAACTATCATTATACACATCACTTGATTAAGTGGAAGCATCATTTCATGCTACGCATCATTGAAAAAATCATACGCATCATTTAAAGTGTTGGAGGCATTGATTTACAGCATACGTGACATTTACAAATCCTATGCATCATTCAAACTATCCTACGCGTCATTTAAATCTTAATTTTGCAAAATGGTTTCTTGCACGTCATTTCACACATGGGTTTCACATTTTAACCTAATTCTTAAGCGGTGTTTAACACTTCCTATGTGTCATTTAACTATGCAGACGCGACATTTCACTATCCTATGCATCATTTAAATGTTCCTAAGCGGAATTTTGCTAAAACTAATCTAGAAAGCATAAAAAATGATAATAAATGCTATCAAAAAGAGAAATAAATGCATCAGGAAGGTTCAAATCACTCATCAGAGGTCCGTAGTAAGGAGGTCTCTCATCCTGGTGCACTCTCTCGAATCGATGCTCTCGGATAGGGGCCACCATTGCTCTCAATCACAGTAGAATCAGAGCAAAATCTCAATAGTAAAAAGTAAAAATGAATAGTAAATTTGGGTTTTTCAACCTATTTAAGCTATTTTGACCTAATTTTGGAAAGATTTTTACCCCCTGGGACTTAAATCTGCATTTTCTGCACACTGGGGCATTTTGTGATCTTATCATCATTATTCTTTATGTTTTCAGAAATGAAATCATTTAGCTATACTTTTTATATCAATCACATCATATTAGCATCGGGACATCAAAATGTTTTCATTTTTGAGGGGGCATATATCATCAAATCATTAAATCAATTTTCTATATCAAATCTGGGGCATTAAAAATTAAAGTTTTTATCAATGGGGCATTCTACATCTTATCAATCAGAGTTTCAAATATGAGTTGTGAATCACGGTTTCAAATCAGAGTTGTGAATTAGATTTTTATCATCAAATCAGATCAGTGCATCAAATCAAATCAGTTGTGAGTCAGGGTTTCATATCAATCAGGTTTTTAGTATCAGAGTAGTTTATCAATCAATCAATCAGTATCAAATCAGTGATCAAGACATGCAATTTTCTTTGAATCAATGCGCTTCGCACATCAATTCAAAGAGGGGCATTTGTAGACACCTAGAATTGACCAGGTGTCTTAGTATTATCAAAATATGTAAATCTCATCAAAATACTTCAAAATGGATCAAAATCAATTAAATGGACATTTATCAATCAAAGTGGGTTAAATCAAATTTAAATCAAGGGATTAATTAATCATGAAATCAAATAATTAAATACAAGCCTAAAAGGGTCAATCAAATTATGCAATTGATTTTAATCAATTAATTGTATAGTTTAAATAAAAAATCAAAATGAACATATTTCTTACATGGCTAAATTAATTAAATGATTGAATTAATTAAATCCTAATATCTTTTCAACACAAATATAAGAGCCAATGAGAATTGAGAACACACTTGCACATGGATCACTCCAATTTTGCATCTCAATCTCTCATTTATCCTTTAAAATCTCATCCACTGATCTTGTCCCACCCTTTGAGGACAACATTTAAATGGTCCCCTTATTTGAAACCATTTGAGAGATCAAAATCAACCAAGGATTAACCCATGGTCAATTCACTCTACCCCCTACCCTTGGGATTTTACTATAAATATAAGTCATTTTCAAGCATAAGGGATCCTAGAAAATTTGAATGCAAAGCATCCTCATTATAGGAAATTTCATAGCAATTTGAGCAATAGTGAGAGTATTTTGTAGAAAATTGAGAGATTATTTCAATTTATAAGAGCATTTGAATTCATTTGTATCATCTTTGAGAGAATTGAGAGCTAGATTAGGCATTTTATCATCAATTTCTCATTCTAGGAAGGTCACTAGTAGAGATTAAGGCTGAGAGCTCTACTTGCAAACCCTATTTAGAGAGCCATGAGATGTTATGTATTTTAAATGCAATTCTTTAGATTAATTTGTTTATTTCTTTCCATAGAATTGTGCTTAATTGTTCTAATTTCATGAAGGTGTATTAACTCACACACAGGTTCTGATCACGATAGATAATTCAATATTTTGAGTGGAGTATTTTTTTAATGTGGAAGACAATGTACCTATTGGGTCACTGATCAGAGTTTCATGATGAATCATTAAGGCAATGGATATAAGGTCTTCTATCATTTATGTTAATGTATATTATGTTTGGAGACGATGTTATGTATGATTGACATTGATTTTGAGGAGGTTGATAAGTATTTTGTGTCGACTTGGATAAATATTTTAGGTCTTAAACCAGTTAAGAACATAGTATATAAGGAGAGATAAATCTTTTGATTTAGGGTTGGGATCGTATTTTCAAGTGCAACGATCAGAGATTGAATAAGAAGAGATTAGTACAACATCTGAGATTAAAAGAGCAGAAATGATTTGATATGCAATAGGTTCCATTCTACAGATCAATGTTACTAATGTTTTCCTAACAGTTGTAGTAGGTTAAATCCCTTAACCGGGTAGATCCTAACAACTCGTTATTGTAAATACTGTTGGATGATATCAGATTTGGATACTATTTATGTTGTTGATATTCCTGTTTTGTCACTAATGTCAACATATGTTTCTATGGAGAGAACAGATTGGTTATTTGATTGGAAGAAGTGTACAGATACTATACAAATGATTCAGAATGAGCGAAGTTAGGGATATGGAGAAAGATGAGTGATGACCTTATTCCTAAGGTCGCTTGACTTGAGGTTACATATTGATGATGTTATAGATGATTTAGTGAAGATTAGTTTCTGGACTATGACAGTAATGCTTGATAGAGCAGGTCTCTATATTATGTGTATAGCTTATAGATGAAGATGTTTCAGAGTATGTGAGGGTACTAGTGATGTCAGCTATGGCATGTATTATGGAGGAGACCTATTTGGTGTTTGACTTCAGACATGTAGCGATTATTATGAATTGTAAGTGTGGATTGCAGATCTTGGAGTATAACTGATGGATTGTAATTGATGTTTACTTGTTATAGGTACCATGTGTATCTTAGCAAGGGGTTAAACAATTATTTGTATATTGGGAAAGCCTAATTGGCCAACCTAATTATTTATTTGTGTGTTTGGAAAGATTAATTGGTCGACCTAATGAATTATTGTAATAGGGTATATATTAGAGATATTTTGTTTTGGAAAGATGTGGTAGAGATTGGAAAGGTAGAGAAGTGTTAAATCTATGAGGATTATTGGATGTTGGATGTAGAGTAGAGTTTGTGATAAGAATACTTCATTGGAACTAACCAAGCAATGACAATTGCTATCAGACAATTCACTAGATTATATATCTTCTATATACACTTGTTCAGATTGTAAATCCTTGAGGGTGGCCTTAACCTTCTTTGGGTAGTGTTCCTGGGAATTGAGCCCATGGTTACTCTTGACTCCTAATAGGGTTTGTCCTTTAAAAGGGACTGTGTACTTTAATGTTGTAACAAGCTCTAGTAGGGAAAAATATTTTAACAAGGATACTATACTCTCAGGACATTATTTGTGGGTTATAATTCCCATCGGGGTTTACCTTTAAAATGGTTTCCTCGACAACAAGTATTGTGTTATTGTGTTGGCATTTACTATGTTATCATTTTCATTGAAGTTTTGGTTTATAAAGTTTAATATTATGTATCACAACTGATTCACCCCCCTCTCAGTTGTGCTTGTGAATTTTTATTCCTAAAAATTGGTATCAGAGATTTTGGTCCTTAGAGAGAAAGTTTAACAGCTTGAGGTGATCCTGAAGATGACTTACTATAGGAAGGATAGTCTGAAATTTGATCCTGAAAAGTTTGATGGTTGGAAGAACAAGATGAGAACACATTTTCTATATTTAGGAATTGGCTACTGAATGATCATGAAAAAGAAGGAAAATATAGCGAATGAGGATTAATTGGAGAAGGCTACTGAAGATGATAAGAAGCTATTTTCTTGTAATATGGTCGCAAGGGAATCATTGATCAATGCACATTCTGAAGGTGAATTCATTGAAATAAAAGACTTAGATTCTGGACATGAGATTTGGAAAAGATTTGAAGCACTGTATGTTGAAGATAAGTTTACTAAACGGGAGAAGCTACAAAACTGGAAAACAAAGATGGAACCAATGAAGAAGAGAGATGATGAAAACATTAGGGCATATGCATAGATAATTACTAAGGTGGTTACTAGCATCACAAACTCTGGAGGTACTTATAGTGAGGATGAAGTGATTGTGAAGATACTCAGATCTTTGACACCTATATACAAAATTAAAGTACAAGCTATAGAGGAGATTATACCTTTGACACCGAACTTCACTAGAGAGATGTTGATTGGTAAGCTAACTATGTTTGAGGCCATAGAACTGGGAGATACTTTACCTAAAGTAGATTCAACATTCAAGATGACTGTCGATAGAAACAAAAAGACCTTATTTGGAATTGCGAACACCAGCAATGGTGACTTGAGTGAAGAGCTTGGAGACTATGCTGATGAATGGGAATAGATACATGAGGAATAAATAAAGCTAGATGAAGTGGTAGCCATGATCTATAGATGAGAAAAGAGAGGTAAGCATAAATTTGTAGGAAAATTACCTTTTAAATGTTTTTCATGTAACAAGATTAGTGATTTTGCATCCCGATGTCCTACAAGGGTTTCAAAGCATAAACCTAAGTTTTAAAAATATAAGTATTCAAAAGATAAGGAATGTTATTATGCTAGTGAGGGCATATATGATGATGATGATGGTGACTATGATGAAACTAGATTTATTTCTATTAAGGATGATGAGCCTATGTATGAAGAAAAAGCCTTAGTATCCCGTGTTGAAAGGAAATCTGAATGGGTTATAGATAGTGGTTGTTCACATCATATGACTGGAGATAAAAATAAGTTTGTGAGTCTAAATTGATATGATGGTGGTGTTGTTAGATTTGGTGACAATATTCCTAAGCTTATCATTGGAGTTGGATCTATTTCTCTAGATGGAAATACTAATACTAACAATGTATTACTTGTTGATGGACTTAAGCATAGTCTGTTGAGTGTTGGGAAGCTAGTGGACATAGATTATCAATTGAAATTCATTAATTTGAAATTCTCTATTAGAGGTAAAATAAAAAATTTGATCGCATCTTGTACTAAATCTAGAGGTAATATATTTGAACTTAATACATCTGAAGCTTCTTGTTTTATTGTGAAGGTTGATGACAGTTGGCTATGGCATAGAAGATTTTTTCATGTTAACTTTGATAACATTGTGAAAGAAAGTATGACTAATGTTGTAAGAGATATACCTAAGATTTTGAAGCCATCTAACACTATGTGTAGAGAGTGTGTAATGGGGAAGCAAAGTAGAAGCGGTTTAAAAAGAAAATCTTATTCAGTAAAAGGGAAGTTGGATCTAGTGCATACACATATATGTGGTCCTACAAGAACAAGATCTTATTATGGTGAGAGCTACTTTATACTTTTTGTTGATGACTTTTCTAGAATGGTGTGAGTTACATATTTGAGAGAGAAATCTGAAGGATTTGACAAATTCAAGTTATTCAAAGCAAAAGTTAAGAATGAATCTGGTTTGAAGATAAAATGTCTGAGATCAGACATAGGTAATGAATTTACAATAGATTTATTTGATACCTACTATGAAGAGCATTGAATATACAGACATACATCTGCACCTAGGACACCACAACAAAATGGGATAAAAGAGAAAAGAAACAAAACAATATTAGATGCTTCAAGAACAATGCTACTAGAAGGAAATGTATCACATGTTCATTGGAGGGAAGTTGTTGGTACTTCTATGTACACCTTGAACAAAATTTAGATCAGATAAGGTACATGTAAGACTCCTTATGAATTATGGTTTGATCATACACCTACTGTAAAATATTTTAGAATATTTGGAAGTAAATGTTATATCAAAAGAGATGATAGATAAGGAAGTTTGATGCTAGAAGTGATGAAGGTATTTTTCTTGGTTATTCTACTAAGAGAAAAACATATAAATGTTTCAATCTAAGATTAAGAAATTTGATTGAAAGTTCCAATGTGAGGATAGATGAAAATTTTTAGATTGAGGAAAGAATATATGACTGTGATCAGATTGCAGAGATAAAAGAGGTCACTGTTGAACCTGAAGAACCTTTGATGGTTGATAATGAGATTGAAGATGAGTTGATTGAGGTTACTAAGACTCCTAAGACTCTAAGGTATGTTAAGAAGAATCATTTTGAAGATAAAATTATTCGTGATGCAAGTAAAGGTATGATGACTAGATCTAGAGCTAGAGATGAAATTTGTTTGATTTCTCAAGTTGAACTAAAAACTACTGATGAAGCATGTGGAGATGAATCTTGGACTAAAGCTATGGAAGAAGAACTTGAACATATAAAGAAAAAAAAAACTTGGGAATTGGTTCCAAGACCTAAGAACAAAAATGTGATAGGAACTAATTGGGTTTTCAAAAACAAGATGGATGAGGAAGGAATGGTGGTAAAAAATAAGGATAGACTAGTTTGTAAAGGCTACACGCAACAAGAAGGAATAGAATTTGAAGAAAAATTTGCTCATGTTGCTAGATTAGAAGTTGCAAGATTATTTGTGGCTTATGTTGCACATAAAAACTTTAAAGTGTATCAGATGGATGTGAAGTCAACATTCTTGAATGGAGATTTGGAAGAAGAAGTTTACATAGAGCAACCTGATGGATTTCCTTTGACAAAAGATGAAGACATGGTTTGTAAGTTGAAGAAATCATTGTATGGACTGAAACAAGCACTAAGAGCATGATATGAAAGACTGGAAAAGTACTTACTTCATCTTGGTTTCAGAAAAGGTAATGTAGATAGTAATTTATATTTAAGGACTGGTAAAAATGAAATCTGAATCATAGAAGTTTTTTTTTATGATATCATTTTTGGAGGCAATGATAAGATGAGAAAGAAATTTCCTAAAGAAAATGGAAAATGAATTTGAAATGTCAATGATTTGTGAAATGAAATTTTTTCTTGGTTTGCAAATTATTCAGAGTAAGAATGGTATTTTTATATCTCAAACTAAGTATCTTAAGGAAATGTTGAAATTTTTTGGAATGGAAGATTGTAAACCTGTTGGGACACCCATGGTGACTGCATACAAGCTAACTAGTAATGATGAAACTCAAAGTGTTTTTCAGACAAATTATAGATCGATGATTGGTGGTCTAAAATATCTAACTCACACTAGACTAGATATTTCCAATGTTGTTTGAATTGTGGCAAGATATCAAGAAGATGCTAAAGAGACACACCTTTCTATTATGAAAAGAATCTTCGGATACTCGAAAGGAACAGTAGAATATGGATTGTGGTATGAAAAATTAGAATAATTTAGTTTGCAGGCTTATAGTGATGCTGATTGGGTAGGTAATGTGGATGATAGAAAGAGTCCAAGTGGTGGAGCATTTTTCCTTGGGAAAAGGTTGGTTTCTCTTTTAAGTAAGAAGCAGGACTATATTGCTCAATCTACTGTTGAATCATAGTATTTTGTTGCTGCAATAAATTCTACACAAGTTGTTTGGATGAAACAAATGCTGAAGGACATTGGAATAATTTTTGAAGAGCCAGTGGTTATCCATTGTGATAACACTAGAACAATGAATATGTCAAAGAATCATGTAATGCATTCAAAGACTAAACATATTTCTATTAAGTATTATTTCTTGAGGGAGAAGGTAGCAAAGAAATAAATTAGATTGGAATTTATTAGCGCAAAGGAATAGATAGCAGCCATATTTACAAAACCTTTGTCAAAAGATTCTTTTGAATATCTCAGAAGCATGCTTGGGGTGAAAGCCCCTCTCATTGATAATTAATTAATGCAGAAATGCATCAGTCTAGTGGCTTTTAGAGCTATATCATTTTCTGGACTTGATGTATGGATCTACCTGTAACAACCCAAAATTGGCACCTTACAATTCTGATCAATTTTGGTGCATTTTCTCATCATTAAAGTCCTATTGTACTAGGAAAATTCTCCTTCCTAATTGTCTTTAATTGACTTAGTCTCAAATGCAGAAAACCTGAATTTGCATAAATCTTACACTATATTTAATTCCTAAATTTTCAAGATTTATTAGTTAAAAATCCCTATGATTAATTAATTTAATTCTAAAGTCCTAAGTGCTTTTAAATTAAATTAATTCCACCCTCTTTAGCTAATACACATCAAAAGGAATTAAATAATTATTTGGTTATTTGAATGGATTATCCTCACTTGAAATTCAATAATTCAAGATGAAAAGCCACCACATGTGGCAATAATTCATTTACTTAATTAAATAATTCCTTTAATTTTGTCTCACCTTCCTCCATGGAGATGAAGAGTTATCCGTTTCTTTCCAAGAAAATCTTCATCCTCTTCTCAGGATTTTCTATATTATGGACCTTCTCTTCTTCATTTGAGAGGAGCAATTTTAGAGTATCAAAACTATAGAAAATTCTTGTCTCAATTCTTTCATGTTTTCAATCTTTTATTGCATAATTAGTATAATTTCATTTAGATTAATGGCATTTTGCATCTTAATTTAGTTTGCTTATGTATCAAATAGCTTAATCCTATTATTTCTATTAAACTTCTTAGATTAAAATATGCATTTCCATTCTTAGATTATAATTGCATTTCTCATATAGAATAGTTTCATTTTAGTTTTCAATGCTTTCAAACCCTCCATTTTAGCAATGGTCATGGTTGTTGTCTCTCGTTCTGAGAGTAATTAAACACCCCAACTAAATAGGAGGCAATAGGTCAATTCAATCAATATTGTGGAATGGACAATTCATGTTCATCTTCACAATTCAATGATTGAGCAATGACTATGTTGTGTTGTGCCTAATTTAGAGGTCACATTCAGACACATACATTTTGGCGCCCACCGTGGGGTAAAAAATTGATTTCTGACCTCACTCTCAAAAAAATTTCTGATGAAATTTTGTCCTCTATCGTACGGCCATACTTCTCTGTGTATGGATTCTCACGTGAGAATTCTGAGCATACCACGTGAAGTTTTGCACTTCCTCACATGAAGCCTTGCACTTCCTGATGGGAAGCCTTGTACTTCCTCACACGAGACTTGATGACAATTTTTTAAAATTTCACAGTCTTTGTAAGTACTATTTCTATTTTTTCTGATTATTCTAACATGCTGCTATTTCTATCTTTCTAATTTTTTTGACAGCATAACAGTGGGCTGCAGGTCACTTGACAAAGACATAAACTTGCTAACGGTTTTCTTGTAGGATGGTTGTCGAAGATCATAAAAAAAAATGTTGTGCTTGTTTATTGCTTTCATCACATAGTATAAATAGGGCCTTGTTAAAATTTCTTGGGAATCTTGATAGCAAAATAGGGGAATAGGCTCTTCATTACATGGAAGTGATGCCCATGGATGAATCTGAGACCCAGATGTTGCTAGCATGATGGAGACCTAGGGAAGCAAGGAAAGTTAATGAACCTTTATCACATTCACTTGTTAGGGGATTATGCTCTTCTCTCCTTGAGAGAATCAGAAACCCAAAGGCTTGTGAATTGGTTGGAGGAGAGTTATCTCAGTGATGAATATGTCTTGCATGTTTGGGTAAGGTGAAGAGGTAGATAAGTATTCTCTTCTATCTTTGAGAGAATCGGAAAATTTGACCCTTGAATCTGAGCCAAGTTTTGTGTCACCTTTAGAGGGCCTACCAAAATTTGAACCTCTAGGAACGACCCAAGTGAGTACACACCTATCACCGGTAATTCCACCTCACTATAATAAAGTATTCTTTTTCAAGTCCAAAGATTCCAAATCCATGGTAACTTATTTCTCAGGATTTTGACTATCATCTTGAGAAAGCCTTGTCTATTATACTGAGCGGCACTGCTCCTAGCCCTGCTTGCAGGGGTGTACGACTTTAAAGTGTTGGTGTGGCTATGAGGCCCCAGACCTGTATCTGGGAAACCAAAGTTTATTGTGAATAGAAGCCCACTAAAAAATTTCTTAGTTAGATGCCTACCCGGATCACCTCTGAAAGAAGACATAATTTGTGCGCAGGGAGGGGGAAGAATCTCTCCCCTAGATTCTCAACATAGGTATGCACCTGGATGCTTGAGGTGGTATATGATGCTGGCCCCTGGTTTAAGGGTAACCTTTAAACATATATTACTGAGTCCTTGGAAACACCAAAAACATGGGCACCCTCTCGGGGGTGACACTACTGTGTAAGGTGCACGCATACACATAAGTTAGTGAGGCACGGATTTTGTCTTCTCTACCATTTTTTTTGTAGGGATAAATAAGTGTTTGTTTCAAATTTTAAACTGTCCAATCATGATTAAAAAAAGACTCCCATGATTCTACCAAGCTGCCTTGTCCTTGATAGAACTATTTGCGACTACTTCTTGCATCACTATTGTTTGATCAAAAATTTATGCTTGTTAACGATTGCTTGCCACATTCAAACTGAGATTGCTGATTTGAACTGTCATAAAATTTCCCTAAATCTAGAAATTCTATTAGAGAACAGTCCTGACTGTGTCTCAAAATTTGATTTTTGTCTCAAAAATTGAGTTGATCTATCAAAACCTGGAGTTTTCTCGCGCGAGATTCCAGAAACTAAGCACTTCCTTGTGCAAGCTTTCATTTTCTCACATGCAGTTATGAGTTTCCTCACGTGAACTAGCACTTTCTTGTGTGAATCTGTCCTCTAGTGTCCTAAAATAGTGAGTTATTTCTTGTTGACTGATGAGTTTTTTGCCTGATTTGATTTTTGTCTGAGATCTGATTACCTATTTCCCTATTGTCTGCAGTCTAAAACTAATTGTCTCAAGTTGTGAACCGAATGATTCTTGCTCAAACTTGTTTTGTCTCTATCCTATTTTTTTGTGCTTTTGTACCTTGCAATGCAATAGTCACATCTCGGTTGTTCTAGCCATACTCTCGACGATTTGTGCGGGTGCATTTCACATCTTTGTTGTTCTAGCCTTTATCTCCTTTTCACTATTTCTAGAGATAGAATCCTGAGTGGGATCCTAGGTCCTCTCTCGTTTCATCTTTGTCTATGCTTGTTACGACTAGAAGCGGCAACATATTTCCCATTCATGGTTCCAAAATAAGTAGAGGTAAATCTCATAATCAAGGAAAAGGTCATTCCAAACCTGTTGTTCAATCTGATAGTCAAGAGGGATCCTCATGTTCCTCCTCTTTGTTTAGTACAGATCCCAGTCTGAATTAGAAACTGGTGTTCCAACAGTGTTATAATCCCTTGTTTCAAACACAACCTGAACCATTGTTTCAAGAACAACAGAACTCATTTCTTCTAGATCAAAAAAACTTCATAAGGTCACCTATTTGGGTTGACCCTATTGACGATCCTCATTACCTTATTGATCCTTTTGAACATATCAATCCTTTTGATCCTATCAACCCCTTTGATCTGCCAAAAGTTACATTGACCATGAACTCTCGTCTCAATACACACACTCACACTAAACTTGTGCACACAGCACAATCCCACATCAACAACATGGGAACCCCTTTCGATTACCTACAAGGTCAATACAACGAGGTCCATGACCAATCTCAAAATGATCAGGGTCAACAAGGTGATCAACATCACCATCGCCCTCCTCCACATGACCAGAGTCAAGATCTGAACCTAAGCATTTATGAGATCCTCGGTAATGATGATGATCTGATAACTCAAAATGACATAGAGGCTGTAAAATATAATAAGGCTCTCATCAAGATGATGGAAATTCTCCTTGCGGAAGATAAAGAGAAATATTTTCTAGATTTGGATAACCAAGGAGTTAAGCTACCCTCATATTTCAAAGTGGAAACACTTGTGGCTAAAGAGGTAGAGACTGAGACTACCAAATTGAAAAAGATGATCCAAGATATGCAAAAAAAAATTAGCCAACTTGTAAAGGATAAGGACAAACCTGCACAACAATTCATGATGGAGAGTATATGTCCTTTTCCTTTTGATAGGAGTCTTCATATGCCACCTTTTCCTACGAGTGTGGAACTCCCTAAGTATGATAAATATCTAGGTACCACCGATCTTCAGGATCATCTGAGAGAATTTGGGGCCCTATCTATGGAGTCTTATTTAATTTGTCTTTTTTGCCGAAGTCTGGGTGGACCTGCCATAGAGTGGTTTTCTCGACTACACACCGACATTAAAACTTTTGATGAGATTGGAAATCTCTTTATCCAGAATTATTCTCACAACATACAACATCCCGTCAACACTAGGGACCTTTGCAATCTCAAGCAAAGACAAGGGGAGTTATTCCTGACATTTCTCCAGAGATGGAGATAGCTTTGCACTAAGTATCCTTGTAAAATACCTGAATCAAAGAAACTTGATATCTTGTTGGACAATCTCACTCCTGATTTGGGGTATCAGGTACAACTTCAAGGTCCCCTCAATTTTGATAGCATGATTAAACAATTTGTGAGGATAGAGGTGTTTATGGTTAAGAAAGGGGAATTGACTTTATACAAAGACAACAAACAAGGTTCATCCTCTTCCAACAAAGATAAAGGGAAGTTTTTCAACAAGAATAGGGATGTTGTGAATGATGGAGTGGTTGATAATGTGACCCTGGATCCTTCAAAACTAGTTTTCAATCTTACCTCTAGTATACAAGTGATCAAAACTACTGAAAAGGCTACAACAAACACTCAACCGCCTTCTAGATTCTCTAGCAACAAACCTTGGGCCCCTCGACCCAAGCGTGAATTTACTTCCTTGGGAGAACCGCTTGATGTAGTTTACAAGACTTTGGTGCAAAACCAGATTCTCACTCCTTTGGACAAGCATCCACATGATCCGCAACCATGACCCCATTGGTGGAACAAAAATGCATACTGTGACTATCACCAAAACAAGGTTCATAAGACTTCTACTTGTCTTTAGCTGCACCATAAGGTCCAAGATCTGATTGATAATGAGGTTATTATTGTGGAAAATCATAATAAGAATTCAGATCACCAGACATTTAAAGATCCCTTTCCTCATCATGAGAAAGGTGAGTCTTCCAACACTAAGTAAAACAATGCTAAGGTTAACTACGTATACCACTTATGACAATGTTATCAACATGATCGAACCTGTTGAAGTTGAGTATTATGATGTGATTACTATAAAGGGGAGTGGGGATGCTCCTAAGCCTAAGACCCTATTTGTCTTGAGAGGCCCTAGGTCTCACTCGTCTGAACCTAAATCATCTCAGGATTGTGCAAACGTTGTTACCAGATCCTGTGCTAAGATCACTCTCAAGGGTCCTGACCCTCCTGCTACTACATCCGCACTGAAACAACCCGTAGATAAAGTTGTTTTTGGCCCTACCAATAAGACCACAAAAATGGTCCCCACACCTCCTACTACTAATTATAGCATTGTCGACCAGCTGCAAAGAACCAACACTCAAATAACCATCTTTGAGCTGTTGAAGATCTGGCCTGCTCACAGGCAGATTCTGGATAAATCCCTCGAAGAGGATAACATCCCCAAAGACATTAATCTTGATCAGTTTCAATCTATGTTGGTCACTTGACTTCACCACACTATCTATCTTTCTCAAAAGAAGATGACCATTCGATCAGCCACCTGCATAACGCTCCTTTGCATATAGAGGTCATGATTGGTAAAAAGCTCATCTGCCACATCCTTATTGATAATGGTTTTGGCCTCAACATCTTCTCTGCTCACTTTCTTTCTTAGCTAGGCTATGATGAAGATCACATAGATTCCCACAAGAAAATTACTATCAAAGCCTATGATGAAGAAGAAAGAAAATCTAAAGGTTTAGTTGTGCTACCCATTCAGGTTGGACCTGTTGAAAGAGATGTCACTTGTTAAGTAATGGACATTCCTCTTGCTTATAAAATCTTGTTGGGAATACCATGGATTCATGAAATGCAAGTGGTTCCCTCTACATATCATTAGCACATCAAGTTTCCTTTCCATGGAACAAAAGTGATAGTTCCTACTAATATGGGCTCTTCTTGTAATATAGTCACATAGTTAGTTGATATTCTTGTCCCTACTAATAGAGAATACACAGAATTATATGAGGACAAGCTTAGAGACATGGAACAGACTTTGAAAATCAAATACATAGGCATGGGGGGTATCAAATAGAACTTGTGCTATCATTAGTAGCTCTACCTCTGTCTCCTCATTCTTACAGGAGACATTCTGAGAACAATAAATCTTCTACTCCTCCTAAAATAGTTTATGATGGTGCCTTTGTACGGGATTCAACACCATTAGAAGTTGAAGATGAGGAAAGAGCTATTAAATATTGGCTTTACAAAGGAAAGGACATATCTGAACAGACTGCCCCAGCTCGTGAACTAGATCCCAATAATGAAGGTCTTAAAATCATGAAACTCTTTTGATACAAAGGGAGTGGTCCAATAGGGATGAATGGTAATGGTCTAGTTGAACCTATTAAAGCTATGGGTAAAAAGATGAAAGAAACAACTGGTTTAAGCTTCAAGAAGATCTCATTCCATCTAGGGATTAACAAATTTGTACCAAAACTAGATCCTCCACCAGAACTTGAAGACACAACTACAGTTGACACCACAGAGGATAGCTCCGATGAGGATTTCTTTCCTTATCCTATCCCTCTAGATCTGGCAGCATTCTTTGCTGAGCCAGATGATGTCATAATACATTCCAGTACAGCCAAGGCTGGTAGTGACTCCAATGTTGCTATTCCATTCACTTCTTTGACATACGAACAATGGAAGGTGTCACAAGACCCTGGTTTCCAAGGTGAACGATACATACCATCTTAGCTTCAAGAGCTGTTTGCACAAGAATAGGCTGGTGTCACAAGAACTCTCAAACCTTCATGGTGCAAACATCCCAGTCAGAGTTCAGACACAGATTCCCATGAGTATGAGTTCAACAATTTTTTCAAAAGGATCCTATGAAAAGCTTCTTGACATAGGTGAAGAGTCTAGTGAAAGTTCTAATGAGTCCAAGTCCATAAATGTTAATGTGTCTTCTACTATGGTTTCTAGGAGTCAAAGGGATTCGAATACACCTTTGGATGATATTTCTCTAGGTCTCAGCTTACTAGTCATCACTTTCGATGATTATACCATGACTGCACTTGAACCTGTCACTTCTCTTTCACTCCAACATCCTGAGCTAATAGACTGGAATTCCCCTTTCTCATCCAATGAAGTCCTCACATTCCATAAAGACTATGCTCTAGCCTGTTATCTTCACACTGTTGTACCTATAACATCCTCCACTAGTGAAGAAAGTGTCAACATGATTGAGGCTGATATCAAGTATCTTAGTCATAAAATCAATAGAAGAAAAAATAGGCACTTTGATGGTGAAAACCACATTGTGGCAGTGTCAGAGCCAAAAAATAAAAAGAATAGATGTATCTGAAGGTGAAAACCTCTCTGAGGTGCCTGAGGATGAGATACTTGATGCACTTCTGAGTCATTTCCAGGAATGATCATCGGTGCTAATTGAGCCGGCTCAGCTAGTAAATTTGGGTACAGAAGAACATCCACACATTATTCATGTGGCTAAACCATTATCTGTATAAGAACTCAAAGAATCCACAGACTTTTTCAAAGAGAAAAAGATAAACTTTGTATGGACATACTCTAACATGCTTGGTGTAGATCCTAATCTTATCATGCATCACCTATCAATAGTTCCTGGAGTATAACCAGTCAAGAAAAAAATTAGAAAAATGCATCCACATGTGGCTCTACTTGTTAAGGCAAAATTAGAAAAACTCCTAAAAGTTGGGTTCATCAGAGCAATTGACTATGTAGAATGGATCTCCAACATAGTTCCAGTGTCGAAGCATGACAAATCTATCAGAATCTACACAGGCTTTAGGGACTTAAGCAAGGCATGTCCAAAGCATGATTTCCCACTACCCAACATTGATATGATTGTGGATATGATAGTAGGGTATGAAATGTACTCCCTAATGGGCGATTTCTCTAGCTACAACCAAATAAAAATTGCACCGGAAGACCAAGAAAAGACTACTTTCACTTGTGCATGGGGCACTTTCTACTGGAATGTTATGCCTTTTGATCTTAAGAATGTTGGATCCACGTATCAGAGGGCAGTCACTACTATATTTCATGATATGATGCACAAAACAATGGAGGATTATGTTGATTACACCCTTGCTAAAAGCATGGACAAGAAGGCACATCTTACATATATAGGCCCTATACTAGATCATATGGAAAAGTTCAGACTACATCTCAATCCTAAGAAATGTGCATTTGGAGTAACTTATGGAAAATTGCTTAGTTATATCATCTCCGCAAAAAGAATCGAGGTGGATCCTGAAAAGGTGCAAGCTATCATGCAAATGCCTCCACCTCACAATATTAGACAAATTATAGGTCTTCAAGGTTGGCTTCAGTCTATCTAGTGCTTCATCTCACAGCTAGCTGACAAGTCATAGCCATTTACCAAGACTCTGCGTAAAGGTGTGACATATGAATGGAATAAAGAATGTGAACAAGGTCTTCAACAAATCAAACAATATCTAGCTAATCCACCTATATTAATGCCTCCTATTCATGGGAAGCCATTAATCTTATACATCTTAGCTACAAAAACATCTCTGGGTGCTCTATTGGCCCAAGAAGATCAAAACAATAAAGAAAGAGCAATCTATTACATTAGCAGAACATTGGTCTCCTATGAAATGAATTATTCTATCATTGAGAAAGCTTTCTTGGTGGTGGTGTTCACTTCCTAGAATTTATGGCATTACATGCTTGCTCACACTACAAGGCTCATTGAAAAAATTGATCCATTAAAGTACTTTCTCAACAAAGTTTCCCTCATGGGTAGATTAGCTAAGTGGGTCATGATACTCAGTGAATTTGACATTGAGTATGTGGAAATAAAAGCTATCAAAGGGAAAGAAATTACAGATCAATTTGTTGAGACACCTCTTGCAGACTATCAACCATTAAGGATTGAGTTCCCAGATGAGTCCATCATGCTTCTCACACATCATACATGGACCATGTTCTTTGATGGATCATTCACTTAGCAGGGGTTAGGTGTTAGAATCTTGTTCATTACACCTCAGCGGTGTTCATTACCAAAGGCTTACAAAATGATGTTTCCTTGCACAAATAACACTACTAAGTGTGAATCCTTAATTAGTGGATTAAAGATTTCTATTGAATGGCGTGTCAATGAGCTAAAGGTCTTTGGAGATTCACAGTTGGTTATCAATCAGGTGAATGATATCTACCAAAAAAAAGATGAAAAAATGGTGCCTTATAAAAAGATGGTTGATGATCTCAAGAAATACTTTGCACACATTACTTTCCAACAAATTCCAAGGGCAGATAATAAAGAAGCTAATTCCATGGCTACTCTGGCTTCCATGTTACAAATGCCAAAAAATGACTTTCAACATGAATTCCTAGTGGAGACGTTATGCTACCCTGCTTATAATTCCCCTGAATCCCGGATGATTTGTTCAGTCATTAGACATGACTCATCCCGCTACCACCATATTTACTCCTATCTTCATGACCGGATCATTCCTGACACTTACACCTAAAATGAGAAACATCACATAATCTGCAGTGCTTCATGGTTTTTCACCATAGCTAATGACTTATATAGCGAGGTCTAGACGGTACCCTCCTTAGGTGTTTAGAACCTAATGAGTCCAAGTGTGTGTTATTAGAGGTGCATGAAGGTGTTTGTGGGTCTCACTCAAACGGTCTGACATTGGCTCGCAAACTTATTAGAGCTGGTTACTATTGGCCGGATATGGAGAAAGAAGCTATACAATTTGCTAAATCTTGCAAATAGTGCTAGCTTCATGGAAATTTGATCCACGCTCCTGCCAAGGAGCTCATTCCTTTTGCCAACTTTTGGCCATTTCATTAGTGGGCCTTTAAATTGGTGGGTTAGATAGATCTATCTTCTTCAAGGGGACATAAATACATCATTACTGCTATAGAATATTTTACCAAGTGGGTTGAGGCAGTGCCTCTCATTGTAGCTGATGGAAAGTCTATGCCCATGTTTATATTGAACTACATCATCTGCAGATATGGTGTACCCTCATCAATAATCACTGACAATGGGGGGCAATTCAAGAACAAGGATCTAATATATTTATGCACTAAGTTCAAAATTATTCAGCACTAGTCTTCTATCTATTATCCCTAGGGTAATGGACAGGTGAAAGCTTCAAATAAGACTATTCTCAAGATCTTACACCGCACAGTACACAAATCTGGACAAGACTGGCATCTCTAGATTAATCCAGCTTTATGGGCTTACCACACTAGTATACAAACATCGACAAGGGCCACGCCCTTTGCTCTATTTTATGGTGCAGATGTAGTGCTTCCTATTGAGGTTGAGATTCCTACCTTGCGAGTCTCTCTGAAGGGACTCATTAGTGATGATGATATCATAATATCTCAGCTACAAGAGCTTGAACTACTGGATGAATGTCAGAAAGTGGTGTTCGATCATCTCTGATCATATCAGAAGAGAATATCTAAAAGCTACAACAAGAAGGTCAAACCAAGGGAATTCCAAATGGGTGATCTCGTCCTGAGAGAGAACCCCAAGAATCAACAGCAGCGGGTCCAAAAAGGAAAATTTGAACCAAACTGGCTTGGTCTGTATGTTATCACTACAGTATTTGGGTCTAGCGCTTACCAGCTCTCTACCATAGAGGGGGAACAACTCAAAGATCCTATCAATGCTCTTCATCTAAAGAAGTTCTACAGTCGAGATGTCTTCTGAATGCTCATGTACATACTCTATTTTGAGAAAATCCTAAAAATTGCAAAATGTCCTGAAAAAATGATCATGTTAGTGAAAACCTAGAAAACAGGTGCTTTGATGTATCTATTATCCTAGTGAAAACCTGGTAAATAGGCACCTTGATAATATCAAAAAAAATTGAAAAAATCAAAAATACAAAAAATGAAAAATACAAAAAAATGGGAAAAAGAGAAAAATGTGCCATTGATGAAAACCTGGTAAATAGGCGTCATGGTAGAAAAAATAGAATTTCTACCAAGATGGTGAAAACCTGGTAAATAGGAGCCTCTTATTCTGCAATGCTCTATCTATTGCGGCATCCCTTGGCTTTCTTACAATTTGCTCTCCTGCTTTCCTGCTTTAGTGTGCTCACTCATGCATTCCCTCTCAGTTATTTTTGAGGTTTTTCTCGACTTCACATGGATTGAAACTGGTCACACTTGGGGGCATCTTCTTGGTCTAGGGGGCATTGTCCTATCTTTTGGAGTCTCTCTCCTCTTCACATCGGTCACCAATGGTTCTCACTGAGTCTACCTGCTAATGCCTAGATCTCACACTAATCTTTATACTTGAGAATCTCTCTCTTGTCAGTCACCAGTGATTCTCACTGCGTCTACCTACTATCACTGTACTACTAAGATTTCTCACATCAACTCACTATCGGCATATTCAACATCAATCCATTCAATACTTGGGGGCATGGCTCCCCACTTTGATTGCATCTTCGGTTTACACTCGAGTCAGTAATCTTGTCAATTCTAAAGGACAACTATCTATTGGCACAAACTGGTGTTTCTCAACACCCTAATCAAATAGTGTTTTTCAACACTCTCTTTGGACACATCTGTGTTTTTTAACACACATTGGATACATCACACCGTAAACATCTCTCGATAGCAATCAAATACATCACACTCACAAGCACAACTGTGTTTCTCAACATGCCTAAACACATGCACATTCATAAACTTTGAAATATGTTGAGATATGATTAAATATTTCTTTGTATGTTGTCTATTCTCATAGTTTTCATTGATATTTTCTTTTGTCTACTGCTTGTTGGTGTGGTTTCGATGATCTGATAGCGTCAAATAAACAAGGTGTATGTGATAAGAGCTTCTGCATTAAGGTGGAAAAGCCTCACATCCCTTGATCTTGTTTATTTGTACACCAAGGGGAGCTTGGAACTATCTCCTTGACTTTTATTGCTCTATTTGTTTACTTGTGTACTCTTACTATATCAAACTGGAAACAATGTTTAGGTCATCTTGGCTTTTGTGCCCTGGTGCTTATGTTCATTTCCTACATTTTATCCGATGAAAGTCATATTCATATTCTTATGGTGGCATTGACACCAGTAAGGATTGTATTGACTCCGATGTTTCAAAAATACTCGATGATGATAATTATGCGATGAGTCCAACAACCAAGTCCTAGGGTTGCATTTAGCTTAGGCTTGCATTCTCATTTTAAGCTTGCATAGCGACGGTTTTGGTGCTCTCTTCATTGTCTTTTCATTCTTCGAAGGTCCTCATATTTTGTCCTAGATTCCTCTCGACTGCACAAGTGTCTGGTACTCACTCTTGATCGTTATTCATATTCTTTTGGTTAGTACCTGTCGTATATTGAAATATCCTGCATGAGATGATTAGTACCATTACATTTGCATACATTCATTTGCATTTACCTATCCATAAACATGTGCATCCATTCTAAGCATAAATTAAATCATACATATCATTTATCCATCTAACATCTATCATTCCATTACATTCATTCATACATCAATAAAACATGTGCATAAACATTTGCATGTTCATCCATGGCATACATTTCTAATCCATACATCTAATCATATAGGAAACATCTCACAAGATATACAATTTTAAAGCAATATATAAACAAGTAAAATGATGCCAAAATCGGGCTCATATATATATATATATATATATATATATA
>MU228428.1:1064184-1095214 GCA_018584345.1 Thuja plicata | reverse complement strand
TATATATATATATCGATCAAGTGTACAAGGGTGCTACTTGAGCACAGTATATCAAAATGGTAGTACAATATATATCAAATATCGCATCTAGCCACTCCCACCCATAGGAGGTGGAGGAGGTGGCATGGCCTGCTGCTAAGGAGGTGCCTGTGGAGTGGCTCATTCCCCAGCATACTCTAAAAATGGTGGAACCTAGTCCACTGCCTCAGGAACTGTAATTGTGTATACAACAAAATAATAGGCTGACTAAGCAGCCTCATATCTCACCTCTGCCTGTGCTCTAGCCAGTGCCTCCTGCAGTCCCCAAATCTCTCGATCCTGCTCAGTCACCTGGGTCTCCTAGATGACCACCTGTGTATGGTATTCATCTTGCTCTGTCTGTGCCTACCTCACTCTCTCCCGGTTCTTTCTGAGAGCCTCCTTTAATTGTGCTACCTATCCTCCTACTAGTGGATTGGTCATAATAGTATCAGCCATAACGATATCCTCCCCCTACTCAGTGGACCTCTCCTGAGTACCACTACTCCTTACACCTACATCTAATCACATCCGTCTAGGAAGAAGGGGACTCAGCCCAGTCCTTGGCTATACTCTTTGTTGTGTTGGTACCTGCTGTGGTGGTACCTATTTTGGTGGTGGCTATGGTGGCTACTATGCCTACTGTGGTGGCGGCTACAGTACCTATTGTTGCAGTGGCGATTGTACCACCTATTGTACCTATGGGCCCAGGCCAACATGATCTGTAAATCTTGAGAATGGGTGCGCCAAGATGTGATCTCTGTATGCAGGTGTCATCCCTATATTTGTCACCCCTGCTAAATAATCCCACCTAGCTAGTGGTACCCGTGCATCTATCATGCTCCTACCTTGGTCTAGCTGCCGCTGCCAGCCCTTCTTCATCTCATCGACAAATCAATCATATGTGCAGTACTCCTGAGAGATGTCCTATGGTATCCCAAACTATCATAGGACTTGTGTCAGTAGGAAGCGCTCAATAATGCTAATGGTGCACCCAATCAAAGGATGCAAGTAGAACATATGCGGTAGCTCATGTTGTGCGTCATCCCAAACCTCTATGGCTATCCATGGTCACCATATAACTATTGCCATATCATCTAGTTGTGCCCGCCACTGATCTATCTTACCCAGTGTTGGCTAAGTCATAGGACTTGCATACCTATAGATGTATGGCTCTAAGGGCTGTTGAGTATCATGAAAAATTGGCTGACATACGAGAAGGTGCTCCCAGGGCCATATTTGTAGAACCACGACTCCTGCCACCATGGTCCGTGTGCTCTGATACACAATCTCGTGGATCTCATGGTACATCTATGTGAGCATGCACTCACCCCATCCGAATCTCACTGCTGGGCTAGCTAACATACGCTGCAGCATGCCTCCCTAGCCGCACTCCAATCTGTGCTGACCCCGATCTGGCACCAGGTGGCAACTCAAGAATAGCACTAAGACAACTACCAATGTATGATATACATTGTACCTGCTTGTCAGATACTCCCAAGAGATGGATCGACCCATCACTAGATCATCCTGAAATATCGCTCTTAGTGCAAGTGTGCCTACCCTTGGCTAGGTATCATACTCCATGTGAGCCCCGTGGAATGGTACTCTCAAGGTCCTGTATATGTCCTCAGGAGTGACTGTCATCTCCCCCTACGGCAAATGGAAAGTGTTCATCTCCGAATGGAAACACTCGACAAGTGCACCCAATAGACCGTGATTTACCTAAATATCAAGTACATCACGAAGATATGATAATCCTAGCCTGTCGATATGGGCACCATCAGCATCCGTTAGTCTCTGTAACAGCTCACCCATGATAGGATGGTGCGACTGGAATGCAATATCGAGGAAGTCAACCTACAAAGCAAGCGATGACATTTGATCAATATCTCAACATGATGATTTTTCAAAGCAATGACAGCAAATGCAGCTATGGAACTATCCTAAACACAGTTCTAGGGCATTCTAATTGGCTGATTCTATGACATACTAGATGATAGCTTTCTGGATAGCAAGTAATTCCCATGCGAGGAAACTCTTTTCCCGCACGAGACAGGATCTCTCTTCGTGCGATATTTCATCACTGGTGATGAAATATCATGCGACATCGATGTGCATTTTGTGTGAGCTCACGGAAGGACCCCGTGCTAGGAATCCCTAACCCATGGGAGGAAACTAATTTCTTGCACGAGGGGCGACCTTGGCCGGTGTGAGGAAACTTATCCCTCACGCGAGACTTGATGTAAGTAGACTTAAAAGCTTTAAAAACATGCTAAAAAGATCTAAAATTTGAAATGCTAGATGGTTTTTTGATTACTTACAAGTGCGTCATACTCCAGTGGCTAGTTGTGTCATCAGGAGCACTAAAATTGATGTGTGCACATGGGAATGCTATCAATATCAGCTGGGGCTCTTTCCATCTCTAAAGTCAAAAGTGAATAATGATTTGAAAATGACCCCTTCGGGCCTTATATAGCTTTTGACCTAATTTTCAAAAGTGCTCCATTTTTTGCAAAAATTGCACCCTTAGCTAAATCGACCGTTCTAAATCTATTTTCATGATTGAAATCAAAATTTGACACTCCTAATTAGCTCAAAATTGCATTTTAAAATTTTGGGACCGACGTGCTTTGACGCTTGTGCAGTCAACTTTCTGACATCGCTTTCTTGTCAGAATCATCTCTTGTCATCATTTTCTCGGCTTCTACAATCTTTTCATCAAAATTCCACTCTAGTCAACTCTAGTCAATTTTGGTCAAACTTGGTCAACTATGGTCAAACCTAGTCAACAGGACCTCCCGATCGCTCTAAATCGATTCTGCCTTCTCTTGATCTATCTCTGAATTCCTCTGGATCTTCTATCTTACTTCTATATGCAATCTTTTTCTGTTGATCATCTTTCTATTGTGTCATTCTTTCTGTTGTGTCATCTTTCGATTTTGCACCCGAGGGGGCAAGATGATTGCATCATTGAATCTTTTTGCATCATTCTCAAATCAGTCTAATTTGAATCAAAAGTCCCCATTGCTAGGGGCATCTCATCACTTGGGGTATATTCAGTGTTTTGTACCTTATGGTCAAAATTGGATATTCCATGATCTTGGATCTCTAGGGGCATCTTGATGTCTCGCATCTTGTCATCTATCTTTCTAGGTATCTGAGCAATCTAACTTGGATCCTCAAGGATTATGCTTCGTTCTGGAGATAGTCCTAAAAATCTCTATTGACTATCTTTTGGGATAGGTATCAGGGCAATCTAACCCTGACTCCTAAAGGTTGAGCCTTGTTCTGGGGACAGTCATGTGAAATATATCAATCTGACTAGTGTCTGGGCAATCTAACCTAGATATTGGGGGACTAAGCTTCGTTCGGGAGATGATTCTTGAAATCTCATTGGGTATTGGGGCAATCTAACCCTAATTCCTGAAAGTCATGCATCATTCTGAAGATGGCTCTCAAAATCTCTTTTGGACAGTTATCTAGGAAACCTAACCTGGATCTCAGAGGGCTAACCTTCGTATTAAGGAAATCTAACCCTGATTCTAGAGATAGTCCTAAATCTTCATCAGCTATCAGCGAACATTGGGGCAATCTAACCCCAATTTCAATTTTCTCTCAATTGGTATTTGGAGTGTTGTCTTCGCAATCTAACTTAGACTTCGGAGAATCATGCTTCGTTCTGAAGACAGTTCTGCTTCTCGATCAGATCGGTGTCTTGGCAACCTAACCTAGACTCTCAAAATCTTCACCTGTCACATCAGACTATTCTTTGAATGAACGCGCTGCTCACACATCAATTCAAAGAGGGGAAAAATGTAACACCCCAAAATTGACACCTTACAATTCTGATCAATTTTGGTGCATTTTCTCATCATCGAAGTCCTATTGTACTAGGCAAATTTTCCTTCCTAATTATCTTTAATTGACTTAGTCTCAAATGTAGAAAACCTGAATTTGCATAAATCTTACACTATATTTAATTCTTAAATTTTCAAGATTTATTAGCTAAAAATACCTATGATTAATTAATTTAATTCTAAAGTCCTAAGTGCTTTTAAATTAAATTAATTCCACCCTCTTTAGCTAATACACATCAAAAGGAATTAAATAATTATTTGGTTAATTGAATGGATTATCCTCACTTGAAATTCAATAATTCAAGATGAAAAGCCACCATATGTGGCAATAATTCATTTACTTAATTAAATAATTCTTTTAATTTTGTCTCACCTTCCTCCATGGAGATGAAGAGTCAGTCGTTTCTTTCCAAGAAACTCTTCATCCTCTCTTTAGGCTTTTCTATATTATGGACCTTCTCTTCTTCATTTGAGAGGAGAAATTTTAGAGTATCACAACTATAGCAAATTCTTGTCTCAAGTCTCTCATGTTTTCAATCTTTTATTGCATAATTAGTATAATTTCATTTAGATTAATGGCATTTTGCATCTTAATTTAGTTTTCTTATGTATCAAATAGCTTAATCCTATTATTTCTTTCAATCTTCTTAGATTAAAATATGCATTTCCATTCTTAGATTATAATTGCATTTCTCATATAGAATAGTTTCATTTCAGTTTTCAATGCTTTCAAATCATCCATTTTAGCAATGGTCATGGTTGTTGTCTCTCGTTCTAAGAGTAATTAAACACCCCAACTAAATGGGAGGCAATAGGTCGATTCAATCGATATTTTGGAATGGACAATTCATGTTCATCTTCGCAATTCAATTATTGAGCAATGACTATGTTGTGTTGTGCCTGATTTAGAGGTCACATTCAGACACATACACTGCTCCTCAGGGGGACTGATCATAGGAACACTATGGATCACATTTGGGTGATTTTTACCTGGCTGTTGGACATGAACATTTGAAAAAGCTACACCTTACAGAAGATTACAATTGAATTATGGCACACTTTTCCATTGCTACCAAAGGGGGAAAGATTCTATGTGAAAATCCCTACTATTTTGGGGAGATTTGTGTTGACAAAATTGAGAAGATTGTGTTGAGAAAGAATACTTTTTGGGTTGATGGATTTTCCCATATGTTTCCATCAATGACAAAGGGGGAGATTGTTGGATGATATCAGATTTGGATACTATTTATGCTATTAATATTCATGTTTTGTCACTGATGTCAACATATGTTTCTGTGGAGAGAACAGACTGGTTATTTGACTGGAAGTGTATGGACACTGTACAAATGATTCAAAATGATCAAAGTAAGAGATATGGAGAGAGATTAGTGATGACCTTATTCCTAAGGTTTCTTGACTTGAGGCTACATATTGATAATGATACAGGTGATTTAGTGAAGACTGGTTCCTGGACTATGATAGTAATGCTTGATAGAGCAGGTCTCTGTATTCTGCGTATATCTTACATATGAAGATATTTTAGAGTATGATATTTTATGGGATGACAGAGGACACATTGAGGAATGATATTTTTTGATCGATAGTTGTGAGAGTACTAGTAATGTCACCTATGGCATGTAGTCTGGAGGAGACCTATTTGGTGGCCGACTTCAGACATGTAGCGTGTATTATGAATTGTGAGTGTGGATTGTGGATCTTGAAGTATAACTGATTGATTGTAATTGATGTTTACTTGTTATAGGTATTGTGTGTATCTTAGCAAGGGGTTAAACAATTATTTGTATATTTGGAAAGCATAATTGGCCAACCTAATTATTTATTTGTGTATTTGGAAAGCTTAATTGTCTGACCTAATGAATTATTGTAACAGGGTATATATGAGAGATATTTTCTTTTGGAAAGATGTGGTAGAGATTGGAAAGGCAGAAAAGTGTGAAAGTTGTGAGGCTTGTTGGCTGCTGGATGTAGAGCATAGTTTGTGATAAGAATACCTCATTGGAACTAACCAAGCAAAGACAGTTGCTATCAGATAGGTCACTAGATTGTATATCTTCTATATACACTTGTTTAGATATTAAATCCTTGAGGGTGGCCTTAACCTTCTTTGGGTAGTGTGCCTAGGCAGTGAGCCTACTGTTAGCCTTGACGCCTAACAGGGTCTGTCCTTTAACAGGGACTATGTATTGTAGTGTTGTAACAAGCTCCTAACATGACTAAATATTTTAACATGGATACTATACTCTCAATACATTATTTGTTGGTGCTAATTCCCACCAGGGTGTTTCCTTTAATAGGGTTTCCTTAACAACAAGTATTTTGTTATTGTATTGGCATTTACTCTATTATCATTTGCATTGAAGTTTTGGTTTATAAAGTTTAAATTTTAATATTTTGTATCACAGGTGATTCACCCCCCTCTCAGTTGTGCTTGTGGACTTTTATACCTAACAAATACTGTAGAAGGTTATGTTCTTTATTGAAGGTTGAAATCCTTTATCAAGGTAGACTCTAAAAGGTCTTTTGGTACTTATAACAAGGCACTAGTCACTTTTAATAGGGTGAACCCAAGAAATGGTATTGTATCTCCTAACAAGGAAAACATTTTTATTGCAGTAAGGTGATTTATGGGTGTCATCCCCACCATGATTTTTTCCCTCCAACAAGGGTTTTCACATGAAAAATATGTGTCATATGTGTTGCTTTTTTGGTTTCTTTATGTTGTTTACTTCTATTTGATATTAATAGTTGCATGGTTCATCAATGGGAAGTTTATTTTTAGCTTTGTTAGATCGGTAGTGAAATTTCTTAAGTACTTGTGTACACTGATTCATCCCCCCCCTCTCAGTGCTTGTTCATGCTAACAATTGGTATTAGAGCTTAGGTCCTCTTGATATTAAGCTTAACCATTTGAGAAAAATATCCCTAATAATCAACATGGAGAGTTACAGGTGTGAAAAGAAACTTGATGATGCAAACAGAGTAATCAATGAACTAAAAGAAAAGCTTAGGCACTCCCTAGAAAAAAGAAGAGAACTCACTGAGAAAATAATGGAAATTCAATATTACATTGAGAAACTATCTAAAGGAAGTGGGTCTAAATAATCTAAGGAAGCAATTGTAGATATGATAGATAAGAACAATGGAATTAAAAAAGAGGTAGCCAATCTAAAAAGAGAGCTTGAAAGTCATTTTGTCAGGATGTGTGAAGATCTTGAAGGAAGGAGAGTTTTTGAAGATGAAAAGAAATTGTTGAAGATGCCCTAAAAGCTAAAGGTGAAACCTTAACTGAAAGTTTGGACAAACTATTCAGATCAGAGCAAGAAGTAGTCATATTGAATGAACATTTACAGGACACAAATGAACATAATATTGACATCACAAGAGAGAATGAGGGATTGAGGAAAGAGAATGATAAGATGAAAGAAGAGCTTAAAGATGTGAATGATCTAATGGATAAATTAAATAAGAGTTATGCTAAACTTGATGAAAAACTAGCTAAGTAGAGGAGTAATGGAGAAAAGCAAGGTCTAGGTTTCTCAAACTTTGAAGTTGGTGAATCATCTGGCACTAAGGACATCAACATAGGAGACAAATCAACACCCAAGGTGAACAATAACACTAGTAAGAGAAGGTATAAACTAGTATGTTTTAGTTGTCATAAGGAAGGTCATAATACTAATGTATGCTCATTTAACCTATTGGTCCTAATGTTAGACTTAGAGGTCCTACTTCTAGATGAAATAATTCCTATGGTAGAGGTGATAACTACTATGCTAGATCTAATGCATTTCAAGGAGCTTGTTATTAATGCAATAAGTTTGGACGTAAAGCTAATGAGTGCAGGGGAAGAATCAACAGTCAATGGTCACATAGTTACAATAGTCAAAAATATAATAATTAGGGTAACAGATTAGATGTTACATGTTCTATTTGTCAAAACAATCGACATATGGTTGTGAATTATAGATTAAGGTCAGCTAGACGCAATGTTGGACCCTAGAATCAAACAGGTATGGCTTGATATATTTGTAATAGAGTTGTTCATCTTGCTAGATAATGCAGAGTAAGAAATAATACTAGAGGATAACCAGTGAACAAAGATGCAAATGATAAAGTTAAGATAATTTTTTATGTTAAGAAAGTTAGAAGTGAAATGAAGAAGACATGGGTAAATAAAGGTAAAAAGAAATCCTCTAAGTTGTTTGAGAAATCCACTAATTCAGGAAGTGTGGAAATCCATCGATGAACTAAGTCTATTATGACTTAAGGGGAGAACTAAAAGGAAAAATCCTAAAGAACCCCTATTCATGAAAGACCGGTAAGATTCATATGCATATTAAGATTCCTATTTGTGATTTAATGATGTAAGTGAAGATAAAAGTGTTATATTTGGTTTTGTGCATGCATATAATGGTTGTTTTTTCATAACCATTGTGATCGGTGGAAATCAGTATTTGACCGTTGAAAATAATGTCTACATTCTCAACTATATAGATGGGAAACTAAATTCTTTTATTACTTTACATTCTTATGAGTTTACTAGAGAGCATTTGTATGCATTCTAAAGCGAGTGTGAGCATTTATGGTGTGTTACTTGATATTTCAAGTAGTGAATTGTATCAGTTGTCGAAGAACACCTATCAGTGAAATTGGAGGTTATTGCGTATTGAGTAAAGATTCTACAGGAGTGTTACTGCTAAGAGATGATTTTTGTCATTATGGATACTCCTGTTATGATCGATGTTGTAGATGAGCCAAGACTCATATTCAAGATACATACATTAAAGAATCATGAGAATGATCCTATGCGTGCCCTATCATCAATACCTTATGGCGTGTTTCTTACTGAAGACATTCGTTTGTTCATACACTACAAGATGGAAGAACTTGGAGCTGATGAAAACTATAATGGATTCCTTACTCAGAGTGATGATGTTAAGGTGAAGGATGAGCATATGCATTTGGTGCATAAAGGTTTTACATATGCGGTTGAGATTCCTGATGATTTTCATCCATAATGGATAAGATATGTGCTAAGAAGAGTACATGATCAGTTTATTTGGTTGGAAAAACCTCACAAGATCACAAAGGATTTAATCAAGCGTGTTACAGGATTTTGTGTAATCGGTGAGGCACAAACTCTACAGACTATTATTGATAGTTTGGTTACTCACTTGATCAAATATAAATAAGATCACAAAGAAATGACTATCAAAGACATTGAAGACAAAGAAGTGATATTTTACTCAATGGTTATTGGATACAGAGTTTATCAGTCCAATAGGTTGAATAGTGTACCTGGTGGAGAAATTCATGCTGCATACAGAATGGTGAAAGAGGATGCAAAGTATGACTTATGCGAAATGTTGAGGAGCCAATTGTTTGTGAACATGGATAAGATCAAGAAAGATAAGAAGAAATCATTGAAGTATGGTTCAATCTTGGTATGTATGTTTTTCTATCTGCAGAATCAATTTCTAGGAATAGGCCCTATTGCATGGATAAAAGATCAACTGGTAGTTATGCAAATTAAGCAATGCATGAGGAAATTAGGATATAAATTAAATACTATCATGTGGGGATACTTTAAATATTTTTAAGGAAAAATGCACTTAAGAGAGAGAATCCCAAATAGTATAGTTGAAAAGTAGAAGGATGATATTTGTTTTCTAGTAGATACAAATACATGTATATTGTAGGCAAAGAAACCAAGAACTTATTGGGTACAAGCTATGGGTTATGAAGTAGATGGTAACTTAGTTACTTTACATGCAGATGCACTTTTGTTAAAACCTATTGATACATCTACACCTAGATTTGGAACATTTGAGGAGTCATCATTGAAAATTCATAATAAACTGAGAGCATCGGTGATCCAACTAAAAGTAAAGAAACAAATTGATAATCTAGCCAAAATGAGTGGTATAACACAATACATGATGACAAATCTTAGGAAGAAAATGGTAAGTTAGAAGGTAGGAACATATGCTATTGCTAGAGATAAGAAAAAATAAGTTGAAGTTGAAGAAGTCACACCTCAGAGAGTCACTAGGAGTATACCATTAAAACAAAATCAATCTACCACTCCTTCTATGACTAAGGCACACAGAAAGTCACCTATGTCAGTTTAGAAAACTTATAAAAGGAAGAAAGAGAAGACATCTAGCTACAAATAATCAAAAGGTAAGAAGGAAAGTAAGGATAAAGCTGAGGCAAAAGAATTTGAAACTAAATTGGATAATGAACAAGAATAACTAAGAGCTAGTGGGAAGAAGTCCTTTGTAGTAGGAAAACCTACTATAAAATATGTAAAAGTTGTCGATGTTATTCCAGTTGATATCAGAATTCAAGATGTTAAGAAGAATGGAAGAATGAAAAATGTGGTGAATTTTTTTGATGCATGTGTCAGTGAAGACAAGATGAAGATAGAAGATGCAGTTGTAGAGAGTCTTCATACTTTTTACACAACACCTAGTGATCTATACAATGGAATACCTAAGGAAATATTTAATACATTTGACAAAAGATGAAGAGAAACTTTAAATGTTGATAAAGTAATAATGGAGCAAGAAATTGGACTATTGCAACCTGGATTAACTATTGAGGAAGTGAAGGTAATGGTTGAAGAAATGAGAGGATAATTCAAGACAAGAAACAGAGTAACAAGGATACTCATTGGAGAAATACAATTGGTAAGAGATGAGATAGTGGAGTTATGGAAAAAGTTACTGAAATATGAGACAGGAACCAAGGACAAATCGGTAGAAGAGAAGGAAAAAGGTCATGATTCTAAAGTTGAAGAGATAAATGATGTCAAAGATAATGTTATCTCTGACATACCTGACTAGATACATAACATTAATACTCAAACTCAAGTGGATGAACCAAATGATCAAACTAGAGAGAAAATTATAGAAAAGTGAAGAGAAAAGATTGATAAAGATGTACTATCAGTGAAGAGGAAATTAGGCTTAACCAGTGAAGATAGCACACAGAAGAAGAGAAAAACTACAAAGTATACTATTTCTAAGGAAATTGAGGAAGTTGAACCTAAAGATGAAGAAATCTAAGCAACTATTGACATTACTAAAATGAGTCCTAAGGAGTTGATGAAGATGGCTGAGAATCTTAGAGAGAAAGTAGAAAGAGAAAGAATAAAGGGAAAGAAGAAGAAGGTAATTGTACTAAAAGGAGAAAGGAATATAATCATTACTCTAGTACCTGATGTGCAATATGATAAATAATATAAACTTATTGATGAGCTGTGTATTTTGGTCAAAGTGGTTTCTGATCAAGTATCTAACTTGGAGAATGCACCTATGAAGTTGAAAATGAAAGAGTATGATAAGCAATGAACTGACAAGTTGCAAGAGATTATATCAGTAGAAAAAGAGTCACTTGTAGTTCTAGTGAACAAAGTAAAGGATATCCTATAGGAGGTAGGATAGTAACTTGTAAAAGTGTCCAATTTTACATCTTTTACAAAGGATCTAGAGAATAAGAGAGAGGAAGCTCAACATGATCTTAATGCTTTGGTTGAAAGGTTTGATCCCCTAAATATTTTATTTTTAGCATACATAGATAAGGTCAAATTGATTACTCACATAGTGAAGCAGTTGCAAGTAGAGAAAGATAAACTAATTATATCACTTATGGAGTTGCATACTTACCTAGCTCCCACCATAGATCTTATGCAACAGACTATGATTGATGTAGAAATAATACTAAGTCTACTAGAGGTGAGTACTTTGAATGATATGGAAGGGTCAACATCAATTATACATGGAAAAATTCTATCTATGGAGCACTTACAAGAGTCATGGGACAAGTCATTGGAGTTTGCAAAGACACTCTTCAAGGATATCTTTGACGGAATGTAATTTTGGTGTGTACTTGCAATCCTTTGTCATTGTTGACAAATATAGGGAGATAGATGTGTATGGAGAGATAGATGTGAGAGAATGCATAGTATAAGGGGGAGTATGAGTTGAATCAATACTTACTAATTTATGCATGGTCAAATTTTGAGTTCATAAAGAGTTTTTTCCATCAATGCCAAAGGGGGAGATTGTTGGCATTATGGTAGTTTTTGGAGCAGATCTAAAGATTGGTCATTTAAAGATTCATAATTGGTTGTCATTGATAGAAACATGTTTAGTTAATATTATTGGAGTGACTAGTAAGATTCGTACATGATCGGTAAAGCCAGATAGAGTTAACTGTGTTGATTAGTGTACATGAGGAATATAGGAAGAACAATTTCAACCAGATAAATTGGTAGCGGTCGAGTTGTAGAGAAAATCAGAAGATGCAGTCTTAGAGAAGACAATAATATGGTATGAGGAAGGCTTGGTTCTGATACGGTAACTAATTCAATATTTTGAGTGGATTATGTTTTTGATGTGGAAGACATTGTACCTATTGGGGAACTAATCATAAATTTGTGACGAATTAGTTAAGGCAGTGTTCTAACATTGGCTATCATTTATGTTAATGTATATTATGTTTGGAGATGATGTGTTAGGTATGATTGATGTTTATTTATAGGAGGTTGATAAGTATTTTGTTCTGACTTGGATAAAGAGTTTTTAGGTCTTAAACCACTTAAGAACACAATATATAAGGAGAGCTAAATCATGTGATTTAGGGTTGCGATCGTATTTTCAAGTAAAATGATTAGAGGTTGAAGAAGAAAAGATCAGTACGACATTAGAGAGAAAAGGAGCAAAAAGGATCTGATAGGCAATCAGTGTCATTCTACAGATCATTATTACTATTTTTTTCCTAACATTTGCACTAGGTTAAAACCCTTAACCGAGTAGATCCTAACAATTCTTTATTGTAAATCCTTTAAAAGGGTAACATCTTTATTGAAGGTTGAAAATTTCTAGAAAGGTAGGCTCTAACAAGTCTTTTGGTACTTCTAACAAGGTACTAGTCACTTTTAATAGGGTGAACCCTAGAAAGGGTATTCTAGCTCCTAACATGGCAAACATTTTTACTGCAGTAAGGTGATTTGTGGGTGTCATTCCCACCATGGTTTTTTCCCTCTAACAAGGGTTTCCACATGAAAATTATATGTGTAATATGTGATTCGTTTGTGGATGCTTGATGTTGTTTACTTCTATTTGATATTATTAGTTACATGGTTCATCAGTTAGAAGTTGTTGATTAGCTTTTATAGATCGGTGGTGAAATTTCTTAAGTACTTGTGTACACTGATTCACCCCCCCCCCCCTTCTCAGTGCCTGTTCACGCTAAAAAATTNGTACACTGATTCCCCCCCCCCCCCCTTCTCAGTGCCTGTTCACGCTAAAAAATTATAATTAAAATAACAAGAGAGAATCAATATGACAAGAATAAACTATATTCCCACAAAGTAGTTAAGAGACTATTTGATAGTACAAAGGAGACCCCGTGGTTAGATATGCTAGGGTGAGACATAAGAAAGCATAATATTATGAAAAGTATCCCAATCTTATGAAATGATACATATAGTGATAACTTATCACAAAAATTTGGTGGAAAAGTGATAGTGTGAAATGTTCACTAAAGGTGGATCACCCTCAAAAGGTGTAAAAGTGATAAAATGATAATTCCTTGAAAGGTGGAAGTCTCACTCAAGTTGGAAAAGTGATAACATGATACACCACCAAAAGTGGGAATGTTCCTATGGAAACTGAAGTGCATGCATGTTTAGAACCTAGGAGAACATACTAGGTACAACACTTAAACACACCAACACATCCTAAAGCATAATACAAATCTACTCTTCCAAAAGCTTCCTATAGTTCTAGACCCCCTCATTATGCATCTTAGAATCTCCCATCAGCCAAATTCATTTTGGTCGTCTACACCCCAAAATTGATTATCCTAAATCTTCCATCATCTCTTAAATCCATTTTGGGTCCCATATTGGAAAATCCACATCCACTTCTCCATCTAAATCTAAAAATTCAAAATCCACTTCTACACCACAACTCCACTATCCTTCAAGATCCTTATGAGTAGTCTTCTTAATGGCTAATAGAGAATAATTCAACCTAAATATGAGGCACAAAATAGTATATTTCATGGATTGATCATTTATTTTCTTCATTATCGTACTTCATATCATGGTCCTAATTGTGGAGTAATATTTGCATAATCTTTTTCCTTGACCATTTCTCTTTGAATGAATGTTTCATCTTCATATCTAGTATTATGTCATGGCTTTTATTCACATTTGACTTAAAAAGTAATGATGGGAAAATTTCAATCTCATGGTTATCCTAGTCATGACAACACCATAATAATCACTTCTTGGCTATTTGGGTGGTTATGCATATTGTAGTCTTAGGAAAACTTTGTTCTTACCATTTATCATGGGACACTTATTTGTGAGATGTCCATAATGCAATGGATTTATTTTCCATGACAAATCTCTTTTGATTGTATAAATCTTTCACATTTCTACCCTAGACGCATCTATGTTGACATTATCGCTATCACATTGTAATAGTCACAATTAAAGCTCTCCCAATTTTGTATACAAAGATAGTATTTAACTTCTTGGACTTCGTCATCAAATTGCTTCTACCTCAATCTAAGAATAGTTTTCTTAATTATATTCACTTTAACACTTTATTAAAAATTCAACTATAATATATCGTATAATACAAGAAAGTAATTCTTAAACAAATATATAATAATATTAAAAGTAGTTTATTTTTATTTTTATAAATCAAATATTAAAATACATTTCATTTTATGAAAAATATTAAGCATAAAAATAGAAGTTATAATATATTACATTAGAATCAAAGTGACTTCACAAATTAAATTAAGTTGTTATATATATATATATATATATATATATATATATATATATATATATATATATATATATATTCAATTGTTTATTAATATAAAAAACATTCAATTGTTTCATTTAAACTTTTATTTAATTTTTATAAATAAATAAAATCGCATTTTAAAATATATAAATTAAAAAATACAAATTCTAAAATTTAATTGTATTTCATTTTTTTTAATATTTAAAATATATTAAAAACAATATGAATTACATGTAGAATATACAAAATTATAATTGCTCATTCTAAATATCTCCAAGAGATTTCATAATTTTAAAATAAAATAACGTAATGATCTATTGTCAAAAGTTCTATAATATTGAAAATATATATAAAAAAAAAAGATTGTTAATATCAAATACCCACCTATATAGACCATGATATTTCATAATTTTAAAGTTAAAATCATTTAATAATCCATTGTCGAAAGTTATGTAATATTGAGAATATAATTAAAAATAATTTTTAAAACAAAATATCCACCTACATGGACCAAAACAAATCATATTGATTTGATATTTTAAAATTAAAATCATTAAATTGAATAATGTTTATGCATGACGGCTAGTACTTAGCCGCCTAATGAAACAGAAAATGGAAACATGTAGGAGAAAGGAATAAAAGATTATAATATGAAATTTGCATGTTGCGCTTTATACAACTAGCGTATATATAATAATGTTCAAATATGTGTGGATCACATGATCTACATGACAAGTGGATATTTCATTGTAAGGTTGGGGTCCTTTATGTTGCTTGCTTCTATAATACTATCAAAATTGGGCGTGCCCACGTACCTCATTGTCCCTCTCTATGTCTTAAATGGACACTCATGCAAAGTTGTCATATATATATATATATATATAAATAACTCTTTATGACATTTTTATATATGAGACAATAAAAAGGATGTATCTTTTATTTGAGCAAAAGTCTTATTAAAAATATAGGTTTCTTTTTGAAAAAGTATGTACATCATATTTATTGATATTTTAGATTACATGTTATAATGTATTATTAATTTATAAAATGATAAAGTATGTACATCATATTTATTGATATTTTAGATTACATGTTATAATGTATTATTAATTTATAAAATGATAGAAGTAATAATGTCTAATTTATAAAATTTGCATTGTCAATAGAAAATTATTTAAGAAAAGAGGAAAGGTAATATATATTTTTCTATCGAAGATGAGGACAAGTTTGGAAAATCTATTGGTGCATCTCTCAGATAGTATCAAGACGGAGCTTTTAGATCTGAGTCGGGATACCATGCCTGATGAGGAGGACAAATATCATGTTGGGGAGACTAACACCTTTACCAATTGTTAGGCCACTGCAGTGGTTTTAGAGGCCCCAAAGAAGAAGGTTCTGGACCTAGAGAAGAAAATGATGAGCCTCTGTCACTTTTGTTCCAAGGTTATGCATAGTTTAGCCATCACAGTCTACTTAATGCAGAAGAAGATCCTAGGTAAAGATGTTGAAGATGAAGGTAATTACAAGGATCCCAACAATTCCTCACTGAAGATTGGGACGATCTATCTGTAAGCCACTTATCGATTTAATTCACTTGTTGGTTGTTTTCTAGTTTTTTGTTTTAGTTAAAAACTTAGAAAACTTTATATCATAGTCTTATTTATCTTGACATGTTTTGATATTGTGGATTGATTTACTATTAAAGCATTGTTAATGCACTACCAATGACTTGTTAAAACTACCTTCTGACTATTTTCTCTACAGATTCGACACTCTTATTTTACTGCTTCTAATATAAAAGCAATTATGTTTTTGTAACAAAACATGTTCTTAGTACATTTTTGTTAATTTAAAAGATAAACATGTTATTAATTGTAGAATTTATACTTAAATTAATGATTATATGTTTAAAATATTACATTTCAACTCCTTATTTATATTTTAAGGTGCTTGATATTTAAAATAAATTAATTAATGAACATAATAAGTAATTTTGAATAAATTTATTTTAGAGTTCTATGTTTATGTAACAAAATATAGAAATGTTGGAATTAAGAGGAGTGAAAGGATTTATTTAATTTCAACTATTAATAGATAGTTTTTCATTATTTTGATCACAATTTTTGAGTTGCGACTCAAAATTTCTCTATTTATCAATGGGCCCTTGGTCTACTGGTGAAGTTGAAAGATTCTTAATGAGCTCACTAGGGATCAAGTCTTGTTGAGTGTAAGGCTCTCACATCAAATAAGGGATGAGGCCACGATTGTGCCGCGATATGAATTTGGTAGAATGGATACCCCTCTGTCCTTGGCTACTTGAACACGGTCATTTAAGATTACATAGATAATTAATTTTTATTTTTCAAAAATAAAATTTGATTGCAAAATTGACTCTTAATTCATATAAACGACTTTTGACTATAAATTTGATCCACCAGGCGTTTGTAGACCTTAATACATGAAAAAACACTCCCCCTCTACTTATACTTACATTTTGAAAACTCTCTCTCTCTATATATATATATCCCTTCAATAATTTAATAATAATAGAATAAGATAAGAAGCAAAATGCAAATACAACAAATATAACTTTAAAAATAGTAAATAAAGATTTGGGATTAGCATGGATATTTGATGAAGACAAAGATCTATTATAACAAGGGGGAATGTTTCATTTTGATTTTTGTGCTAAGTGCATAAAAAGGGGAGATAAGCGTGTAAAAATCAGTTCCAAAGCTCTTTGAATAATTGTATTCTACAAAATTATAAATTAATTAAGTTCATGTAAAGTGACATTGATGGGAACTATTTTTTATTATGTTATGAATGTATTAAATGAAAACAAAAAAAAGTCATGGTCATTATTAGTTGTCTTTGACAAGTTTATTATACAAATAATTTTACTCTAAGTTTTAATTTAATCGAAATTGTTTATTTATTTATTTACTTATAAAAATACCATATTAGATTAATCTCTATAAATGTAATGAGAATGCGTCATTTTTCTCCCATGTGAATGTTTAATCATTTAAATTTATATTAAAAAGTGCATTTGAGATATGTCACAGGTCATGTATTTAATTCTAATGAATTTGTTAGGGAATAAAATCTTTTAGATATAATTAAAACAATGTAAGCAATAATTAAATAATTAATTTAGATTTAATTGGTTTGAAATTTGATATTGTAATAATTAATGTGAGATTTAAATAAAAAGAATAGGAATATTTAATGTTTTGTAATTGTGTTATAAAGAACTTAATTTTTAAATGTAGAAAATTAGTGTTCATGATTTGATAAATGTTTGACTGTGTGTAAATTCATAAATTTATATGGGTTGAATCTAAATATTTTTGGATCAAATCATAAGGATGCACATTTCCCTTGATGTGTGGGAATGATCTATAGCCAACATAAATGATTTGTCAAAAAGTTGAAGTAGTCATCTCTTTCACAACACTTCCTTTTTTGTTTGATTTTGTTAAGGAAGTGTTTATAAACACCTTAAAGAGCTTTTTGGGTCAATAGGGTCAAGTTGTCTTAGGACAACATCTAATCAAACTAGTTTTGTCTTCAAACAAATGGCTGAAGGGAATACATAGAGACTTATAGATCCTCTCATATGATTTTGATGTTGATTGATTTGTACCCCTTATAAATAATATGTGCTCCAGTCCACATAATTTTTTTTATTGGCAATTTTTTTTTCCAATTGGAAAATCTCATGGATTCTTGAAAATTGGTGAATCATATAGGTATCTTTGGCTGGCCCAATCGCCTAATTTTCACACATTATTGGCCCAATGTCAGTTAATTCACCACCTATTGTTTGAAATTGTCATATGTAGTTCCTACTTTTCACCACCAACTTCTACACAATTCAAATATTTGTTATTAATATTTTTGCCCCAAATTTGTAGATGCATGCAAGAGTCTACAATTGTATTCACCAAGAAGTGATACATGGCCCATTATTTTTGAGGGCCCATTTTGCCAAAAACATTAATTATTGAATTTTAATCATACATCCATAATCACCATGAAAATTGAAAAGTATTATTTTACTGCCATGGGAGAATCACCAACCTTTTAATCCACAACATATAAAACATCATGCTTGAATTTGCCAAAAATTTTAATCTCCCATTTTTAAAATGGTATGTAATCCGTCAAATTTGGATTGATATAGATACATTAGAAAGTGAGACTTGACACATTTTGTTTAGTACAAACTCGAGAGGTTCTCTATTCAAAACATAGATTAGTTTCTTAGATTGCTTATATAGACTTTGTGAAAACCTAACGGTAAGTGACGATTTATTTTATATGGCTATAAGATTATTTATTTGTCAGACTATGAGTGTTTGTCATTTTGAGTTCGTTGTTACAGAGTATTCTTACAAATTATCTGTTAGGAGATAGTTTTTGCCATTTTTTTAGTTAGTATTTACAGGGAATCCATTGTTATAATATTATTTATATACTATAATTTTGACTTTTATTTATCTATTAGTGTCTTTCCCAAGGAATCAAGGATCTATATAATCTTAGATTCATTCTTTAAAACGAAGACTTTTTTTTTCAGATTCTATTTCATGAGAGATGTCGAGTAGCAAGACTCCTAAAACTGTTGAAAGGAGGTCATCAAAATACATAAATATAAATATAATATCATACTTTCATGGCCTATCAGATGGAGCTACAACATTAGTAGTTGCACCTGATATTAATGAAGATCAAAGTTCTTTAATTGAATCAGATGTGAGTGTTGCAGAGACCACTCCAATGGATACCTAGGGTACCTAGACTAAGTTAATTGATTTGGTTAAGAATGTCATAGATGATGTGCTAACAATGCCCTCGATGTTGTTGTTGAAAATGTTGGTAATGATGTTGTTGGCAATGTCGCAATAGGTGATGATGGTGGCATTACATAGAAGGGGAAAAGAAAAGCAACAAAATTGGGGTGCAAGTGGGAAATGAGGACATTTTAGATGGATTGGGTTTCAAGGTTCCCAGTCATTTTTTATGTGCCAAATCCAAATGTAGAGGAAGCTCCAATAAAATGGAAGTGTACAATCTGTAGTTGGAAACTTAAAAAGGACAAGAAATTATAGTTGAAACTGGACACCATAGAAAATCATATTAGTAAAGTGTATGAGAAACAAATCATAGATGGAAAGGAATAATTAATGCTTAGATGGAAAACAAAGGAAGAATATCATCATGTTAAGTAGAAAGAAGAAGATTGGTGTATGAAAATTTTCAATTAAAGATCAATTTAAATATATCCTAATAGAAACACTCATGTCCACATAGCTTCCTAAATTGTAAGTAGTACAATTTTAGTCCTCTGATAGACCCCATTTTAGTGTTCAGGCCTTCAATGCTTTAATTGGTCTCCCCCCTATGCATTTAAATAATTAATATTTAAATATTTATCAACTTATCAATTTAATTTACACAAGAGGTCTCCTTTAATTATGGTGTGCCGCTTTAATTAAATCCTCCAATTGCAATTAACTAATTAATTAATTTAATTATACAACCCCTTTATTGATTCAATGCTATCAAATCTCTATAAGGACCCCTTAATTATGGGCGTGTACCATAAATTATTTCCCTCCTCTTGCATACATAAGCCCTATTTCAAAATTTGGTGGCCTTTTGTATTTACTTTGATTCCAAACCTGATTTCATGTGCATTTTTGGGATTTTAATTTACCAATTGGCTCTTGATTTGATTTTAAGTCCTTTTTTCTTGGAATAGGGTGCCCCACAAGGAACAAGGAAAAATTGGTCACCCCATACCTTGAGAGGCACCCCATTCCACTTAAATGTGGCCCAATTTTAAATTGGGGAAAGGTCTTGGATTTTTAGTAGGATATTCAAATCCTTGTCGGTCCTCTTTGATTTTTGAGCCTCAAAATGAATTGGAAAGGTATAAAAGAAAGTTCACCTCCCTCATTTTGGTATCTATCCACTATAATCTCATCTCTATGTAATCTATCTTCAAGAAAGTATTCAAGAGATCAAGCATTCAATTCAAGGCAATACATTCACATTGATATTCAAGCATGGAAGACAAGGAGTGAAGTATAGATCAAAGCATTTGTGAAGGAATCCATGATAGTCCTATCCTAGATCCAAGTTCAAGACAAAATTGCAAACATCTCATGATAAATTTCACAATTGACAAGGTGTAATATTTATTTCAAGCCTCTTCTACTAGAAAAACACTATTCCTTTGATGAAATTTCAGTTTAATTCCTAAACGAGGGTTTTTCCAAGTCAAACCCATTTCTCCCAAAAAAATTCTTATATTTTGTGTACAGGTGATAGGTGGTGAAGATATGGGATCAACTATAGGTAGATCTGACAAGAGGTTACCGGTGGTACAACTTTTATTAGAATTTATCAAGACTAGGGCTACTACTAAGGCATCTCGTAAGCTAGGTCACTACATACCCCACAGGTCATCTTGTTTCTACTATTTCAGACCAAATTTGTATCACAAGTTAGTCTCTATTTTTTATTTCTAGATCTGGTGTCAGAAACATGTTTTTTTTCTGTGATCTGTCTGTATGCATAGTTTACTATTTTTTTTCCCGTACATCTTGCATTTCTACTTTCCATTTTTGCATAATCAACTTTCAACTCAAATGGAAGGAAATCCCTTGCATCCTCTCTATGCTTGGCTCTCCTTGAGCCTAGTGGACCATATCTCTCTCTAATGTATGAAAGTAATTTAGGTACGAGCTTCCTAGTTTAATTTCCCATTGCACTTGTTTTCTTTCATCACATTTTGGTGAACCGAACACCCTTATATTTTCATTCTAATTTGGCCTTTAGATATTATTTTATGTTACATTTCATGCATTTAGAAACCTTTTCTTTATTACTTAATGATTCCATTTACATGCATTAGGTTATGTATGCAAACACGTATTAACTTTTTTATAGTAAATCTTATTTTTCATTAACTTAATTTATGTTCATTCAATGTTTAAATGATCTATTCATTAGTAAACTATATTTTTAATACATTTCTCTTTTATATTTCTTTGTATATGAGTTTCATAACCTTGATTCCTACCTATATCATACCTATGAGAAGAGGTTGTAGACTTATGGGTTCCTTTAAGGGTGTTGATTGTGATTCCTCTAATGTATTTCATATGAATGTAGATGATACCTCTATTCCTACCAATGTCATACCTAATATTGTTGAGAATCCCTCTTCCCATTCTTCTCACGATGAGGATGAATCATTAAGAGTATCTCCTTCCTAAATGCAAAATATTTCTCATGATTTTGAAAATCATGAACAATTGTTCATTCAAGAACATTCTAATAGTGTGGCAGTTGCATGAGTAGGAGGATTAAGGAAGAAGATTAAAAATGATGAATATGGTGTTAAATAATTGCATTGCATATCCCATCTTATTGGTAAAAATATCAAGTCTATGTTAGTTGTTCCAAATCCCTAAATATTTTGAATCCTAATGTTGATAATTCCACTCCAACATCTTTACCTAATATTTCTACCTATACCCCATCTATCATGGCTAAATCTATTCAAAATGTCAAGCCTACACATGTTAGTCTTGGAGGAATTCGTAATCCTCATATACCTCCTCCCATGAGTGTTCCATGTATTTCCCAATCATTTTCTATACCTACATACCATATTGTACCACCTCCATCTATTTCCCATAATATTCCACATCCTTCATTATCCCACATGACCAATACCAACATGTTTACAAAAAAAACTATCAACAACCTAGCTCAAAGTGTTACACCCTTACAATAACAACTTGATATTATAACCCAATCCAAATTCAAAATTCCTACTTGTGACATTTCTATCCCATTATCTTCTGATATCATTTATACTATTATCCCTCAATACATGGAAGTGCCTACCTTGGAGACATACAATGGAAAAGGTGAACCCTTGAATCATGTTAAGACATTTCAAATATTGTTTAGTGACTTCTCTCATGGTCATAGAATCATGTTTAAATTATTTACTATGACATTTAGAGATAAGGCCTTACAATGGTTTTTACCTTTGCCTCCTTATTCTATATACTCATTCCAAAATCTTTCTTTAATGCTTTCACACAACAATTTTAAAATAATATTGGTCCTCAAATTTCTCTAACTATTTTGATTCATTCTAAGAAAGGTGATAAGGAAAAAGTGATTAATTTTATTGGTAGATTCAAAAATTTGCATGTAAAATTTATTATCTTGTGCCTAATATGAATGTGTAATGTATTTTCATTTCTAATTTGTAAAAAAGTTTTAAAAATATGTTAATATTTTCTAAATTATTAGCTCCAAGTGAGACATTTTGAGTCATGCACTCCCATGGCTCTAGTTGATAAGGGTTATGATTCTCATCAATCTTCCCAAAAGTTTTGAAATCCCAACAAAGGCTTCATCAAGATTAACAATTATTCCAATAATGTTGATGCACAAGTGGCACCTGCATCAGGTGTGGCTCCTTTGTCATCTATTTTTAAACCATCTCACAATTTCACGTCTCTTTTTAAATATTTGCATAATCTTCTATTAAAGTGTATTAATGCTAATATTTTGAAACTTCCTCTATAAAACCTATTGAACCTTACAAACCATTTTTAGCTTCCCATGATCTCAAATCATTTTTCTAATATTATTGTCAACTTTGCGATGATACTAACAAGTGTTACCATTTGAAGCATGTTATCCAAGACCTCATAGATTCTAATAACATAACCATTTAGGGTGTGAATTATAATGGAAAAAATATGTTGCACCCCCTAAAAAAAACTTGCAAAAATATACCAATCCTTTCCATTCCCATTCAACCAATACCATGGAGCAAACTAAATCCTTGGATTCTTCTTCAACCATTGTTCTGCCTAGTGACTAGTTCTATACAAGTTGATGCCAAACACAGTTTGTTGAGTGTGAAAGAAAAATAAGAGGGAGGGGGTGAATCAATTATCCACAAAATTATAGCCTTAAATAATTTTGATAGATTTCACAAAAATCAGACTAAATTTCAAATTACTAAAAGATATAAACATGAAAAGCATGGAGACTTGATGCAGAGTCAATACTCTGGAACACCACTAGAGTAAAAATAAACTCTAGGGTATCAACAAAGGACTCTAAAAACCATAAATGATTATTTCAAACCATTGATTAACTCTCAAGCTCTTCTTATGCCCATTTGCATGCAAGTGTTCCAAAAAGAAGATATATCAACCATAACACCCCAAATCCACTATAATGTGAGTGGAACTTCCAAGGGATTGAAAATAATCTCAACATGAGTAACACCACATGTAACAACCCTTTATCTTCTTTTCCCAGTCCATTGGGATAGACTTGTTTCATAAACCTCACAAACTCCTTGTAGCCTTGTAAACTCGGTTTTCTTTAGTTAGTTCAATAACCCTCCAAACAACCTCAGAAAAAAAAAAAATAGATATCTAGATACCCATTAAGGAAATCATATTGATTCCTCAAGGACATATTTCAAACCAAATACCAAGACACCTAAATTTGCATAAATACAGTGACCTGCAAAGGGTTAATTAGGTCTATTTAACAAAGGAAATACTCTTTCCCTTTGAAATTTATCCAAACCAACACTTAGAAGAGTTGAGGTATCCAAAAAAAATCTATATCCATAGCTAGACCTTCTATCTCAACACCCATTAATAATTATGAAATTAAAGCATTCAATTTCCTAGGTGGCCACATGAGGATGTCCACATAGGTCATTCGTTTTCTCACTCCTCCCTCCATAAAAAAAAGAATGAAAAGAAAGTTATTAAATTAAATTGTAATATCTTTAATTCCATAAATTTATGATGAAAACCTATGGTGGGAATTCAAACTACATCCATTTCAACAACAACCCTAGCTAAACCCTGTTTTAATGGACCAATCTGCACAAAAATTTGATTTTATCACAAAATATGGCACTCCAGATGCTCAAAGTGGATGAAAATGAAAGACAGAAATATTTCCTAACTAACTACCTTGGTTATACATCTCAATCAATCCATTTATTGATGGGGTAATTCATTGTTATTAGAAAATGAAGGAAAACTGTGTTCTTTCAAAACTATCTTCAAAAATTTATACATTCAGAGTTCCTCCACTATAATTCCTCACTTCCTCAACCTATCCACTTCAAGGGACATTTAAATCCAAATATTCCATCAATTTCTTACCAGAAACTCTTTGTCTTCCAACTTTTGCATGAAGACAAGAAAAGTTGCTCAACAACAACTTTCCCAAAATAGCAAGAAACAATGCTCAAAGGCAAAAATCAAACTTAGAGGATGTAAACAACCATCCAAATCTTGCATGTCGGCACAAACAAGAAAAATAACTAGACCAACCCAAAAATTAATGAAAATTGTCCTGAGGTGTCTATGTAACCCATTTAACTTATAAGTATGCAAAATAGGGTCATGCCACAACATGAATTAGCACTTTATTACAAACACATCATTGCAAAAATAAAAATAAAAATTCCACAAAATTTGTTAATATTATTTGTCATTGTATTTGATGAGTTCGCCTACACCATACTCCCCTAATGAATAAATGTTAAGTCCACTTGAGATGAGTTGTTGGAGTGAAGAGACCTGCTTGGAAATCTGATGTTCATCAAGCCATATTTCCTTTGATTAAGCTTTTCCTTTGTATTTGACTAAGTATTCATTGTAGTCTCTCTCTCTCTCTCTCTCTCTCTCTCTCTCTCTCTCTCTCTCTCTCNTGTTGTCTCTCTCTCTCTCTCTCTCTCTCTCTCTCTCTCTCTCTCTCTCTCTCTCTCTCCTTCTAGTCTTCTTGAATCTAGTATATAACACCTTCTCAAGTTGTGATGATACTATTTTAGGGAAAGGCTTAAGATCTTCTGCCACTTCTTCGTATTGTACATCAATTACAACTACTTCTCCTTTATATGGTGTCGAATCACATACATTGAAAATGGTCAAGATACTAAGGTCTACTGGTAACTTGACCTTGTATGCATTCTATCCATACTTTTGCAAAACTTGACATGGTCCAACCTTCTTGGTTAAGAGCTTAGTGTGCTTGACCTTTGGTAACCTCTCATTTTTTATAAATGCCCACACTAGTTCTCCTACTTCAATTTTACTTCTCTCCTCCTTTGATCTGCTTGTTGTTTGTACCTTTGGGTGGTCTTTTGTAGTTGATACTTCACTTGATCATTAACCTCTTTCATAGCTATATAAAATATTCTTCATGTGCACTAATTGGTTCAGTATTAGGAAGTTATCTTAATTCAAGCACTCCCCTTGGATTCATCCGATAAACAATATGAAAAGGTGACTTGTTGGTGCTTCTATTGACTGTATCATTGTATGAAAATTTATCTTGAGAAAGTATTGAATCCCATTTCTCTCCATGTTGGTTTGTGAGGAATCTTAGGAGATTTCCTAATGATCTATTAACAACTTATGTTTGCCCATCTGTTTGTGGATGATAGGCTAATGGAAATGACAGGGTTGTCTCTATTTTATTCTACAAATTCCTCCATAAATGACCAACAAACTTAACATTTCCATCTCACACAATATTTAAAGGAAATCCATGAATTCTGACTATCTCTTTGAAGAAAATATGTGCAATGTAGGATGCATCACTAGTGGACTTACAAGGAAAGAAATGTGCCATTTTACTAAATCTATCCACAACAACAAAAAAATATCAAATCCTCTTTGGGTCTTGAGAAATCCCATGACAAAATCCATAGTTACATGCTCCCATGGTCTTGTTAGAATGAGTAAAGGTTGATATCAACCTACATTTGTACTTCTTCCTTTGGATTTCTGACAAATAGAACATGTCTCAACAAACCTCCTAACATCAAATTGTAACTTTGGCCAAAACTAGTGTCTTCTTACTAGTTCCAATGTCTTATCTAATCCAAAATGACCAGACATGGCACCACTATGGCTTTCTTGAATGATATTGGTTCTCGTGGAACATTTTGGGATGCATAGTTGTCCTCCCTTAAAAAGAAGTCCTTGTATCAAATAATTATAAAATTATTGATTGTATCTATTATTCAAATCAAGGCATACTTGATATACTTCCCCAAAGTCTGCATCTGCTGCATACATGTCCTACAAAGCATCAATTCCCACACTCTTAATTTGAATCTATAAAATAGTAAGCACTCACCTACTTAGTGCATCAATAACTTTTTTTTGAAACTCCCTTTTTGTGCTTGATAGAAAAGGTTTAGGCTTGTAAGGTTTCCACCCACTTCATATTCCTATGGATCGACTTGTCTTTTCTACTAATAAAACTTAAGGCCTGGTTATCTATATAGAAAATGAAATCTTTGGGTAACAAATGGTGTCTCCACTTCTTGAGTGATTGGACCAATGCATACATCTCTAGATTATATGATGAATAGCTCTTCTTATTTTCATTTAAATTTTCACTAAATAATGAAATAAGTATACCTTCTTGACTTAAGATACCTCATATGGCAACTAGACTAGAATCACACTCAATTTGGAAAACTTTGTTAAAATAGGGGAATTTTAGGACCAGGTATTGGGCTATCTTTTTCTTAAGGAGTTCAAAAGCTTCATTAGCCTCCTTGGTTCAAAAAAATTTACATTTTTCGCCCCCCTTGATAGTATCTAGTATAGGTGCACAAAGCATACTAATGCCCCTTATAAAATTTTATAAAAAGTGGCTAATCCATGAAAACTCTTAATTGCAGAAATTGTCCTAGGAATAGGCCATAAAATAATTTCATTTACCTTATCGTGGTCCATCTTGAGAGTTCCTTCTGAGATTCCAAATCCAAGATATGTAAGTTACTCTTTCATGAAAATACACTTGTCCATGTTTATTTTCAACTTCTCTTCATGTAATTTCTTCAACACCATCTCTATGTGTTTCAAATGCTCTTCCCTTATCCTACTGAAAACCAGAATGTTATCTAGGTAAAATATGACAAATGTTCCCATGAAATACTTAAGGACCTCATTCATGAGCCTCGTAAATGTACTTGGGGCATTGGATAACCCAAAAGGAATCACTTTCCACTCATATGACCCCTCATTGGTTTTAAAGGTTGTCTTCCATTCATCTCCTGGCCTAAACCTTATTTGATGGTACCCACTCTTCAAATCAATTTTAGAAAAATATCTTGCACCCCCCAAACAATCAAGTAAATATTCTATTTTAGGCATTGGAAATCTATACCTTATTGTAATCTTGTTGAGGGCTCTAGAGTCATTGAAAATCCTCAAAGTTACTTCCTTCTTTGGTGAAAAATAATAGGCACTACACATGGGCTTAGACTCTTTCCAGTTAGACCAGATTCAAGGAGCTCTTGTATTTGTTTTTCCATCTCTTCATTCTATTGGGGTGTTAGTTTGTAGACTACTTTGTTAGGTATTGTTGATCCTGGTATGAGATCTATATAGTGACTTATTTCTGTCATTGGTGGTATACTTCTTGGCATATCATCTGTAATTATACCCTAATATTTGTCAAGAATGGTGGCCACTTCTTCATCCAACTTTGGTCTCTTTTTCTCTGCACTTTTTATCTTCAAAATAGAACTGTCATTATTTGTAGATTCGCTAGTCTCCTTTATGTCCATTGGAAAAGACTCCATCTTGTCTTTAAGCATAGGTACGAGTGCAATGAAATGACAATTCTCACCTTCTACTACCTTCAAGAATTCATTCTTACCCATCACCATTATCAAGTAACCTCTTTCTCTTTAGACTCTTCTTGATTTATCTGTGCCGCATACTGTTGATATAACCAGGGAGTTGATCTTCTTCCTAGGTTGCCAGTTGATGTGCCTCATTGTAACATGATTTTATAATGATGTATGGTCCTAGCCAATTAGACTCAAACTTGTTTGGTTTAACTCTTTCCACTTGATTCTTCTGATTCTCCATGAGGAGGAGATCTCCTACCTCAAATGTACGTAACCTAACTTTTGTGTGATAATTTCTTCTAAGGAAATTATGATATCCTTGTAAGTGATTCATTGCATTTGGGAATTTATCAACTAGCAGTTCTAGTTCACTGAGTATAACAACTCTATAGTCTTCATCTGATATGATATTCTTCAGTAATATTATGAGGGATGGTGTCATGCCCAAAATCTAGGGAAAAACACAACCAACAATTTTGTTTTTAAAACAAAGATACAAGGGTCTACAGTTGCAACTAAGCTTGAGGAGGTATGTTTATGTTTATAAGGTTAGATTTCGCACAAGAGTAATTGAACATGACCCTCAAGGGGAATCATGACAAATGTTGGCTTATCAACATCCCTTGGTAGGGTCAGCCCGATAAGAGTTCTAATCAGCGATTGAAAAGAGTTGGGATGAAGCTTGGTTTAAATTGGCCAAGATAATGATGATTTTTAAGTGACGAGAACTTGCAACACTACCTTCTTCTTAAACACATAAGGTACAAATAAAGTCACAAAAGTTCTGATGATTTATTAAAGTGTTTGTGAGGGTCCCTTAGGGCTACTAGGGTAACGATTAAATATTCACATTTAATCCTAAGTGTCCTTAACGCAATGTTTTCTAAGGTTAATTAAATGTTTCCCTAAAAGGAGACCAGTATCAAAAGAAAACATTCATAATAAAAAATTTAATCTGTGTTAAATTATTTTCCACAAATTATTTAAGGGAACTCAAGAAGAAGTTGACTAGCATTAGACTTAATTAAGACTTATTAAGTTCGTAAGAATCTCTTATTAATAAATAAATCTATACAAACAAAATCCTTATTAAGAAACCCCATTATTATTAACAAAATATATATTAAAAGTAACACATTTTAAACCACCAAAATATTTCTCCCTATTAATGTTTAAATCCCTAAACTAAAATATTAATCACATATTAAAATTATAGTTAATTCAATTACTATCTAAATATTTAATTAGAAGACTAAATATGTAAGGCTCCTTACACCTATAAAAACACCTCTTATTAAAACACATTCATTATTAAATCTTCCCTTTAATCATTGCACAAGGCCAAGACTATTTCTCCCATAATATTATTTTAAGCCCTCAATATCATATTCTAAAGTTAATGTATTTGTATAACATAAAAAAACAAGAAATAAATTTAATTCTCCAACATAAACTAAAAACTAACTACCCCCTGAAATGGATTTTCCCTAACCCTAATTCAGATTAGGGTTAGGCCCCAACCACAAATTTCAAAATGCAACCCTCAAATTAATTTTAACAAGAACAAAATGCCCCAACAAACCCTAACCCAAAATTTTTATTTATTTTTTACTCTTTGGTTTGTGATTGCAGGTTTGGTTGGAGAATGCTCGTGATAGAAGAAATCTAAACACATTTTATACAGTACATATATATATATATATTTCTAGTATATGTATTTATATATACATTATGTATATGTATATATATTTTGAATATACTGCACGGGTCTGTGTATGCAAGTGGCGGTCATGGCTACTGGTCATTTTTTTTATTACAGCTTGGTGGCTGCATTTGACTAGGCGGCTCTGCATTGCATGCCACTAGGTGGCTTTGTGGCGGCATGGTGGTGGGTGTTACTCCATATAAGTTTGAAGGTTGTCATTAGTATTCAAATTTCCAATCGGTAACAGAGTCAAAGAAAGACTAGTTGGTAATGATCAGCGAGTGCAGAGTTAACCGAGTGCAGTGATCACCGAGCAACAATATATACTGAGCAACAATATACACCAAGCACCAAGATACACTGAGCATCAAGATAGTATTTACCGAGTAAACTGGAAGATACATAAAAGTTTATAATGGCACATCATTCAAGGAGTACAATGATCGAGGAGGACTTTAATTATGAATGAAATTATTAATTCTTTATGTTTCATTGTAGACACCCTAAAATGGACAGGCTTGCAACTTTACATTAAAAACACTAATTTTCATCTATTAATTAATGGTTTCTTAATCATTAATTAATCATCTATTTTCTTCTAAATTCATTTTCTCAAATCATCTAATCCAATTCTCAACATTAATTAAATAATTAATTTTATTTAATTAATTAGCCTTTAAATGATTATTTACCAATATTTAATCAATTAAACTCAATTTCCTATAGTTTAAATCCAATTATTTAAACTTACTAATTTATTCTTCCAATTAAATTAATTTCAATTAAATTAATTTAATTTCATCAAAATAAAGCAATTCTTAATTAAAAAGAATTCAATTATCTCACATGTTGAAAA
>MU228428.1:1048813-1064084 GCA_018584345.1 Thuja plicata | reverse complement strand
TAGAAATCAATACATCCTCTTTGCAAATTTCAAGATAGTCTTTAAGGTGAATCCCGATTCTATCTTTACAAGTTTCAATGAAATTGGAAGAGAAACCTTCCTTGAGTAAGGAGGGGTAACCCGCCTATGAGTCTTCCCAAAACAAAGCTTGATCCCCAAGGCCCACATCCCAAGTGAGGTACTTGCTGATGATGCTTATAGAGTCCTTAATAAAATTCCAAACTCGCGATCCTTTAACATGGGATTGAGCCCTAAAGATGTTAATGGGCTCAACCTGTGGAATATACTTGTGTAGTAGTATGGAGGCCCACTTAGTGTTGGGTTCCTTGAAAAGTCACCAAGCTAGCTTGGCACCAAGGGCACAATTTTGCCACAGAAGATTCTTGATCCACAGACCACCCATAGAAACAGGTTTGCATAGGTTATCCCACTTAATTAAGGCAAGTTTCTTTTCCTTGGATGGCCCTTGCCAATAGAATTCTCTCAACATCCTATCAAGGTCATGCTTGATATTGGTAGGTAAAGGGAGAATAGACATTTGATACGTTGGTATGGTAGTTAAAACTGATTTAATCATTATGGTTCTACCTGGCTTAGTAAGCCACTTACCTTTCCAAGAGCTTTTCTTATCTTGAATCTTCGCTAGAACTTGTTTCCATAATTTGGAGGATTGTAGACCCTTATCTAACTCGATACCAAGATATTTACAAGGAAATTTACCCAGATTATAACCAAAGATATTACAGATTCTCTTTTCCAAATTGGGAAAGGTATTAATAAAGAAGATCTCCAACTTTTGTGAGTTGACTTGTTGACCTGAGGCCTTCATGTAAAGGTAAAGGATGTCTTTGAAGGCCTTTGCCTCCTGACAGTTGGCAGATCCTGGGAGGATTGTATCATCCACAAATTGTTGGTGTGTGATGTACGGAATGTTATCGGCAACTTTTAAACCTGTAATCTTACCTTCTAATTGTTTTCTGGAGAAAGTTCTCCCCAGGGCTTCCGCCATGATAACATAAAGAAAGGGCGATAGTGGGTCACCTTGTTTGATGCCCTGCGATATACCGAAAAAACCTTCTGGAGTACCATTGACGAGGACCAAGATCTTAGGGGTAGAAATACATTTGAATATGGGATTAATCCATTGCTTGGAAAATCCAAAGGCTTCCAAGCATTTACAGAGAAATCTCCAGTTTACTTTATCATAAGCCTTTTGAATATCAATTTTAATAAACATGCTTGGTTCCTTGGTCGCTTATGCAGTATGAACTAATTCTTGGGCGATGACAATGCCATCTAGGATCAATATATTGGCTACGAAACCCGTTTGTTCTTCTGAGATTAAAATCGGTAGAAGAGTTTTAAGTCTGTTAGCCAGACATTTAGATAATATCTTGTAAATAGTGTTGCAAAGTGATATGGGTCAAAAATCTCCTGGTTTAATGCACTCATTTTTCTTGGGAATAAGAGTGAAGAAGGTATTGTTAATTTTTGATAAGATAGTACCCGAGTTCTTGGTTGCCTCCACCGCTTGCCAGATATTCGTTCCCATAAAGTGCTAGCATTTTTGGAAGAAACCCGCCTAGAAACCATCAGGTCTTGGGGCTTTGTCTGGCTTCATTTGGAATAATGCAGTCTTGACTTCTTCCAAGGTGAATCTACTGTTCATCATGGTGTTGTTTTCATCTGTGATCAATTTAGGTATGGCTTTTAACATCTCATTCTGTGCTTGAAGATCAGCTGCTTCCACATTGTTAAGAAGGGAATTATAAAATTTTGTGATGTGAGCTGCAATATCTTTGGGGTCTTCCAAGAGTTTCCCTCTCTCGTCCTTAATCTTGGAGATTCTATTAATATTCCTCTTAATGTTGGTTGATTTATGGAAGAATTTAGTGTTATTATCCCCTTCTTTAAGCCAGGTTTCCCTAGATTTCTGTTTCCAGTAAATTTCCTCTTTGAGCAAGATTGAATTGTATTTAACCATGAGTTCCTTTTCCTTTAGATAACTTGCTTCGTTCATCCCTTGGGCTATGAATATGTTATTAAGATTCTCTAATTCTAGTTTGGTTTGAATTTTTTCCTCGAAGATGTTATTAAATTTGTTTTTGTTCCATTCCAGGACTTTGTTTTTAATTATTTTGAGTTTATTAACTAGACTGTACATCTTAGAGCCCTCAACTGTTATTTGGTTCCACCATTGTTCCAATAGGTTGATAAGTTCTTGGTCTTGGAACCACATAAATTTGAATTTAAATGGATTCCTATTAGGTTTGCAATCCTCCGTAATGGTCAATCTAAAGGGGAAATGATCCGATCCAACATCTGGAAGAATCTCTGCTGTTAAAAGTTGGTCAAAATTTTCCATTTCTCCAAAAAACAAAAATGTGTCTAATTTTTCTGCGATATGGCTGAATCCCGATCTTCTATTATTCCATGTGAATGACCCATTAATAGTTTCAATATTAATTAGATTATTATGCATAACCCATTGACTGAAATCTTTTTGAGATTGTGAAATGTACTTGGACCCACCAAATTTTTCATTGGTGTCCAATATAGCATTAAAGTCTCCTCCTAGGATATGCGCCTCTGTTTTGTTTGATTGGAGTATGGCCTGGACTTCCTGCCAGACCCTTCTCTTATCTATATTTAGTGTAGGACCATAAATGTTAATCAAATTGAATTTCAGGTTAGATTTAAGGCTACAGATTCTATGTACCATCCAATTGCTGCTACTAGATAATACTTGGGAGGAAACTTTCTGGGGGTCCCATAAGACTGCTAAGCCTCCCGAGGCACCTGTTGCTGGTTCAGATACTGACTTCCATATGCCAATTTTATTATTTAATTTCTTACTTTCTTCCATTCTTAGTTTAGTTTCTTGTAAGATTATTATTTTTGAATCAAATTTTTTTAGATAACTCTTAATGAGTCTTTGTTTGTTAGGGGTGTTTAGGCCCCTAACATTCCAGGATGTGACTCTCATTGATCCCTGGGAAGGCACTTCCCCTTCCCGCTATTCAGAATGTCAGAGATCTTCATTTGGTTATCAGCATTGCCTGCTATGTTTCTAAGCTCAATAAAAGATTTCCTTCCCCTCTTCTTTTTGATCTTGTCTATTTTTGGAGAGGTTAATCCCTCCATATTAGTGGCAATACCCAATTCTCTGTCTTCATTTGTAATACCAAAAAATCCATCAATGTTTTCTAAGTTGTTTTCTGCATTATCCTTGAACAGGGGAGGGGAAACTGGGATTTCTATATGAACTTATTTACCATACCCTTTACCTGGATCAATGAGTGAATCTACCACTTCAATATTCTCTTGTTCATTGGATTCAATCATCTTAACCAGGTCATTGGGGTGGGCTTTTACAAGGGTTTTGTTTGCTAATTCCTCAATCTCTTATAGACTTGCTAAAGATGCGTCATTATCCTCAGCATAATTTTTGAGTGCCAGAATGTCTCTAATTAGTACATCCTTCTGATATCTGAGCTCTTCTTCGTCACATATTTCATTTATAAACATGTCCAGTAGTTCATCAGGTAAGGTTTCCCCTATATAATCTGTTATAATCTTAACTTCCTTGTTGTAGTTTTCCTCCTCAGAGGAGTTATCTTGTGATGGTACAGCTGGAGGGGCACCTGTTTTGTCCTCTATGGAATTAGGGGACATTGAAGGAAGATTAGCAGGAACTGACAAGACTGTCTTTCGGGAGACTGGAGTCTATTTCTATTTTCTGGTTGGATTTCATTCTTTGCAAGATCCGGATTGACATGGATATCATTCCAAGAATCATGCTTGCTGATTTCAGCAAGTGAATTATGAGGGTTAATATTCTCCACAATTAAAGATGAAGGATCCTCAGTAATCGAAACTTGATTGTAATTAATCTCGGTTACCTTATCAGGCTGGCAAAGAGGTTTGGCTGATTGAGGGGGCGGTAGGATATCCGTGGAACTTTCCTTTACTTTAGTGATTATAAAGCCCCCTTTGCTTGAAAGAAAGTTGATTTTAACATCCAAGCTCTTATCTAGAAGATTAGTTGAAGTTTTGGTTTTCATAGTATTAAGATTAATTTCTAAGAAATCTTCCATGATAGTTGGGTTAATGATGATTGTATTGGAATTAAAACATAAAAATATATGAGGGATGAAAAGCTAATGTATATTCATCTTTACAATGATAATTTTCTCAGATTTGTTTGGCAAAGTTTCACAGATTCTAATAAATTTACCTATTTTGTTACCAATTTTGGTAACTGAATCTATGCTAGCAAGTTCTATTGGCATATTTCTGAGGGAGATGGCTCTTTCCACTTCAAAGTTTTCTAGGTATAGCGGATTGAAAAGAGGTTTCCAATTTGTTACAAAGAAGGTTTCATGTCTAAATTTTAAATTAAGACTGTCTACTACAACCTTTTTGATTTCTGAATTTTTACAATCTATCAAGAAGAAAAAGTCTATGAGGGAAATTATACTTACCTCACAAGGGAGCATTACCTCTAGGGCTTCAGTGATGTCCAATAAGCTTTCTCCAGCTCCTTTCCACCACACGATAAGACCTGTTTCTGCATAATAATTCTATTTTTGTGCTATGGATTCACTTTCTAGGATTATTCTATTAGATTCATATTTAGAGCTTGTCCTATCTTTATTACAATAAAAAAAGATTACTATTTCACCTATGAGGCAGAGTATAGACAGTGGTAGATACCTTTAATTGTTCATCATTCATGGTATTGGATTTAAGCATTAGTTGCTTACCAGCTAATCTGCGGTGAGGGGGAGAGTAAAACCTTTCTTTGTCTGTGTGAGACTTTGAAGGAATATTTGCACTAGTCTCCCCAGCTGCGGCAAACCCTGATCTGGTTAGGATTTTAGTAGAGGAAGGGGGGATTTGAATAGGAATTGATCCTATGGTGCGCTTGGGGCGCTCATCCCAAAAGTTACCCCTTCCTCCCAAGACCCCGTTGCGGATGTGGGGTGGTGAATAAGATCTGGTATTCTGAGGGTACTTTTCCAATCTCAGTGAGTCAAAAGGATTACTCAGAGGAATCTCCACTCTCTCAACAAATTGAGATCTTGCCTTCTTTTTTCTTTTTACAACTTGCCATTTAGTGTCTTTCAACCTAGCAGCCCCGGAATCTGACTGGGCCACTGGAAGACCCCCTCTCCCCAAGGCAGTAAGGGGATCATTAGATTGCTTAGCCGAATTAGCTCTGGATTTTAGGGCCCTCACAATCCTGGGGTTGCTTGAGATTTGCAGTGCATATTTTTTCTTAGCAAAATGAGTTAACTGACTGTCTAAGTCCCTTACAGTACAAACTTTAGGAAACCGATCATTAGTGCATTCATCTGGTTTCTTGTTTATGCAAGCCCTAGATCCCAGGGTAGGTTTATTTACCAAGGGATCTTGCATTTTGCAGTTGAAAATCTCTTTTGGTACCCTATTTTCCTCCATGATTTTCCATTTTTGTTTGGCTATAAAGGATTTTAGATGATTGTAGTTAGGGTGGAAACTCACAGCCTTTTGACAGTCCACTGTTCGATGCCCATACAGCCAACAGTTACAGCAGTAGCCAGAATATCCAGTGTCACTGGTGTCCTCATTCGAAACCTTTCTCTAAACATGAAACACATAATCATTATGCTTAAGCTTTTTGAGACCAGTATTTTGCGGTTTGGTTTTTGATTTCGCATATTGCTGAGTTTCGCTGTCTTTCGCTGCCATTTTAGTACATTACTTAGTGCTTATACCCAACAATATAATAGAAGCTATGGTATTGAAATAAGTGCTTGTTTATACAATTTTGAAATACAGTATACAATTTGTAAACCCCCAGATCTGGTCTTTAGGTTACTAATTTGAATTAGAATTTATTTGGGATTCCACAGATATTAATCGCTCTATATATATCCAAATTTCTTGGTTTGATTCAGATCTCTTTCTTCGGCCTATGGATAAGATCGCAGATCAAGCTATGTATATATTTCCCTGTCCAGGTAAGTCGCCACTATCTAGAACAGAGCACTGTTATTGTAATTGGTGAGTTTGATCTGGCTTGGATCAGAGCCTTATAATATTTGCCACTAAAGATACGAAGTCACTGTCAAAGAGTCTATGTATAACTCACTGTCCAAGTATAATATCATTTCCTTGGATATAATCAGATCACTAATTATCAATCCGAATGTTTCCCACAGGACACTGCTTGTCTTCTTTCTTCCAGGGTGCAAGAAAATATAATGAGGGAAAGAAACTTTTCCCCAAGGTATTCAATATAGTAAAACTCTAGCATCAGTTTGTCACTCTGGGCAAAGGAGAAGAGCTGAAAATCATGCGTAGTAGCAGAAGTGGTTATTTAATATAGTCTTTGCACTTTGGAATGTCTGTTTGAGGGAAGTTCTTCTGTGGAAACGGTTGGAGACTGAGTTGCGAGGCGACAATCTTTAACATGAGCTACTTTATTACTGCAGTAGTGAAGCTTTGTGGGTCTCATCCCCACTGCATTTTTTACCTTCTAATAAGGGTTTTGGCGATACCAAAATACATGTGTTATGTGTACTTGAGTTTCATGAATTTTTTATTGTTTTAATTACATGTATTTACATTTCAGCAATGACATTTCATATATGGTGAAAGAAAACTACTCAGTCAATTATTACAGTTTATGATTAGAAAGATTTTTTTGAAAAGTTTTTAAGGGTACTGATTCACTCCTCCCCTCTCAGTACACACATTTATACCATTCAAACAATTGGTATTAGAGCTAGTTCTCCTATTTAGAAAGTTTAATCATTGAAGAGAAAATATCTTATGATGGAAAGGTATACACTTGACAAAACTATTGTGAGTTAGAAATTGCAGTTGCAAATCTACATTGAAAAATTCAAAGAGGTCAAGGAGAAAATAAAGGAGATGTTGGTTAAGATTAATTATATGGAATCTTGTTGTAATGAGACTGATTATCAGGAAGAAGAGATACATGACCCATTTGATACATCTGGATCTGAATCTGGTAGCATATTTGATGCATCTAAAGGAATCATGTCAAAACTATCTGAAAGAAATCAACAACTTACTAAAAAAGTGAAGGCACTATAGCTCAGTCAAGATACACAAATGGTTAGAATGGTTGAAGTCTTGAATGATGCAAAGAAAGCTGAACAAGAAAGAAACATAGTTGTTGATGACAAAAGACAAATGACTGAAAAGCTACATGAGAAATAATCTGAAATAATGAGACTTACCAAACATTACTTTGAGATCACCAATTGGATGGTTTCTATGAGTCATGAGGCCAACCGAGTAAATATTAAACTTGCTAGAAAATTGGAAGATATTGGTGAATTAAAAGAATAAAATGAAAAACTAAGAAATGAAGTGAATATTCTACAACATAATGAGATGATTAAGAAATCTGAAGAAACTACTAAGAGGATAGATGAATTTCTAAATAATCAAAGGAGACTTAACAACAATACTGGTTTAGGGTACACCAAACATGGAGAATCATCAAATCAATAAGAACATAGAAATGTCTACACAAATCCAAATCCTAACAAGCCCTCATGCCATCACTATGGAAAACTATGCCACACATCAAATGTTTGCAGAAGCAAAGCAAAAGGTATGTCTAGAAACTCTCCTAAATTCAATGATAATTTCTATAATTATAAAAAGCATGTACATCAAGCATATGAATGCAGATCTAAGCTGAATAAACCATAGAAGAAACCCTACATGGAAAAATATTCCCGCACTTGCAACATGCATGGTCACACCTCACAAGCATGCAGGACTAAGATGAAGCAAATTTGGAAACCAAAAGGACAAGAAAAGGCATATCAACCGAGAAGAAAAGGTAATGTATATGATTGGTATTATAACACTTGGGATAGTTGCACAACATGTGGTAGATATGGACATATTACAGCTAACTCTACGAGACAATGGAAGAGTAAATCTAGAAATTGGTCAAACTCTGGAATGACATGCACACGCCGTCAGAAGGTTGGTCACTTAAGTAAAGATTGTAGAGACCGAGTAACATATATAGGTACTTATGGAAATAGAAAAAAAATAAAAGAAATCATGAGGATAAGAAATCAAATGTGGAGGAGAGCATCAAATGACAATGTTGGACCAAGCACTACAGTCAGTGACACCTCATCCGATGGATTAGGTGATTCCACCACCTCCAACTAAGAAATGCAAGTAGTTATGGAACTACATTTTGCAAAGTTATATCTTACATAATTTCCTTATATTCATTGTATGAATGCCAAATTACCATGAATTAAGATGCACTATGATATTATATTTTTGATAAATTTGAACTAGTTGAGTTGGTTAATCTGTACCTAGTAAAAAATTCCAGTCGATGAACATGTGGGAGACAACCGAGTTGTTGAGTCAACCAAGCATTTGTTGTACTGAATGAGCCAAGGTATCTTTAGTGTCAACAAAATGATTTTTTTGTCAAACGAGTGGTTGGTGATGAGCATTTATTGCACCGAATAAATCTTTTTGTATAAATTTGAGGGAAGTGAACTCATTTGTTCACACAACAATTAAGGAGAAAAGAAGAAAAATTAAGAGTGAATTCACAATGGAGAATTTCAAATCATTTCATAGATATTCAAAGCATATTCTGAGCAGTTGAAATTTATATCAAGTAAGCATTTGTGCTTACCGAGCTGTCTATGATTTTTGTTGGAAGCCCTAATTTGAAAAATGTGATGGCATCTTCATCTCAAACAATGAGAGGCAAGGGTGAAAAGAGAAAGAAGGTAATTTTTATCATGAATTCAACATGCATAGAACCCCACTACAAATTTCATCCAGAGGTTGTCGTACAACCCGACGACAAAGGCGCGTTCTCCGCAATACCACTAATGTAACACACCTAGGCTTTCTCTCTACCCTATTCTTCTCTAGGGTCTCCTTAGGCCAACTCATTTACCTAGTATGGTTCTATGCCTAACCCTACTCTCCTTAGGTATCTTCACACAAGATCCTAACCTTTCACCTAGTGTACACCAATTGCACTGATCAAGAATGCTCCATTTTGCAACACAAACTAACTAGGTCTTTCCTAGTCTCAATCTTCAAGAATTGCATCAATTCCTCTTAGGACTTAGCTCCGTGGAAAGATAGTTCATCAAGACTTCCACTGGTTCCATTTTAACCCATGCATACACTTCACAAACATATAACAATCAAGTGCTTCAAAGTGCACCTTTCTCACCCCAAATAGGGATACAAGCCAATTAGGCCTTTTTCTAGCCTTTTTTAAGATAACTTGAAATTTTCCCACATAGGCCTCAAAAAAGGTTTAGGATTCAAACACCCTTTATCAAGTACCTTGATATTTTCAAGATCTACAATCCTCAAGTTGTCCATAGAACCCTTCCTACAATCATGCTTAAAAATTAGGGTTTTAGGGCTTAATGACAGTCTAAACAAAAGAGTTTTCTTTCAACACACAAAACCACTCCTCCAACCTTCTCCTTTGAATTTGGGGTCTTTCACACATTAATCTATCCATCCATGAGCTTTTGTTGAAGCCACCAATGCATTCAACCCTCCTTACAATAGTTGCAATGTATCTCAGTCCCTAGCCATGCACAACAGGCTCGCCTAGGGTATCATTGCAAAAATAGAAAAAATACTTTCTTGGGACCCTCCTTCTGTAAAAAAAATGTACATGGAGTCTCCTCACCCATGCCAAGATCCCATATAGAATCTATAATGGCAAGTTGAGTTAAGACTCCATTTGTCCAACTTGCTTGGTTTAGACTAGCGACAGGGAAAAACACAAAGAATTTAACTAAACCAATAAAAAAACCTCAAATTAACAAAATAAATCCACACAAAATCTTAAAATAACCTACCCTACATTAATCAATGGCTACAGATTGAAATCTAATCCATCTAACTAGTGCAATCAAGAAAATTCACTAAAATTGCTTTGAAAATGCACACACAGAAAATATTATATATTCAAAATGTTCACCAACTTTGCTTATAGGTCAAGGAAGGCCTCTTATACTTTTCCCCATCCCTAATTTGATGGTTTCAGATAGTTACAATAACTATTTGAGAGAAAATGCTCTTCTTGCATAATTGTTGTCAATGTTGTCAATGACAACATTGACAATTTTGACAACTTTCCACAATATTAGGAAATCCACTCTAAACTTTGTTCTAAAACCATGAACATATAATAATAGACTTAGGTAGACCATGTTGACCTCTCTTAGGTCCTAAAACACTTTCTTTCTAAATTTGACCCCTATGTGCTTGATTCACACCATTGCCACAACATTGGCAATTAGGGTCCAATTTGGCACTTGTCTCCTAAAAGACCAAACAAACTTGAAAAGACCTTCCCTAAAGACCTAACACATACCTTAGGACACCTCTAGTCCTATTATTCAATTAGTGGTCTGGATAGAACCACTACAAGCCAAAAGAACTCTAGAAGCCCTTGGTCACCAGAGAGCCTTACCTAGGTGCTCCTGCACCAAACGCCTAGGGTTCTACTGGTTCATGATGTCAGAGCATACATACATTACAAAATCAGTGAAATAGGTGATTTTGAGCTCATCTTGACATATCAGGATCTTAGAATTGATGGGAAACTAAAGGACACTCACAAGAATTTGGGAGTAAAAGGGTTAACTAATGCCCTACATTTCTCAAAAGAATTCAAGAGAGAGTGGATATGTATTTTACTGAGTTGAGTACCCGATGGTAAACTATGGCTAGATGAACCAAAGAAGATTAGTAAATATGTTATACATGCAGTAACTAGGTATCTAACAACTGACAAAACAAAATCCCTAAGGCACCCGCCCAAATCAGAAATTGAGAAGCTAACAGGAGCCGAGTGGGATGGTAGAGGTCTAAGGATAAACACTATTAGCAATCCTGAATTAAGATTTGGAGCATACGTTATTGTGTACAAAATATTTCAATCTAGCAGACCTAACAACATCACATGTGGAGTAGTTGACATTGCACATAAAATTGTGAAGAAGGGTTGGCAACTTGACCTAGCCAAGTTATTGCAAAGGCAACTAGATTAATACATGAGAACATTTAGATCAACAAGATCGAATACATGTAAGTTTGGTTATCTAATGATGTGTACATTTTCTATCTACAAAATTTCTTTCCCTCCATTGGTAATGTAACTTGGGAGACTAACCGACCAATCACGGTGCAAGTTAGTGAACTTGTCAAGAGTCTAGGAGGAAATTTTGAACCTATTATGAATGATTATTTTATGAAGTTCAAAGAGAGAATGGAGAAAAGAACAAGAATAACAATCCAGTTGGTAGAAAAGTTTAAAGAAGATATATGTTTTGTGGTAGACACCGACATAACTCTCATCAAAGAAGTACATCCTAGGACAACATGGCTACCTCCTATGGATTATGAAATTGAATTAGATTTAGCTTCTAAGGCTATAGAGAAATTACTCAATGAGCCTGTTGACAAATATTCCTTGAGATTTGGCACATATGTTGAAGCTATAACAAGAATACATATTGGAATTCAAGTAGAGAAGATGGGATGAAAGAAGACCAAAATTGTCAAGACATTGAAAAGGAAATTTTCTATCACTGATGAAGAACATGACAGATCAGGTGATGACACCGAGGAGTAGACTACAGTGGGTGAAGGAGAAGATCAAGATGCCAAAGCCACTGAATTTGATGAAATGCAAGAAGAGTCACCTAAGGCTAAGAAAGGAAAAGGCTGAGACTCCACCTAGGACAAGAACAAGATTAGTGACAGAAAATTTGCCACCTTTGAAGAAAGGAGTTTCTAAAATCACTGGAATCTCACCAAAATATACTTATCAGCCGAGGAAGTCTAAGGCTACCACCAAGACCCCAGCACCAAGATAAAGGAAAAGGTATGTTAGAAAAAAAGATGACAAGGATGAATCTAATGATAACTTTCATTAATTAAAGGTTGTAAATAATAAGGTACCACAGACTATTGATGAAATTGTAGAAGAAATAAGGTAGACCGGAAGGTTAGGACATCCGAAGCTACAAACTTATGCAAACTTGAACACTAAGAATCGAGATAAATTGGAAGAAGCAATTATAGGTATGATGATTACTTTTAGAAGAGTTCCTGTAGAACTTACTACATACATACCACAAGAAATTTATGACAAAATATCAGCTAGATGGACCTATGCACTAAGAATAGAGAAACAGATGAGAGAGGCAACACTCACTATACTTAAGGTTGAATACACAGTTGAAAATATTGATGACACAATGAAATATTATGCAAAACAATTTCTAAAGAAATCCAGAGCATTCACTATACTTCAAGGGAAATTGAAATAAGTCGATGAAGAGAGTACTATGATTTGGAAAAATATGTTTAATCCACCCAAGAAAATAGAGAATATTGCATCCATAGTCGATATTGAGGGACATCGACTGAGTATCAAGACAACTAATGTTGAAGATGCAACCGTTGACAATATCTTAGAAGATATTCCTGAGCTATTGACAAATCTTGGACATGCAGAGATTATAATAGATGACATAATCGAAGGTGACCCAGATGACAAAGAAAATGAAGATGAAGTAATAGTTGGAGCTACCAAGAACCTCAAATAAAAAGAAGAAACTGAGATCACCCACGCTATGGTACCAGGTAATCTACGCATACTAGTTCAAGCAATTGATATTGAAAATGAAGCATCGAAGTTTACACTCGAGTAGGTCACAGATACACAAGAAGACAAGGGTGATGAAACTGGTAAAGAGACCGAGCATAGTTGAGCTACTACATATGGTGATGCACCAAAATACATTACTAATGCGGAAGATAAGGGAAAAGGAAACATAGATTCCACATTAGACACTTCTACCACTAACACCAAGTCAGCAACTGAGCCACCCAAACAAGTCATCACACCCATCAAGCCACCAAAGCCAGATACTAAGCACAAGGCTCAACTTTTATTGACACAATCACCTACCTCTAGTGTAATGAAAGGAAGAAGAAAAAGAAGAAAAGGAGAAAGGGTATAGTTACACTTGATGAGATCATTGACATCCCTGAATGTGACCCGAGGACACTTGATCCTGAAACACTAAGAAAATATGGAGAGCTTTGTACTTAAAAAGAAACTCATGATAAGCTGAGATTAGAACACAAGAATGCATAGGTTTTAGAAGCAACTAAGGAGATCTTATTGCAAGTTGTTCCCAATGCACACATTGATGATTCTGCCCCAATCATTGATCAACTTGTAATACTCACTGAGGCAATAAATGGTCCCGATATTAATGTCGAGCAGAAGTTAGAACAAAGATAAAAACAAAAGATTCAGTAAAAGCTTACTAAAAAGATTAGCCAAGAAGTGGTAGTTAACAAGGTAACACTCTTAGAATTTGTAACAACATTAGAAACTTTTATTACTCAAGCACTTACAATTATGCAGAAGTTATGCACGCTAGATCACTTCACTATCGAGCTTAGTGAAAACATAAAGAAATTAGATGATGATCTAATAGATAGTGAAAATCATCTTACAACTGAGCAACATGCATTTCAAATGAAATAATCTAAGGTTATCCACACCCAATGGTTGAGACTAGAATTGAAGAAGGAAGAGAATGTGATAAGAGATCAAGAAACCAAGCTTTAGGTCGTGTTACTACCACATTTAATAGTGATGCAGAAGTATGTGACAGAGGAAAAATATTTGATTGCCACCCCTGAGTTATCAGTCACTGAGAGCATCTATGATATGCATGCTCAATTGAACTTGGAACAGTTGACCCTTGAGCACTTAAAAGAGGAATGGGAGAGACTCATGGAAAATCTCCAGAAGATCCATACAAACATTTTTGACAAGTTGTAAGTTATTTCTTTTTGTCATTGATTTCAAAAAAGGGGGAAATATATGTATAATATATCTATGCATACAAAGAGCATATACAAAGGGGGAGTCACTATGTATGAGTTACTATGTATACATATCTAATTTTTTGATACTAATGTCAAAGGGGGAGAATGTTACTCCATATGAGTTTGAAGGTTTTCATTAGTATTCAAATTGCTAGTCGGTAACAGAGTCATAGATAGACTAGTCAGTAATGATCATCGAGCGCAGAGTTAACGAAGTGCGGTTATCACCAAGCAACAGTATATACGGAGCAACAATATACAACGAGCAGCAGTATACACCGAGCAGAAAGAGAAAATATTTACCGAGTAAACCAGTAGTTACATAAAAGTTTGTAATGGTACATCATTCAAGGAGGACATTAATTATGAATGCAATAATTAATTGTTTATGTTTCATATGTATAGATGATCAAGGTGAATTTTTTACACTGTTGATCTTAGGTTTTCTAAGATATTGTAAAACCCTAATGAGGTCAAGAAGTTTGATATATGTAAGGGTAAGATATTATTTTTGTAAGTGTATGGTGATCAAATCATGATCAAGTAGCCACCGCACTAAGGACATCAGAAGATTAGACAAGGGTTTTAGCACAAGTATTTCGTTGAAGCATTCAATTTTCAGAATAGAGACAAGGCTACCAAACAGTATAGAAGGTATTATCCATAATATATAGATTATATCTATTTAGATCACAAATTTTGTTACTCTCTAACAATTTTAATAGAACCAGAATCTCTTAACAGAGTAGACTTAACCATCTTTGTCTAAATCTCCTACCAGAGTGCACACATACATTGTGTTGCAAAATCCTCACACGAGGTAGATCTAGTCAATCTTATTGTTACTCCTAATAGGGTAAGGTCACCAGAAGTGATAAATATTTGTAAGCTCTAACAGACTACTTTATTACTACCATAGTGAAGCTTTGTGGGTCTCATCCCTACTACAGTTTTTACATTCTAACAAGGGTTTCTGCGATACCAAAATACATGTGTTATGACTTGAGTTTCATGAATGTTTTATTGTTTTGATTACATAAATTTACATTTTAGCAATGAAATTTCATATATAGTGAAAGCAAACTACTCATTCGGTTATTACAATTTATGATTACAAATATTTGTTTTAAAAGTTTTTAAGGGTACTGATTCACCCCTCCCCTCTTAGTACACACCTTTCTATCATTCCAATAGTAGGGAGGGCTTCCACCTCCTCAATCATGGTGAGCAGTGGCTCACGACTACTGCCACTGCAGTAGTAGCCCGTGGCCATGGCCGTCATGGGGAGGGGTGGGAGTCGAGCTCCCCCACG
>MU228428.1:951322-1041885 GCA_018584345.1 Thuja plicata | reverse complement strand
AAATATTATGCCCCAAGATTGAATTAGAAGAAAAGAAGTGGGGTGAAAGCGAATGGAAGATAGAAGTTTGGAAGAGGTGGAAAGAAATGGAGAGAAGAAAGAGAATTTGCCCCAAAATCAATCAAATGTGTAAGATAGAAAATTTTGATTGAGATCATGAAAGAAGATAAGGAAATGAAGATCAAAATATGACCACAGTTGATTAAAATTCCATAAGAAAGATGAAGGAAACCCTCTCAAACTCAGAATGCAGCCTAAAATGAAAACTAACATGAAGTCTAACAATGCAAGCTACATGAAAATGCAAAGGTGTACTTGCAATAGAGCAACTGTAACATAGGACTTTGTGTTCATCATTCCTTACAGAATGTTAAGGAAATTATTTTCATCATTGGGCCATTATTAACAGACATTAGAAAATCACACAATCATCACTAGTCACAAGCGCAACTATGAAGATATTAATGTGATTTATATCAGATTGGAATGTGGAAAGATTCTAACATAAGCATCAAAGACATAAAGGTCAAGATTACTGTGATGTTAGCTTACCCAATTTAATATAGAAAAACCATGCTCGCATCAAGACATAGAGGCCAGGATGACCAAAAAAATGGTTGTACAAAAAATAGTGAAGCATAAAGCAAGAAGAAAATAAAAACATGCCCCATGCCCCAAGTCCTCTAGCTATGCATCACGGAGAGACTTATTAGACAAGGACACTCAACAAAAATCAATAACAGTTAGCACACAAAGAAAAGATCATGACATAGCTCAAGCATTAAGTGTTGCATTTAAAAATTTAAGTGTGTTAATTGATACTGAGTTCTGAGGATAAGGAGCGAATTCTTGCAAGCAGGTAAGATCACATGACAAAATGGGGTAAGACCAAACTGATAAGTGTTGAAAAACACTCGATGTCAGGGGTTGTATTGAAAAATACAGTTGGGATGGTGTTAAAAAACACCATTTGTGAGGCGTCCTAAAGACGAACGCATCCAAGAGACTAAAGCTAACACAATTATTCCCCCTAGACAAAGACAAAGACCAATTCCAGACCAAGGAAACAAGGACAAGGCATGATGGAGAAAGGCTAAGTGTCAAGGACATGTGCTAAGAAATAGGGGTACAAAGGCCTCAAACAATGCCCATTTCTAGGTTTTCACCACTTGGGTTTTATTACAATTTTTTCATTTTTTCATTTTTTTCTTCTCTTTTTTCAGGACTTTTTATAATTTTTTTGAATTTTTTCTACCAAGGCGCCTGTTTCCAGGTTTTCACCAAGGCACTTTTTCTATTTTTTTGAATTTTTGATTTTTTTGTATTTTTTGGATTATATAATTTTTTTTAGAGATACATCAAAGAACCTATTGTTAGGTTTTCACTAAGATGATTATTTTTTCAGGGCTTTTTTCAATTTTTAGAATTTTTGACAATATATCAGTTTTTTGAATTTTTTTAGGATCAATAAATATGTACAAAAGGATGCCCCCAGATAGAACATACATCATGGATAGAACTTCTTCAGGTGCAAGACATTCATAGGATCAGGGAGATATTCTCCCTTTTCTGTAGATAGTAAATAAACACCTGTCCCAAAAGCTACTGTGATAATGTAAGGTCCAAGCCAATTAGGTTCAAATTTACCCTTTTGATCTCTATGTTGTTGATTCCTAGGATTTTCACGTAGGACAAGATCTCCCACTTGGAATTCTCTAGGGTGAACCTTTTTGTTGAAGGCTTTGGACATGCGCTTTTGATAAACCCTCATATGGTCAAATGATGCTTGATGTTTCTCATCTAGAAGTTCTAACTCTTGAAGTCTCATGACGTGGTAGTCTTCATCTGTAACTAGACCATGGAGAGAAACTTGAAGTGAAGGAATCTCAACCTCCAAAGGTAACACTACTTTAGCACCATATGCAAGGGAAAAATAAGTAGCCCCAATAGGAGTATGAATACTCATTCTATAGGCCCACAAAGCCATATTTATCTATAAATTCCAATCTCTACCATTCTTACAGACTATTCTATGCAAGATTTTAAGAATGGTTTTCTTTGATGCCTCTGCTTGACCATTTCCTTGCGGGAAGTAAATGGAGGACCAATGTTGTTTAATCTTGAATTTTTTGCAGAGTTGTTTAAGGTCCTTATTTTTTAACTGGCCTCCATTGTCAGTAATAATCTGAGAAGGCACTCCATATCGACAGATGATATGGTTCAAAATGAATAGAGAAACTGTCTTTCCCGAGGCAATAGAAAGTGGTACAGCTTCTACCCATTTGGTGAAGTAATCAGTAGCAGTGATAATAAATTTGTGTCCACCTGATGAGTTGGGATGAATCTTCCCAACAAGGTCAAAGGCCCAACGTTGAAATGGCCAATGAGATATAGAAGGAAGGAGCTCCCTACCTGGAGCATGTATCAGGTTACCATGTTTTTGACACTTTTCACATGACTTTGCAAAAGATACTACATCAATCTGCATCATGGGGAAATATTACCCCACCCTAAGCAACCTTTGGGCCATGGTAAGACCATTGGAGTGTCCCCCACAGACAGCCTAGTGATTGTAAACTAACGCTTGATCAGATTCTTCATTTTCTAAGCATCTAAGAAGTGTCCAATCTAGACCGCTCCTATACAAATCACCAGCGATAAGGGAATGATGAGAGGCATTTTGGGAAAGGTTTCTGCATTCAGATCGGTTAAAGGTTTTAGGTATAATTCCATCATGAAGGTATGAATAAATGGCACCATAATGGGATGAATCATGACCAACAAGGGTACAAATGATAGGCTTTCTTGGGAGTCAAAGATAGGGTGATGTAGCTCTTCCACCAGGAATTCAAATCTTGATTCATGTTTCTCTAACTGAAGAAGTGAAGCATGTGTAGCCATAGCCTCACCTGACTTGTTTTCTACTCTAGGGATTTGTTGAAATGTGACAAATGTGAAGTATCTCTTTGAGGAATCAACCATTTTCTTGTAAGGTACCATTTTCTCATGTTTTGTTTGATATTCATCATTAAATTGGTTGATTATTAGCTGTGAATCCCCATAGATGTGTAACTCTATAATTCTCCATTCTATGGCTATCTTAAGTCCATTTATTGAAGCTTCATACTCAGCAATGTTATTTGTACATGGGAATAGTAATTTGTAAGACATAGGAATTTTGTACCCATGAGGAGAAACAAACAACATTTTTAATATTTTTACTGAAGATCTATCTTGAAAATAGCTAGGGAGATGATCAAGTACCTCATCCTTAGGCGCCTTAGAGAGGTTTTCACCCTTGGATATGTCATTTATTTTTACTTTTTTTGGTTCTGACACCGCCACATAGTGGTTTTTGCCATCAAAACACCTATTCTTTTTATTTTCTTTTCTTTTTATCTTGTGACTAAGGTACTTGATGTCTGGCTCTATCATACTGGTAGCCAGTTTGCTGGTGGAAGAGACTATAGGTTCAATGGCATTTAGATAACAAGCTATCTCATAATCATTTTGGAATGTTAAAAGCTCAGGTTCTTGATAGCGTTGGGACCAATCAATAAGGTTGGGATGAACAAGAGGTAAGTCAACGAATGGTTCAAGGCTATAAATGTGAAGGGTATTATTGCTGGTGACCGAAGAGTCAGAGTCTGTCAAGTATCCCTCTAAGATACCCAAATCAAGATTTATCCTAACAAGTGAAGAATTGTCCACTAAGGCAACATGTGGGTTCAAAAACTCTAATCCTACATGTGACTCGTTGGTCACCTTGAGCTGAGAACTATAAATGTGTATAACATCAACATCTCTATCAACTGTTGAAGGCTCTGAAAAAGAGTCCCATTCATACTCATTAGAACTGGTATTTGAACTATGACTAGGATGCTTACACCATGAAGGCTTGGGACATCATGATGTTGAAGGTCTAGTTTCATCAAAAGTAGCACTTTCTCTTTCCATTAAATAAACAAGATTCTTTCTTTGACGCTCTCTCAAAGGATCCTCTATATCTTATTCTTGTTCTAAAGTTGCAACTGATGCATGGGCGGCTGAAATATCTGAATCTCCCCAAAGGAGAGTAGTGGAAGGGACCCAATCTTCACACATATCTTGTTGATTTGTCAAATTAGGTACATACTCTGGTCAATTAAAAAGAAAATTAAATCTTTTAATTAGATAAAAATGATCAAACCTTAGGAAATATTGAAATAATTGAATAATTGAATTAATTACAAGTTGATCACGGAAATTGATTTGAATTGAAAATATTGCAAAGCATTGATTCAGGAAATTGATAAAATGATAAAATGATAAAATGGGGCCCAAAGTCTAGGCGACCATTTTAGGGTGCATACAACACCTACATTCTTGAGGTCAAATGACATCACATTCCAGAAATAAGTACCCTATGCACAAGTAAATGTTGTCTTATATTGATCTTCTAGTGCAATTTTTATTTGGTTATAACCTAAGAATCCATCCATAAATGACAAAATTTGATGTCCTTCTGTCAATTTTATGATAATATCAATGTTTGGTAATGGTAAATCATCTTTTGGACATGCTTTGTTCACGTCCCTGAAGTCTTTGCATATTCAAATATGACCACAATGTTTTGTAACTGGTACCAAATTTGATATCCAATCCACATATGGGATGGGTCTTATGAAACCCACATCTAAAATTTTCTTCACTTTATCTTTGAAAAGTAGAAAAATGTGAGGTTGCATCTTCTTAACCTCTATTTTACTAGCTTTGCATTTAGAAAAAGTGGTAGGTGTTGTAGTACAAGCTCCGGATCCAAACCCAGCATATCAGAACAAGACCAAGTGAAGTTGATCTGTCGTTTCCCCTAGATTCATCCCCTAGATTCACTACCTATGTTTCCTCTTCTAACAATGTTGATTGTTCTTATTTTAAGGGGAGGAGATCCAAATTTCCATCCTCTGACGTCTCAGAGAGGTTTCCACCAGAAGATGCATCCTTTATCTGTACTTTTTCATGGTTAGAAAGTGCCTTTTGGTTTTCACTTAATGACTCTTCTTTTTTATTTTTATTTTTACTTTTGTGATTGGAAAGAACAACCTCCTTCCCCATAGTATGATGATCTTTCTAAGTCAAAGGAGAATCCTACCTTGTGATCTCCGGATGGTATTACTTCATGAAGCCCCATGAAGTCTACAATGGCTTCATCATTTTAAAAAATGTCTATGTTAGGATGTCCTTGTTGGTCCCAATCTATTAACTCGGGGTGGACTAAATAAACCTTAGTATGGGAAGATGACTTAGTTTGGGTGAATGGAATTGCAGTGATAGTTCCAACACATCTAGAATGGGAAGTAGATGCACCATCTAAGGAATGGAAATCAACATGATTACCAATATAGGTTTGATCTTCTAGGTTCAGTTTCTCAAACATTTCATTGAGGTTTATGGTACTAGTGGATTGAGGAGAATATGCAAGAATAGGAAATTCAGAGTCATGGAAGGATAACCACTCATACTCATGACAATGAGTAACACTAGAATGCTTGCCAAGTATTTCACTTTCCTCATTGTCCAAGATTTCCCGATTAAGGGTTATTTGGGAATTTGTGGTTTCCACTTCTAGTGGAAATATTTGCTAGAGTATATTGTTGATTGGGTTATGTCCTTAATTTTCCCCCAGTTTGATTCAACAATTTCTTGTCGGTCTACTGAAATCTCTCAGACAATTATACTGGTTTTGACCTAACCATATCCTAGTCCTATTTTTTTCCTTTGAGTTTATGGTAAAGACAATTTGATCAATCCCTTTTTCCTTGCCCCCAGACCCATTTTACCATCATATACATATTGTTGTAGCATAGTATATCTAGGTCCATATTGTGTCAAGGGTATTTGTATTGTTGGCATCTCTTGAGGATCTTGATATAAAAAAATTTTAATGTTTGGATCAAAGGGATTTTCTTCACTTATGTCTCTCCATTTAACAAATTTAGTAGATAGACATTTGACTATTAATGGTTCTGGATCTTCAATTGTTTCCATTAGTCTAGGCCTTCCATATGATCTAGGAGATAGAGTCATGTTGGTGATGGTGAAGGCTTCCTCATAGAGGTATTCACCACACCATTTATCTTGGATTGATATTTTTACTCCCTTTCTTTGTATATCCTTTGGAATTTTATCAAAAGCAGAAGGAATATTTGCTTCTTGATTCGATGGTACCTTATTGTCTACACTACCTCTTATAGTGTTTAAATATTGAAAGGGGTTCGTATCTCCCTCTATGATGATCTATGTTCCTTGGTAGGTAAATTTCATGCATTTATGATATGTCAAAGGGACAACTTGAATGTCATGTATCCATGGTCTTCCGAGAAACATGTTATATCTAGGATTTTGAATGGAGTGCTCTTTATTATTGGCCCTATCTTGACTGGTAAAATAAGGATACCTTTAGATGACCTTTCTTCCTCATTATATGCTCTGAGATTGACTCTTTTGGTCATCAATACTGGATTCTAATTAACCCAAGGTTTTATTTACATTTAGAGTACACATGTTTAATCCAGCCCTGTCATCGATGAGGACTCATAAGATCATATGCTTATGCACTTGGACAAGAAAATGTTGGGATCATTGTGTAGAGGTTTGTGTGGTGGTAGATCATGGTCTATAAACATGGCATCTTTGTTAGCGGAAATATAATTGACCATGGTTTGGAAATTTACAGAGATATGTTTTGTGGGACAGTTGCATTTTGACAAGCTTGGTCCAAATCTTGTTTATGCTCTAGGGATAGGTGCAATAGTTCAAAAATGGAGATATGTGTGGGTGTGTGCTTGAGTTGTGGATTAGAAGTTGGTGTGGAATTTTTTGGTGTAGAAAAATTAGAAGGAATTTCTTGTAGAAAAACTTTGGAATGACGAGTTGTAACATCACATTTGGCATTATTATCTTTGATAGTGATGGTAGCAACTTGGATTTCTGTAGCATTTATGAAATTTATCATACTATTAGAGGTAGAATAGGTATAATTTACTTTTTGGGATTTACTACCAGATGCATAGGCTTTCCCTTTATTATGGTTATGAAAAGGATCATTGAAGATGGTATGATCCATGGTACCCTTGGATTGAGTATTTTTAACATCGATTATCCCTTGTTCAATTAAGTCTTGTATATTATTTTTTAATCGATAGAAATTTGATGTCTTATGACCCTTGACTCGATGATACTCACAAAAATCATTATTGTTCCACCACTTAGGTTTTACAACACCATTTTCAAATTCCCCGATTTCTAGTAAAGTGATCTTATTGGCTTGGATAAACTTTTTCAATGTTGATTCGATCGATTATCCTAGTGGGGTGTGCTCACATTTTGGAAAAGGCAATAATTGTTGGTGTTGCATATTGGGTTGATTTTGGGATACTACTACCACTTGAACAGTTGGTGTTTGAACTTGAGTATTTTCTTGCAGGGTTAGCATCGTAGGTGTTTGATTTGGCATGGGTGCCCTTTATAATAAAATATTTGGTTGAGCATAATTGACCGTCTTGACATCAATGACACCATTGTTGGTGAAATTTTTATTTTTTCTCCACCACTTAACTTTATCAGTTAAATTTTTAGTGGTGTTTGTTTAAGTAGGATCTATGAGAATTCTTCTTTTGACCAAATTTTGCTTGCATCAAATGCCTCGTTCTATCAGTTGTTTGAAATTGGGAGCGAGTTGGAGTTCTGTAGTAAAATACATGTCCGGGATCAGATTATCAACAAATATGACTATTAGATATTTCTTGGGAAAATCATATGTGATTTTGTTGGCAGTATTTCTCCATCTTTTTAAAAATTTAACAAAAGATTCACCTTTTTTTTTATTGATGTTAATGTTTGTAGCTTTAGTCGTATGATCATTAGAATACATATAATATATGTTGATTAATAATAATATATTATATATGTTATATTATTATTAATCATATGAAATTTAATATTCAATATTAAATTATTATATTATTATTAATTAATAATAGATTGATGAAACATTATAAGATTAATTAAATTATAATTAATGGGAAGAGGCATGTCCTTTCTTATAAATGATAATGAATAGACATGTCCCTTCATGGGACATGTCTCTCCTAGCCTCATTCCCAATATAAATGAAAGAGAGATTGTTGCATTTGGAAAACAAATTAAACATAGAGTGCTATTACATTTGCAACTATCCTAAAAATTTAACATGGTATCAGAGCCAGATTGCAAATGTAAGAGAGTAGTTTGTTGATGGTGAATGTGTGTTTGTCTTAGAAAATAAAGTCTCAGTAAAAGGACCATATCTAAAAAATCCACCATTGGATTTTGCTAAATTTTGGATATGTTGGTTAAAAACTAATTTCAGAGAATCTCACCAAAGAGATTGAAAATAAAGTGTGTGGTTCAAAAGTTATGACAGAATGTGTACGGGTCTATGTGAAATTCCTGAAAGTGACTTTCATTAAAGAGATATTAATTTGTTATGATCATGGTCAAGCATTAACAAAGAAGCATGAATTCAAGGAAGGGTGTCTATTTCTAGAAAGAAATCATCAATTATAGAGTGTCACTTCTCTTGGATAAATCAATTCATTTCATAAGAAGACATGAGAATTGTTCAACGATATAAGAGTGAGAATTGTACATTATGGGGGGAGAAAAATAACCAATTTTACATTTCCAATTGAACCATTCTTAGTGGGGAGATAATTCAAAGGGGAGATGTCTCTCAAATAATATGATAAGGTGTTTTATGATTTGATGTATATTGATGAACTATAACTGATTGAATGTTTGAAGATGTTAAGTTGATGATCACCAAGCTGCAGAAAGTTAATGCAAGACATTAAATCAATTAATGTATTGTATTGTCATTGATGTCAAACTGATATAATCTAATTGGCTATATACAAATTGCCAAAGACTTCAGAGAACTAGAAAGATAAAGGTTATGCTATCAGTAATGCATAAAAGTTTAGTATACACAAAGTGACAACAAACACCGATGATCAGTGTACCCCGATGGATAGGGGGCCCCGAGAGGAAAGTCACAGTGATACCCAAACAAGAAACTCAAGAAAGCATTAGCGATGAGAAAAATCACAATGTTACCCGATAGACAGACAACCTCGACAGACAACCTCGACAGACAGACAACTCCAAAAAACAAACAACCTCAACGGAGATGCTCGAGGAGAACTGAAGTGTTGATGGAGTTAACAAAGAGTTAAACACTGAAAAGAATTGAAGCTCAGAAATGGCAAAAGAATTAGCTGAAAAGAGCTAAAGAAGGAGTTAACTGGTTTTTAATATTGTTTTCATCAACAAGTTAAAAGCCAAAGATAATAAAGGGATTTAAAGATTTTTTATTCCAGTTGTAAATGAGAAATCGACTAGATAAAACTGAAGTAAAGCTTTAAAGAAAGAAATATGAGAATTGCAAATCACGCCAAGAACACAAAAGTCAAGAACTAAGAAATGGTGAATTTATGTCTTTAAAGAGACAATATAATTCATTAGGAATTAGGGGAGTGAATAGAGAAGAGGATGCTGAAGAGAAACTGGTGAAAGAATTCACATAGGCCTGATCAATCAAGCTAAAGAATAGATCTATATTTTTGTGGACACCAAGCAACAGAGAAGCACAACATCATCGAGAAGAAAGAAGTGGAGCAAAGGTATTGAAAAGATACATTGATCAGAAAGGTATTATGATCTTACAATAGATCTAAAAATTTGCAAAGTATAGTTGTATATGTGAACAGATCATTTACTATTTCAATTTAACCGTTAGATCAGAAAGTCTGTTAACAGAGCAGGACTTAAAAATAATTTATATATTGAGATACATCCTAAGGAGTATCAAAAGTTTTGATCATGAAGATAACATAGAGATGCCAGATACCAAGTGACAAACTAAATAGGGTTTGGTCATAAAAGTAGCATAGAGATGCAGATATCAAGTGACAAACTATTTTATTTAAATCCTCTAACAAGGTCACACCTAATATTGTGTTTGTAACCTTTAACAGGGTTGGCTCTTCACCAAGATCACTTTAGAAGAGTGAAAATTTTGGGTTATCAGTCCCAAGTGGCTTTTCCCTTAACAGGGTTTCCACGTTAAAAATCCATGTGTTAATGTGTTTATGAGTCATTACTTTAGTGTTTTTCATTACACATAACTAGTCTGGATTGATCGATATACACTAAGTAATTTATTGCATTTCGGTAAATGAAAGATTGCTAATCAGTAAATAGTAAGAATAAGGTTTAATAGTGAACTCTGAGTAGTAGTTATTTGTTGTGATTATTTCAAGGCATTCATCTTGTAGGATAGAAGATAACTAGAGGCTTATATTGTGGTAATAAGTTTTTGGGTTAATTTATTAGAATATTTTTGAGGCAACTGATTCACCTCCTCTATCTCAGTGATTCAAACAATTGGTATCAGAGCTTGTGTTCTTAGAAAGGGAGTTTAACAGCTCAAGAAAAATATCACAAGATGAGAAAATGAGATGTGCCCAAGTTGAACAAGGACAACTTTGCATCATGGCAAAGAAGGATAAGAATCCACCTATCAAATATTGGAAATGATGTTACTCAATACTTGGATACTCAATATGTGTTGCCTACAAGACCCCACACACTTGATCAATTAAGAGAAAAACATGAGCATAATTCTATGATGATAGAACTTGCTTCCTCACTCTCCGATGTTGAATTTGAAGATGTCAAAACATGCACCTCTGCAAAGAAAATTTGGGACAAATTGAAGCTGGTACATGGAGGAGATGCTAATGTTCTAAGAGCTAAGGAAGAAAGTATAAGAGGTAAATTTCATGACCTAAGAATGAAAGAAGGAGAAAATATCACTTAGTACAACTTCAAAATAAAAGAGCTGGTCAATGATATCTGAGGAGTTGGAGGAATACTTGAAGAAGAGACAGTGGTAAGTAAAATCCTAAGAACCTTACTGCTTGTATATGCTATTAGAGTATCTGCTATACATGAAATGAGAGCAGTAGAAAACAATAATGTCACTCTAGATAGTTTGGTTGGTAGACTAATTTCATTTGCGATGAATAACTTTGATAACAGTGTCTTACCATCTATTGAGTCTACATTCAAATCTTCTTTAAAAATAAGTAAGTCAAGTCATAAACACACTATGAGAAATGATAGTGAAAGTGATAGTGATGACCAAGATCTTGATGAGATTGTAGCACTAATGGCTAGAATATTGTAGAGAGGCAAATGTAGATACAAAGGTAAATTACCACTTGTATGTTTTAATTGTAAAGAGATTGGACACTTTCCTGCTATATGTCGTAATAGAAGAAAAGATGATAGAAGTAATGATAGATCGTATGAAAATAAGTTTGATAGAAGTGACAATAGAGATTACTAAAGCAACTAAAAATATGATAGAAGAGATACTCGAGACTGCAAGAACAAAGGGAAGAAAGCTTGTTACTTGGCTGAGAACAAAGATGGAGATACTAACATTGAATCTGATGAAGACATTGAGATGGTATTTGTGGCCATGAAGGATGATTCAGACAAAGAAGAAAGGTATGTAGAGACTGCACTCATATCTAAGGTAAGTAAGAATGATGTCTAGATTATAGATAGTGGCTGCACTCACCACATGACTGGTGATAAACAAAAGTTTGAAACTTTTGAGTACTATAATGGTGGATCAGTAAGAATGGGTAATGACACACCTTGTCTAGTTGAAGGTAAAGGAACCATAATGTTGAATAACCTGATCAAATATGAAAATGTATACTATGTAAAAGGACTTAACTATAATCTATTGAGTGTTTCATAGCTGAATAAGATAGGTTACCGAGTAGCATTTGAGAATAAGAAGGAAAAGATCTTTAATGAATCAGGAAGGTTGATCGGAACTGGTGAATAGAAAAAAGGTAACCTATTCTATCTTGATGATATAAACACCACTTGTTTAATGGATAGAAACAAAGATATATGGTTGTGGCATAAAATATTATGTCATGTGATTTTTTGACAACATGATTAAGATAAGCAATAAAAGTAAAGTAAGAGGTTTATCGAGCATGTCAAAGCCTGAGCATATCATGTGTAAGAATTGTCAAAAGGGTAAGATGAAAAAGTCTAGTTTCAAGAGAAAAACCCATACATCTAATGCTATTCTAGAATTAGTCCATACTAATCTATGTGGACCCATGAGAACAAAGAGTTACTATGGTGATAGATATTTCATTCTCTTTATTGATGATTATTCTAGAATGATGACTGTTATGTTCTTAAAAGAAAAATCAGAAGCATTCAAGATGTTTAAATGGTACAAAGCTATGGTAGAAAAACAAAGTGGTAAGGAACTAAAATGATTAAGATCAGATAGAGGAGGAGAATTTGTTTATGATGAATTCACTAAATTTTGCAATGAACATGAAATTTAAAGACAGGTTTCTGCACCAAGAACACCACAGAAAAATGGGATTTTTGAAAGAAGAAATAGATCTATTGTTGATTATGTAAGAACACTGATGAATGAGAAAAGCATCACTCAAACATTGTGGAGGGAAGTTGTCAATACTATTGTCTACACATTAAACAAAGTACAATTGAAGAAAGACACCAAAAAGACACTCTATGAGTTATGGTATGGTTACACAGCCAATGTAAGTTACTTCAGAATTTTTGGTAGTCAATGTTATATTTTAAAAGATGATAGAAATGGAAAGCTTGACTCCAAAAGTGATGTAGGCATCTTTCTATGGTATTCTACCAAGAGCAAGGCTTCTAAATGTCTTAATAAGTCCTCTAAAAAAATTATTGAAAGTGCAAATATCAGAATAGATGAATATGCAAAGAAAAATGATGAGGAAATAGGAAAAGAACCAGAAGAATACAATAGGTTTGTTTACAATGAAGAACCTAACACTCTACCTGAGAAACAATGTATCACTCCTAAGCAATAGAACATTACACCCGAGCATCAGGCTGTAAGAAAATGATGTTTCGAGTGATGGATATTAGAATAAAGGTAAAGATGATGATCAAAATGATGAACAAAGAGCTGAACTGATACTTGCCAAGTATGTCAGAAGACATCATCCACAAAACCATATCATAGGAGACAAGAAGGATGGAATGAGAAAAAGCAGTAAGTCACTAAAAACTAGATGTTTCATTTGTTATTTTGATCCTAAATCTGTTAATTCTGCACTTGAGAATGAAGAATGGGTCAGTGCTATGAATGAAGAGATACAACAGATTGAGAAGAACTGAACATGGACATTAGTACCGAGACTTGATGACAAGAATGTCTTCGGTAACAAATGGATATTAAAAAATAAGCTGAATGAGAATGGAAAAGTCACAAGAAACAAAGAAAGATTAGTATGCAAGGGGTATGCACAAGATGAAGGTATTAACTATGGAGAAACCTTTGCACCCGTTGCTAGACTAGAAGGAGTAAGAATTTTACTTTCTTATGATGAAATATAACTGATTGAATGTTTGAAGATGTTAAGTTGATGATGACATAGACATAGAAAGTTAATGCAAGAAATTAAATTAGTTAATGTATTGTATTGTCATTGATGTCAACTTGATATAATTTGTATGGTCATGTACATACTGCTAAAAGACTTCAAAGAACAAATGAATCAAAGGCTATGCTATTAGTAATGCATAATGGTTAAGTATTCACAAAGTGATTGTATACACCGACAAAGTGCACACCGACAGACAGAGTAAACCAATGAGAACAAAGTCACAATGTTACCCAATGAGCAAAAGCACAGCATTACCGATGAGCAAAGTCACAGTGTAACCTAGCAGACAAAAGAATAGTATAACTTGATGTTTAAAATTACAGTGTTGCCTGACAGATGGAGATCTTGAAGATAATTGAAGTCTCACCAAAGGAACAATCAGTTGTCACCGACGACTAACTGAAGTATTGACCGACAGAACAAAGAGTTCAAAAATGACAAAATGCTTAGTTTTCAAGAGCTAAATATAGACTCAACTGGTACTTATCATTGTTTTAATCGACAAGATAAAGTTGAAGATAAGTAAAGGATTTAAAGCTGCTTAGTCCAGTTGGCAAGAAGATCTCTACGAGATAAAACAAGAGTTTTGCTTTAAATCTAATTGGCAAGAATTGTGGATCATGCCAAGATCAAGAAAGCCAAGAAATGGTGAAATCATGTCTATATAAGAGACATGCTAATTCAATATGAATTAGGGAAGTGACAAGAGAATAGATGCTGAAGAGATTTTGAAGGAGAAGAAAGTCTTCATTCAGACCTGATCAATTAAGTTGAGGAAAGAGCTAACTTTTGTAGACACCAATGAATAGTGATACAAAATCACAGAGAAGAACAGTGTGGAGAAAAACTATTAAATTGATGACATTGATTAGAAAGGTAATGCACTTACAATAGATCTAAAAATCTACAATTCAAGTTGTATATGTGAACAAATCAATTTATTATTTCAGTTTAACCATTGAAGCATCAAGTCTCTTAACCGAGTAGGACTTAAAAGTCTTTTCTAATTGAGATACATCCCAAGCAGTATCAAAAAGTTTGATCATACAAAGTAGCATTGGATATGCCTGATACCTATTGATAGGCCAAGTGAGTGTTTGATCAAGGATGGTAGCATTAGATGCCAGATACTAAGTGACAAACTATTCATTTAAATCCTCTAACAAGGTCACACCTAACAGTGTGTTTGTAACCTTTAATAGGGTTGGCTCTTCACCGAGCTCACTCCAGAAGAGTCAAAATTTGGGTTACCTGTCCTAGTGGTTTTTCCCTTAATAGGTTTTCCATGTTAAAAATCCATGTGTCATGTGTTTATGAGTCATTACTTTACTATTTTGCACTTCACATAAGTAAATCTGGATTGACTGGTATACACTAGTTATTTACTATATTTCAGTAAATAGAAAGACTGCTTATTGGTAAACATACAGTAGAAGGTTTTACAAAGTATTCCGACAAGTAGTAATTTGATATAAGTATTTCAAGGAAATCATCTTGTAGAACTGAATATAACTAGAGGCTTATATATGTGGTAATAAGTTTTTGGATTGATTTAAGGATTAATTTTTGAGGCTATTGATTCACCCCCCTCTCATTTATTCTAACAATTTGTATTAGAGATTGTGTGCTTAGAAGGAAGGTTTCAAGATCACAAGATGAACAGACGAGATGTGCCCAAGCGTAACAAAGACAACTTTGTTTCATGGAAAAGCAGGATAAGACTCCACTTATAAGGTATTGTAAATGATGTTACTCAATACTTAGATATTGAATATGTGTTGCCCATGAGATCACTCACAATTGAAAAAATGAGAGAGAAGCATGAGCACAACTGCATGATAATAGAGATTTCTTCCTCACTCTCCGATGTTGAACTTGAAGATGTCAAAGCCTGCATAACTGCAAAGTAGATGTGGGATAAATTTAAGCTTGTACATGGTGGTGATACAAATGTTTTGAGAGCCAAGGTAGAAAGCCTTAGAGGAAAGTTTCATGATCTCAGAATGAAAGAAAGTGAAAACATCACACATTACAATACAAGAATCAAAGAGGTAGTCAATGCTATTCGAGGAGTTGGAGGTGTACTAGATGAAGAGAGAGTGGTAAGTAAAATTCTAAGAACCTTGCTGCCTACTTATGCTATTAGAGTATCTGCCATACAGGAAAGGAGAGTAGTAGAAAATAACAATGTTACTCTAGATAGTTTGATTGGAAGACTGATTTAATTTGTGATGAATAATTTTTATAGTGTCTTACCAAACATAGAATCTACATTCAAATCTTCTATGAGAATAAGTAAATCAAGTCATAAACACACTATGAGAAAAGATAGTGAAAGTGAAAGTGAAGAAGAAGATCTTGATGAAATTGAAGCACTTATGGCTAGAAGAATGCAGAGAGGCAAAGGTAAATTACCACTTGTATGTTTTAATTGTAAAGAGATTGGACACTTTGCTGCAAGATGTCCTAACAGGAGAAAAGATGATAGAAGTAATGGCAGATCATTTGAAAAGAAGTTTGACAAAGGTGATAACCGAGATTAAAGAAGCAACCAACAATTAGAAAGAGGAGATACCCGAGAATACAAGGACAAAGGAAAGAAGGCTAGTTGCATAGATACATGCAAAGATTAAGATACTGACACTGAATCTGATGAAGACATCGAGATGGTGTTTATAGCAATAAAAGATGATTCAAATAAAGATGAAGAAAGATATGTAGAAACTACACTCATATCTAAAGTTAGTAAAAATGATGTTTGGATCATAGATAGTGGCTGCACACACCATATGACCGGTGACAAACAAAAGTTTGAGACTTTTGAATACTATAATGGTGGTCCAGTAAGAATGGGTAATGATTCACCTTGTCTAGTTGAAGGTAAAGGAACTATAATGTTGAATATCCTGATAAAATGTGAAAATGCTTATTGGGTGAAAGGATTGAATTATAATCTATTGAGTGTTTTTCAGCTAAATAATTCAAGTCATAGAGTAGCATTTGAGAATAAGAAGGAAAATATCTTGAATGAATCAGGAAGGTTGATTGGTACCGGTTAGTAGACAAAAGGTAACTTATTCTATCTGAATGATATTGACACCACTTGCTTAATGGATAGAAACAAAGACATATGGTTGTGGCATAAAAAATTGTGTCATGTAAACTTTGACAACATGATAAAGATAAGAAAAAAGAGAAATGTAAGAGGATTACTGACGATGACTAAGCCCGACAATATCTTGTGCAAAAATTGTCAAAAAGGTAAGATGACAAAGTCTAGTTGCAAAAGAAAAACCCATACATCTGATGCCATTCTAGAATTAGTCCATATTGATCTATGTGGACCCATGAGGACAAAAAGTTACTATGGTGATAGATATTTCATTCTCTTTGTTGATGATTACTCTAGAATGATGACAGTTATGTTTCTAAAACATAAATCAGAAGCATTCAAGATGTTTAAATGGTACAAAGCAATGGTAGAAAAACAAAGTGGTAAAGAATTGAAATGCTTAAGATCAGATAGAGGAGGGGAATTTATTTCAGATGAATTCACTAACTTTTGCAATGAGCATGGAATCAAAAGATAGGTCTCTACACCGAGAACACCACAACAAAGTGGAATTTATGAAAGAAGGAATAGATCCATTGTTGATTGTGTAAGGAAACTGATGATAGAGAAAGGCATCACCCAAATATTCTAGAGGGAAGTTGTCAGTACTACTGTTTACACATTGAACATATTACAATTGAAGAAAGACACCCTATGAGCTATGGTATGGTTACACACCCAATGTAAGTTACTTCAAAATCTTTGGTGGTTAATGTTATATCTTAAAAGATCATAGAAATGGAAATCTTGACTCCAAAAGTGATGAAGGTATCTTTCTAGGGTATTCCACCAAGAGCAAGGCTTACAAATGTCTCAATAAAGCCTCTAACAAAATTGTTGAAAGTGCAAATGTAAAGATAGATGAATTTGCAGAAAAGACTGAAAAGGAAAGCAAAAAAGAACCAAAAGACTACAATAGGTTTGTTTACAATGAAGAACCTAACACTCTACCTGACCAACAATGTATAGCTCCTGAGAAAAAAAATACTGCACCTGAGCATGAGGCTGCAAGTATCAAAAATCAGGATATTGCTCAAGATGATGTACCGAGCGATGGAGATCAGAATGAATGACACAATGATGATCAAGATGACAGACAAATAATTGAACCTATACTTTCTAGGTATGTCAGAAGGAACCATCCACAGAACCAGATCATTGGAGACAAGAAGGCTGGTATGAGAACCAGAAGTAAGTCTCTAAACATAAGATGTCTAATTTGTGATTTTGAGCCAAAATCTATCAATGCTGCGCTTGATAATAAAGAATGGATTAGTGATATGAATGAAGAAATTGAGAAGATTGAGAAAAAAAAGACATGGAAACTTGTACCAAGACTAGATGACAAGAATGCCATTGGTACAAAAAGGATATTCAGAAATAAGTTGAATGAGAATGGAGAAGTCACTAGAAACAAAGCAAGACTAGTATGCAAGGGATATGCACAAGAAGAAGGGATTGACTACGAAGAAACCTTTGCACCCATTGCTAGGATAGAAGGAGTGAGAATATTACTTGCTGATGCTATATTTAAAGGATTCAAGGTATACCAAATGGATGTCAAGTCTGCATTTCTAAATGGAATACTTGAGGAAGAGGTATACATTGAGCAACCAGAAGGTTTTGTTGATCTAGACAAGAGGAACATGGTATGTAGACTACACAAAGCCTTTTATGGATTGAATCAAGCACCAAGAGCCTGGTATGAAAGACTTCATTCCTATCTCATAAGTATTGGATTTGTAAGAACTAGTGAAAACATTAATCTTTATTTGAAGGAAGATACTAATGCTAACATTTTGATTGCTGAAATATTGTTGATGACATCATATTTGGAGGCAATGATATGCTATGCATATCATTTGCAAATGAAATGAGAAAAGAGTTTGAGATGTCTATGTTTAGAGAGATCAAGTTCTTTCTTCATCTATAGATCATGCAACAAGATGAAGGCATTTTCATTACACAATCTAGATACATCAAGGAAGTGCTGAAAATATTCAAGATGAAAGATTCCAAGCCAGTTGGAACACTGATGGCAAATGGATGTAAGCTAACAAAGGAGGAAAAGTCACCTAAGGTAAATTAGACTTTGTATACATCAATGATTGGCAAACTCATGTATGTTTTACATACTAGACTAGATATTGCACATGCAATAGGAATAGTTGAAAGATTTTCTGCTACCCAGGGAATCACATATGACAGCTGTGAAAAGAATCCTAAGATATCTGAAGAATACCGAAGACTATGGCTTATGGTATAGAAGAGAAGGAAAATTTGAACTTAAGGTCTTCGCCGACACTGATTGGGCTGGTAACATTGATGACCGAAAGAGCACAACTGGAGGAGCATTCTTTATGGGTGACAAAATTGTCACATGGATCAGCAAGAAGCAAGGATGCATCTCTCAGTCTACTGTAGAAGCAGAGTATGTTGTTTCTACTTCAAACTACTCAAATATTGCATGGATCTGATAGTTACTGGAAGGTATGCATATGAAAATTCTTGAACCAGTAATTATCTATTGTAACAATACCAGTGCAATTAACATTTCCAAGAATCCAGTCATGCATGCCAAGACAAAGCATATTTCTATCAAGTATCATTATTTGAGAGAACATGTTCAAGCAAAGGAGGTGATACTTGAGTATGTACAATCAAAGGAACAATTAGCTGATATCTTCACCAAGCCACTGCTCAAGGATACATTTTAGTACTTGAGAAAGAGACTAGGGGTCAGACCCTTGTCTATTGGTCAATAAGATGAATAGAAGGCTGCATAAACCTACATATTATCAAAATATTATTCATGTTGATGAAATAAAAGAGATGAAATTTAAAGATACATCTATACACAACAAGGTATTTATCTACTCCAAGCACCAAAGTTGTTACATTGCTGATGGTTTGGGAAATTCAAGGAGTATATTATGGATAGAAAGGATTGTTTGGCATTACTGTCAAATATTTGTTTGGCATTGTTGTCAAAGGGAGAGATTATATCCATTATCATATTATCCAAAGGGAGAGATGTATCACATTAGGGAGAGATTATATCTATTATCACATTATCCAAAGGGAGAGATGTAACCAGAAAGGGAGAGTACATACAAAGGGAGAGATTGTTGAAAAGAGAGAAATGAGACATCAAAAGAAAAGAAAAGTCAAACGAAGAGAGTTTGACACAAGAAGAGCACACATCACATCAGAAGAAGAAATATTCTAAATCTATCCAGTGAAGGGATTGAAGATAGAAAGAGAGCTACAAGAATCAAATTTAAGCTATGTGAGCTTACTGAGGACCAGATATTTGTATCGGTTATAGTACATAAGATTGGTAGTTTGATAAACTTCAATTGTTATATTTCATATTGTATTAGTGATAATATAGTGTGATAATGTATTATGTTTCCATCAATGCTAAAGGCAGAGATTTATGAACTATAACTGATTGAATGATTGAAGATGTTAAGTTTATAATCATAGAGACACAGAAAGTTAATGCAAGATAATAAATCAGTTAATGTATTGTATTTTCATTGATGTCAACTTGATATAATATGTATGGGCATGTACATACTACTAAAAGACTTCAAAGAAACAATGAATCAAAGGCTATGCTATCAGTAATGCATAAAAGTTAAGTATTCACAAAGTGACTGTATACACCGACGGAGTACACCGATGGATAGAGTAAACCAACAAGAGAAAAGTCACAGTGTTACCCAATGAGAAAAAGCACAGCATTACCAATGAGCAAAGTCATAGTGTAACCTGATGGATAGAAGCTCAGTGTAACCTGACGGACAAAATTACAGTGTTGCCTGACAGACGGAGATCTTGAAGACAACTGAAGTCTCACCGATGAAACAGTCAGTTGTCACTGATGACTAACTAAAGTATTGACCGATAGTACATAGAGTTCATAAATGAAAAAATTCTTAGCTATCAAGAGCTAAATATACACTTAACTGGTACTTATCATTGTTTTAATTGACAAGATAAAGTTAGCGATAAGTAAAGGATTTAAAGCTACTTAGCCCAGTTGGGAAGAAGATCTCTACGAGGTAAAACAAGATTTTTTCTTTAAATCTAATTGGCAAGAATTGTGGATCACGCCAAGATCAAGAAAGCCAAGAAATGGTGAAATCGTGTCTATATAAGAGACAAGCTAATTCAATATGAATTAGGGGAGTGACAAGAGAATATATGCTGAAGAGATTATAAAGGAGAAGAAATTCTTCATTCATACCTGATCGATCAAGTTGAGGAAAGAGATAAAATCTATAGACACCGACAAACAGTGATACAACATCACAGAGAAAAATAATGTAGAGCAAAGGTATTAAATTGATGACATTGATCAGAAAGGTAATGCACTTACAATAGATCTGAAAATCTGTAATTTAAGTTGTATATGTGAACAGATTAATTTATTGTTTTAGTTTAACCATTGAAGCATCAAGTCTCTTAACCAAACAGCTTTTAAAAGTCTTTTTTAATAGAGATACATGCCAAGGAGTATCAAAAATTTTGATAATACAAAGTAGCATTGGATATGCCCAATACCTATTGACAGACCAAGTGAGTGTTTGATCAAGGATGGTAGCATTAGATTCCAGATACTAAGTGACAAACTATTCATTTAAATCCTCTAACAAGGTCACACCTAACAGTGTGTTTATAACCTTTAACAGGCTTGGCTCTTCACCGAGCTCACTTCAAAAGAGTTAAAATTTGGGTTATCAGTCCCAGTGGTTTTTCCCTTAATAGGGTTTCCATGTTAAAAATTCATGTGTCATGTGTTTATGAGTCATTACTTTATGGTTTTGCACTTCACATAAGTAAATTTGGATTGATCAGTATACACTAGTTATTTATGGTATTTTAGTAAATAGAAAGAATGCTTATCGGTAAACATACAGTAGAAGTTTTTACAAAACATTCTGACAAGTACTAATTTGATATAAGTATTTCAAGGCAATCATCTTGTAGGACTGAATATAACTAGAGGCTTATAAATGTGGTAATAATTTTTTGGGTTGATTTAAGGATTAATTTTTGAGGCCACTGATTCACCCCCCCTCCTCTTAGTTATTCTATCTTATGCTGCATTCAAAGGATTCAAGGTATACCAAATGGAAGTCAAATTTGCATTCCTAAATGGAATACTAGAAGAAGAGGTATACATTGAACAACTAGAAGGGTTTGTTGATCTAGACATGAGAAACATGGTATGTAGACTACACAAAGCCTTGTATGGATTGAAACAAGCACTTAGAGCTTGGTATGAAAGACTTCACTCCTATCTCATAAGCATTGGATTTGTAAGAACAAGTGAAAATAGTAATTTGTACTTAAAAGAAGATTCTGATGATAATATTTTGATTGCTGAAATATTTGTTGATGATATCATATTTGAGGGTAATGATATGTTATGTAAATATTTTACTAATGAGATGAGAAAAGAGTTTGAGATGTCGATGTTTGGGGAGATCAAATTATTTCTTGGGCTACAAATTATTCAACAAGATATAGGCATATATATCACACAATCCAAATACATCAAGGAAGTGTTAAGGATATTCAAGATGGAAGATTCCAAGCCAGTTGGAACACCTATTGCAATCAAATGTATGATGACAAAAGAAGATAAGTCAAATGAGATAAATCAAACCTTGTACAGATCAACAATTGGAAAACTAATGTATGTTGTTCATACTAGACCAGATGTAGCACATATAGTTGGAATAGTTGCAAGATTCTCTGCTAATCCCAAAGAATCACACATATTGTTGTCCAAAGAATTCTTAGATATCTAAAGAACACCGTGGAGTATGTCTTATGGTATAAAGAGAAGGAAAATTTGAGCTTCAAGTATATATAGATGTTGATTGGGATGGAAACTTAGATGATAGAAAGAGCACAACTAGAGGAGCATTCTTCATGGGTGACAGACTTGTCACATGGATCAATAAGAAGCAAGGATGCATCTCACATTCTACTATAGAAGTAGAATATGTGGCTGCTGCTGTAAACTTCTCTAACATTACATGGATCAAATAGTTACTAGAATGTATGAATATGAAAATTATTGAACCAATAATTATCTATTGTGATAATACTAGTGCAATAAATATTTCTAATAATCCTTTCATGCATGCTAAGACTAAGCATATTAGAATAAATTATCATTACTTAAGAGAATAAGTGCAAGAGAAAGAGGTGATACTAGAATATGTTCAATCAAAGGAACAATTATCTGACATATTCACAAAGCCACTACCTAAAGATACATTTGAGTACCTTAGAAAGAGACTAGGGGTATGACCCTTGTCTATTGGTTAGTAAGCTGACTAGGAGGCTGCATCAGCCTACACACAATCATAAGATCATTCATGTTGATGCTAGCAAAGAGATGGACTGCAAAGATACATCTATACATAGTAAGGTACATATGTACACCAAAAAATAGAGTCATTGTATTGCTGATGGTTAGGGAAATTTAAGGAGTATATTATAAAAAGGTGAAAGGATATAACTTTGGCATAAACAATGTTTACTTTGGCATTGTTGTCAAAGGGAGAGAATATCCTAAGAATGTCCAAAGGGAGAGATTACATATGAAATATCCATCATGACTATCATAAGGGAGAGATGACTTCAAATGAATTGAGAGAGATGTAACCTGTAAGGGAGAGAATATCAAAAGGGAGAGAAGTATCATGAGGGAGAGATGACTTAAGGAAGAAATGACTTAATAGAGAAAGTACTCTATATTGTTGTCAAAGGAAAAAGAGATGATCAAGGATAGGAATAGTCAAAGGGAGAGACAACTTCAGAGAAAAAATCAGAAGCTACTACATCTATCGAGTGAAGGGATTGAAGATTGAAGAAAACACTCTGCAAGAAACAAATCTAAGTTATATGAGCTTACTGAGAACCAGACATTTGTATTGATTATAGAACAATAATATTGGTAGATTGATGAAATTCAACTGATATATTTCATATTATATCAGTAATAATATAGTGTGATAATATAGTGTGTTTCCATCAATGCCAAAGGGAGAGATTGATGAACTATAACTGATTGAATGTTTGAAGATGTTAAGTTGATGATCACCAAGCTACAGAAAGTTAATGCAAGACATTAAATAAGTTAATGTATTGTATTTTCATTGGTGTCAACTTGATATAATCTGATTGGTTATATACAAAGTGTCAAAGAATTCAAAGAACCAGAAAGATAAAGTTTATGCTATCAGTAGTGCATAAAAGTTTAGTATGCACAAAGTGTCAACAAACACTGACGGTCAGTGCACCTCGATGGATAGAGAAACCCGAGAGGAAAGTCACAGGGATACCTAAACAAGAAACCCAAGAAAGCATTATCGATGAGTAGAATAATAGCGTTACCTGATAGATAGACAACCTTGATGGAGATACCCAAGGAGAAGTGAAGTGTTGACCGAGCTAACAAGGAGTTAAACACCGAAAAGAAATGAAGTTTAGAAAAAAGAAAAGACTTAGTTGGAAAGAGCTAAAGAAGGAGTTAACTGGTTGTTAATATTGTTTTCATCAACAAGTTAAAAGCCAGAGATAAGAAAGAAATTTAAAGTTGTTTTATTCTAATTTTCAAAGAGAAATCTATGGGATAAAATTGAAGTAAAGCTTTAAAGCAAGAAAGGCAAGAATTGTGGATCATGCCAAGAACACGAAAGTCAAGAACTGAGAAATGGTGAATTTATGTCTATAAAGAGACAATATAATTCATTATGAATTAGAGGAGTGAATAGAGAAGAAGATGCTGAAGAGAAAATGGTCAAAGAATTCACATAGTCCTGATCAGTCAAGCTAAAGAACAAAGCTATATTTCTGCGGACATCGAGCAATAGAGAAGCACAACATCACCGAGTAGAAAGAAGTGGAGCAAAGGAATTGAAAAGATACATTGATCAAAAATGTATTATGAGATTACAATAGATCTGAAAATATGCAAAGTATAATTGTGTATGTGAATTGATCATTTATTGTTTCAATTTAACCAATGGATTAGAAAGTCTCTTAACTGAGCAGGACTTAAAAATTCTTAATATATTGAGATACATCGTAAGGAGTATCAAAAGGTTTGATCATGAAGATAGCATAGAGATCCCAAATACCAAGTGAAAAAATACATAGGGTTTGGTGATTAAGGTAGCATAGACATGCTAGATATCAAGTGACAAACTATTTTATTTAAATCCTCTAACAAGGTCACACCTACCAGTGTATTTGTAACCTTTAACAGGGTTGGCTCTTCACCGAGCTCACTTTAGAAGAGTGAAAAATTTGGGTTACCAGTCCCAAGTGATTTTTCCCTTAACAGGGTTTCCACATTAAAAATACATGTTTCAATGTGTTTATGAGTCATTACTTTAGTGTTTTGCATTACACATAACTAATCTGGATTGATCGGTATACACTAAGTAATTTACTGCATTTTGGTAAATGAAAGACTGCTAATCTGTAAATAGAAAGAATAAGGTTTAATAGTGAACTCCAAGGACTATTTATTTGTTGTGACTATTTCAAGGCATTCATCTTGTAGGAATCAAGATAACTAGAGGCTTATATTGTGGTAATAAGTTTTTCGGTTAATTTATTGGAATATTTTTAAGGCCACTGATTCACCCCTCCCCCCCCTCTCAGTTAGTCTAATAGTATATGCACCTTCATTGAAGAAACTTTTGGCAAGGATGTTGTGTTATGATTTGCATACCTATCCCTAAATTTTTTTGGCAAAATGTTGGGTCCCCCATTTTCTTTTGCTTTTGGTTCCCCCTTTGTTTCTTTTGGCTTCTTTTATTTTCTCCAGCCTTTGCCTCCGCGCAACCATTGTGTGTTCCCTTTTGGTCTTCCTTGCTTCGACGCACGGTCCCAGAGTGTTTTTGTTTCTTTGTGCTGGCTAGATTCCAGACTCCAAGATTCTTTTCCATTGCTTCCTCTTTAGTTAGAGGATGTGGTTGCATGGATTCCCAGGGCCCAGAGTCTAGTGGTTTTCCTTTTTCTCAGGAATTGTGGAAGGAAGTGGTGCATTTTCACCTAAGGGTATAAATTGGGTTTCACTTGTCACTTTTACATTTACCACAAACAAATTACCCTCAAAGTGATTAAGAGTGATTTTTTGAAAATTACCAGTGAGCTAAGTACGTTTGCTTTGAGTATTTAGTAGTGAAGTTGGTGTTTGAGCTTGTGTGTGTTTCCAACTATCCCGCAAGATCTTCGATGTGTTCATGGTTTGTGAAGCTACTCATTTGTAGAGTACCTCCCGTGCCCTTCCTCCCACATTTCTCTGGTTTTTTAGTAGGTTCATCCTTCCCTTCTCTCTTTTTCCTTTTTTCTTTGTTCTTTCATTTCTGGTTTTTGCTTTGTTTGTTTGCTTTTTGTCTTTTGGTCTTCTTCCTCACCTCCCATTGGTGCGATGGCCTTGCAAGAAGGTTGTCCACTTTCCATGCACTATATCTTTAGGTAAATTTGTAAATATCTCTAGGTTTCTATGTATATTAGTTATAGCTTGGTGTAAAGTATTTGTAAATTTCTGTAGATATGTAAAATAGTTGTAAATTCTTGTTAGTTGTTATTAGTCCGTAGGTAAGTTAGTTGTGCCTACTGTAAATTTGTCATTCTTTGGCCTCCATGTAAATAGGGTGTCTCCATATTTTGGTCTATATATTTTGTCATGTCTGACCCATCCTGGGGTGAGCTCATTGTCCCCTTTGCATCGTGTACCCAAATTTGAGCTCGCCCACTTGGTTTTGCTGGAATCGAACTTGGCACCTCACCTATTCAATTTCTAGCCTTTTTCTCTCCTTCCGTCGCTTTGACATTGATGGTGAGATTAATTCACCCATGCATGAGTGTTTAATATAATCATAGGTGGCATTAATTCCCTTCATGTTAAGACAACTATCACCTTAAATTTCATTACTCCGTTTATTGCATGACCATGTGATAACCCACGTTAGCCCAGTACGGCTTATTGCTCGGTCACTTCGATAATGGCTAGTTTCTCTAGACTCAGGGTTCCACATGATCCCACGGCCTTCATCACATTTGTCTCATAAACCAACACCCCGAAACCCCTGGGTATTGATTAAATTTAAAGTAAGCTATTGTTTATTATATTTCTAGGATTTGATACAAGCTAATGTCTTTTTGAGAATAGGTGCGAAATGGTGATGAAATCTCTGGAACCCAGAAACTTATTATATTTAATTACTTGTATTGATGGTTGTCTGATCTTGCAGGCTATCAACAAATTATCAATCGATATGTATCGGGTATCTTCTCCTCCCAGAAGTCGTAAACTTCCAACTGTGTGTGTTATTTTGTGGTTCTTGCAACTGCAACACAACACTTCAATAAGTCATTGCATTAGTGAAAAACAAAGGTTAGCAAGCATATCATTCACTAAAATTGACCTATTGCTTCCTATCTAGGAGGAGTATGAAAATTCTATAATTGCCCTCAGATTATGCATTTTTCAGTGACATATACAATCCTAGAATGAAAGATTCAAATAAAACTAATCTATATACTCAAGAAATATGCATTTTAAGCTCTAAAATGAAGATTATAACAATGCATAACATGAAATCTAAATAATGCAATATGGGTTTCTAATAATATGAAAAACATAACAATGCTTTCAACAATCCAAAATCAAGGGCCCATTGAGCTTAAAAATCATTCTATTTGTAGAATAAATTGGGAGTGAGAGGAGAGATAGGGTCATTAAATGCATATCTAAGATCATTAATGAGGGATAGAATTTATGAGGCATGGTGAGGGTATATGCATTAAATGAAGCATTTATGAGAGCTTTAACAAAGCATGGTGAGGGTGTAAGTCCAAGCTTGAGAAAGTGGACTTTGAGGGAAGGGGAGCTTGAGAATGTGGACTTTTTGGTATGAGTTAAATTACTAATAAAGAGTTTAGGAATGTGACATCATTAGAAAGTGGGTTAGGATGAGATTAAGATTAGAATTAGGCTTAGCATGGGTGAAGAGGTTGGGATTAGTTTGAACCCAGGAGTTAAGGTGGTTGAGATAGGTTAGGTTAGGGGTTAAAGGGAATATTAATGAAATGAATTACATATTTAATATATTCATTCAATAATAGGGAAATGAATTATTTAAGATTTTGTTTGCTTTTGATAATTAATTAGGACTATAGCCAATTAATTAGATTAATTTAGGCTAGGGGATTGGCTTTTGCAAGTGATGAGGTGTAATTAGGATTTTATTTAATTCCTTTTAATTAATTACCTTAGCCATGCTTTTTGATTTATTTTGATAGAATTGAATTGATTTGATTTGATTGGCTAAGGAAATTAATGTAATTTAGCGATTAAATCACTTAGGAGATTAAATTTGATTTGAATAAATTATGCCAGTAATTTGAAGAATTCTTTTGAAATAATTGGGGGTATGATCACACTTAGGGAAAATAGGGTCTATGGTCAGAGAAGACCAAATTAGGGTGGTTACACCAACCGCCTCAACAAGATCGACCACCAAGTCAAAGGCTAAGAGGGCAATGAAAAAAATCCTGCTCACATCCAAATATCCAAAGGATGGTGCCCTCATAGGATCCAAGGTGATTCTAAGTTGTAGCTAATCACTGACATTGAGGTCAGACCCTGGGATGAATTACAGGGCCTAGTTAGAACAATGTTCACTCAGCGTTCCGCCGGAGATAGTATGGCAAAGAACATGCCCACCTTTGACATCATCAAATCCACTTTCTTTCCTTACTCTGTGCAGGCCCAGGAGTTGATCCTAACTCTGGCCAAACATTAAAACACCACCATCTGGGCCATTATAATTGCTGCTACCATCCAATGGGCTATCCTACACCGTTAGTGTCTTTGGACGCTGCTACATTTTCTTTGGTGCTAGGAATCCCCTAGTTCTCCAATTCTATTGTCATCTCCTGGGCCGCATCACTGCAAGAATTTGGAATAGACCTTAATAACCACTGGCTGAAGATGCCAAAGAAAGACTACAAAAAGATGAAGTTGGAGATCCCTCGAACAGATTTCAAAGAAAGCATCCAAGTGGGGATCACCTTTCTATGTCAGGTCTTTGGAGAGTCTCATGCCCGGATTTCTCACCATGGATGTAGTACTTCTTTTATGACATCTCCACCAATGGGAAGAATTTTGAATGGGAAACTATTATTGCTAACCATGTAGATTTTTAGTTGAACAACGTCAGCTGGACATCAAAGTTCTACATGAATTCATATGTTCTATGGGCATTGGCACAACAGAGACTTGGAATTTGGGGTTTAGTTATAGTGGGCATCCTTGGGACTGGGCCCAGCCAGAATGCACCTTGGGATCATTTTCCACAAATTTAATGGGAAGCCAGCTTCCCCAATTTTTTTTGAGTAAATGATACCTTCATTTATTTCAACATTTTGATACCATCTTAGGATGCTGATTACTAGCTATCACAGGAGGCTATGGCCTTGGTGAGTACATACGGCAATTAATTTATTCAATTTCAACAAAATTCTTATATTTGGGTGACCGGGTTTTCTGGCAAGCCCTACCTACTCCCCAAGTATTTTGGGGATAGGATTATTTTGATAAAGTTTTGCAGGAAAAACCTAGAACTTCATGTACTTTATGGAGTGAAGAAAGTTACCTCCATCCCTTTCCTGATCATTTGTGGGAACTATTCTTACAGCCTTGTAGTGTCCAAAGAGGTCGATAATGAGTTGAAAAGTATGGGGCTGGCCAAGTTCTACCTAGCAAGGAACAATTTTGACCCACTCGACAAGATAAGCACAACATTTCCTTGGGCGTCCACACCCCACAAGCCTCACTTGGAGGATTTTTGGGCAGATTGCCAAGATGACTTGGACATTTGGGGGCGAAAGTATGAGAGGATGACCAAAGGGATGATGAAGTGCTTAGACCTTTAGACCTTTCCATAATTTTTTTTTCAGACAGTGGGCCCTTGGAAGACTCGTCATACAAATTACAGGGGATCGATATGTTGGATCTCCCTCCAGTGGATTAGGACATCCCGAAGACTTTGACAATCGAGGATGTCACCTAGGGCCTCATACAATGTAGCCATGAGTATTTTGCACAAGTGCGCAAGAAAAGTACCCATCGGGGTCCAATTTTGTGGGGGTCCACTTCCAGCTCTGGAGTGGCCAAACAAAGTAGAGACAGTGGGAAAGTGAAGGAGAGCACCCTAGCCCCGACCCCGCCATCAGTTCCACCCCCTATCATGGAACAAATCCACACCCAGATGGATTCATCTTGACAGCTAGGAGAAAAAATGAGCACAAGTCTTTCTCTCATCTTTCTAGTTACTCCAGTGGGATCCGCCCTCCCTTCAGGCTCACCATCACTTGCAACACTTATGAGCCGGGTGGTCAATATGGAGGATGAGAGTGGAGCTGTTTTGGATGTCAGGGTCCCATTGTAGACTAGGAGAAAGAAACCAAGGGTGGATAGCCCTCCACCAAATGTAGATGTAAGACCTGAGAAATCAGGCAACATTCCAGGGGAGCTTATCCCTTCCATCCTTGAAGAAGAAGATTAGCCAGAGGCTTTCCCTCCCCATGAAAATTTTGATGACATCTTCCAGACTAAGGATTTGGTAAATTTGCAAGAAGATGTCATGAGGGTAGTAAAAGAGATCACCATGAAAGAGGTGGAAAGTATCCCCAGCGAGGGAGAAAGGAAAGAAAAATAAATTTCCCCAGAAGAATAAGTTCGGGAGCAAGAGCAAGAATAGGAATTGGTAAATGTAACAAGTACGGAAGAAACACTAGTCTTGGGGACCGAGATAGAGGAAAGGCAAACATAAGATGAGCAGCCGATAATGGCTAGGGAAATCAGACCTTTAGGAGAAACCGTACCCCCAGTCATCACACTCCAAACGCCTCTAGTTACACTAGGTGATCAATTACCCCAAAATCCAACATCCAGCAAGGTAGTCTTTGCGGCCCAATAGTCAGATCCAGGCCAGACAGCTTTGCCACCTCTAGAAGATGTGCCATCATAGGAGAATGTTTGAGTTGATAATGCTAAAGGAAACCAGTAGCAATACATGGGGGAGAACACCAAAGACATGAATACAGATACCATGAGTGTTGGGGAAGGCAGGGTCCCTGATGCTACAGATGAAAATTCCACTAAGGTGGGAGACACAGGGAATTTTGGGAGTGGAGAAAAGGAGTCCACAAAGACCATAGATGCTGAAGAAGAGCAGCCAACCCCTGAAGAAGACCCCAATCTCTAGGACCTAGTGATAAGACCACCCCCACCACCACTGTGGCTAGTAGAGTCAAGAAAAAGAAAGGTCCCAACAACAGCGAGAGCTCCCCTCTCTTTGGACGAAATGATGGCCTAGAACCAAGAGGCTCAGAAGCCTAAGAAGGCCTAGACCCTCCATACTCTTTGGATCAGTCTAGGAGGAAGTACAGTTGTAATGGTTGTGATGCCTCCCCCAGATGTAGAAGCGGTATCACTAAGAGCCAAATAATATACAATTATAGAAGTTCCTCTGGGGAGGAGAGACAAGTAGGGAGAGTTAAACCTGTTAAAAGAGGCTAGCTGGGCGATTGAGGCCTGATACGATAAACACACACAGAAGATAGAGGAGGAAAAAGAATGTAAATCTCCTTGGGATTCTTGCAAAATTAACATAGCCATTGGGTGTGAACCATCTAGAAGCCTCTAGATCTAGAACACCAATCCTATAGGGTGACATTGATACTCTAAGGGCCATGAAGAAGAAAGCACAAGCTATGGATGGGTGGGTCACTGAGCAGCTCACAGTCATAAGGCATTTCCTGGCAACAACACTCCTAGACCTCTATTAGGCCAATAACATCTTGGGCCAGGTAAACAACGTCATCTCCCTATAAGAGGTAGAAATGGAAAAGTATGAAGAATGGAGGTCTGAATTAGAGTAAATAATGAACTTCGGAGAGGAAGCCATCATAGAAATAGGTATTTTGGGAGATGAACCCTTTGGGTTCCTCTAAGCCCAACACTCTAGACTTGGTCTCAAAGTTGAGTTGAGCAAGCAATTGGTAGCGGCCCTTAAGGATAGAATCTTGGAAGTATGAAATTGTTTGAATTCATATACGACATTTGTAACAAGGGTTTTGCAAGTTGATCCCTTCACCACCGAGACATGTGCTCTGGAGGATTTTGTATTGGGAAAATTTGATGAGTTGATGGAGTCATGGTACTGGTCCTCTAGGGATTTTGATGGAGGGAAAATTTTGCACCTAACCAAAATGATGCTCCGAGCCCACGATGCGGTGAAGGTAGCTGCAGAATTCAAGGAGGGGGCTGGTGATGTTGACGAGCAATTCAGGCCTGTTAACGACTATTGGGACTGCCTCAAAGAGGTGGATGAGGAAGGAATCATCCAAATTTTTGAGGCCTTTAAAAAGAATAAGGAAGAGTAAAATTCTACGGTCTCTGGAGATTTCCACTAACAGGGAAAAGTTTTACAAATTCATTCAATTCTTTGAGCGTAAGGTCCCAGACTTAGGAATTTTGGATCCAAAGTTTTGTATTCATTCACATCGATCTACATTAGGGTTCCTTAGAGTTGATCAATCACTCTCAAGAAGTTAATAAGGGTCAGAAGGTAGGTGATCTAGATAAGGTATGTTAGGTGGAAGAGATGGCTCTGATAGACGATTCTCTTGAGGCGCCACTCCTGCATTAACTACCTAGTGCACATTGAAGATAGGGAGCCACAATCTTCATTTATGAGGCATGTAGCCAAGGTTACCAAGACAATTATATTTTTTTCATAAGTACCTCGACTCTCTTCTCTAGGTTGATTCTTCTAGATTTCTCCTTTATCTTCTTCTTTTATCTTGTCAAACCTCTGCACATTTTGAGGTGATTATAAGTAGTGCAAGTAGTACTAGCCACGAATAATGTATTATATTTGGAAAGTGTACAGTTAGATTAGGTTAAGTTTTAGGTAAAATGTGTGTATAAATAGGAAGTCTAACGCCATAACAAGGGTCAAAAAAATTGATGATTTTGTAGTCCAACAAGTAATAGAAGCATACCATTTTTGAGTTCTTTGCAGTTAGCATTTTACTTTCAGTTGTTCTCAGGAGATCAATGTTCAGTTGTTATTAGTAGCTTAGAATTCTCCCTTGGAGCCATGAATGTACTCGCCAGTGATGTTGAAACATTTTCAAGTCAATGAAAGTAGGAACATCTTATGGCCATGTGTTATGTTGTTCTGATCTCTGAAGTTGGAAAACATATTTTGTGTAGTATGTTTTCTTATGTCCTTTTCTCCTATGTTTTAGTTTAGATTAATGATCTTACTTCCCCTTGCTACTAAATGCATTTGAATCACTGGTTCTTTTTGTATTTGGTATTTAGTGTAGTTTTCTTGCATTGGAGCATTGTTTGGTGTTTGAATATTTATTATATAACTATAGGTAGAGATATACGTCTAAATTTGATCTATCTTTTGATTTTTCTTTGATAATCCAAATGCTTGCAGGAAACCCCATCCCTTTTGAAATCCTTGAGAAGATCAGTAAAAACCAGCTATCCCCCTCAAACAATAGCACTCTGCCCAAATTAGCTCCCCCACACCATTGAGACCCAATTATGAGGTGCTTGGAGGCTAGGATAATTCATCCTCTGATAAATCTCTTCAGGTTGAGTTGGCTGGTACCCCAGTACCCAGTGACAACTTACCTCTATTGGTGGAGCCCATCACAAAGTCCCATCAATAGAAACTAATGCTAGAAGGAGGGCCTGAGCTCATCTCCCTCAAAAGATTTTGATTTTACACCACCCGAGGGCTCCCCAAGAAGTAGTTTTAGGAACCAATTTTTTAGCGGGATAGGGTCATTTTCACCATTACACTTTGAAAGACTCCTCTGATCAACCCCAAATCCCAGAGAGTTTGTAGAACTCAGACCTCCCACCCAAAAGAAAAGGACCCAAAAAATAAGATAGCTAGCCAATTTTATCTGGGGATTTTCTACACACCATAATACCCAAGTCACTTAGATAATCTTGGGGACTAACATTCAACATAGCCAAAACCAAATAGTCCCAATGGCTACTACTTCATTAATACTGGGTCCCCAATGGGGAAGTTCCCTGACACTACCAATGATCTTCCTCCACATCCAGAGAAGATCTGCCCTAAATATGAGCATCTAGGCTCTTGAACTATAGAAGAACATCTTCAAGCCTATAAATATGTTATGAAAACACTGGATACAACATCAAGACATTGTAACCCAGATGTTTCCTCTATCTTTAGGATAGAATGAGATGAATTGGTACCTAAACTTGCCTGCCAACTCCATCAATAGTTGGAAGGATATGGAAGACGCCTTTCTAACAACCTTCCATGTTCACATGGACCCAACTTGGTCCCACAACCAGTTTATCTCCATCAGGAAGGAACCGAAAGAGCCTCTCTCTACATTTAACCATCAATTCCAATGTGCTTTGAATCGGTGCATGAGCCCTTTCATCCAATCCACTAATGTAACCATCCAGAGATACCTGAATTCCATGGAACCCATTTTTGCTACTCCCTTCTAGAGAACTACCGCCGCTAATGACCAGGATACTCGGGCGAAAGTTTACAACTTAGGCCTGGAGTTGTCCCGTGGTTTGAGAAAAGCTCCCAATGGGATTAGACAAAGCTTACCCATCAATATGTTTCCCAGTGAAACCTTATGGTGGGGGATACAACCCCAATCTAGTAATGGGTGCCCCAACAATGGCCATGGGCCCACTGCCAATAGACCAACAGGCCCGATATGTTTACCCATCTCAAGCCCAGATAATTTTGGGTTTGGAATACATTCCTTGGAACACGCCACAGAAAATGCAAATTTTTTTGACACAACCCTCTAAAGTACCTTTCTTCCAATCATCTGTAGCTGGAGGATTGTCATCCTTGACTCTGGGAGCTGCTTCCTCTTTCCTAGGTAATCTACCATAATAGCCATCAGATTGTGACACGACTACCTAGCTATCCATCAAGGTTGAATCCCTCTGGGGATTGGTGTCCTCATTAACAATGGACATGGGATAGCTGAAGGTGGGGCATTCCGTGCCCCACAACTCTAATTCCTAGAGAGGGAATGTCTTCTCTGGCCAACAGAATGCCAATTCCGGAGGTTGGAACTACATTAATGGGCCTCGACCCAACCAACAACAATGGAATAATAACATGAATACCAAAGGTCCTCCTTTGAATAAAAATACCACTCAGGGTGGTGCTGGACCTAGTAATTCTATGTAGCTCACAGAATTTCACCCCCGACCACATGGTGTAGATTGCATGACACTGGCTCACATTCTGAGGTTATTTGTGCTATGCTGGAGAAGATCATCATGATCTCCAAGTCACACAGACAACAACCTGTGTATCCAACTCCCCCAAAATCCTCCATGTCAAAGCCCCCTCACACTACCTTCACGTGTGATATTGTCTTCTTTGAGACAAATGAGGAAGATGAAGAAGAACCCGAGCTATAGGGGTTCTTTGACGAATTCATCCCAGCCTTTTAGGTCAATGCCTTCACCAGCCTACAGACTCCCTACAAAACTTAGAGTCAGGATAGTAAAGGGCCATCTTACACATCAATGCCTCCCAAGAATACCACCCCCAGGACAACACAAATGATGGTTCCTTCCCACCGAAAGGACCTGGCCCTAACCATAACAGGGATCTAGCCGGGGGAAGCCAACTTTAAACAGGGGGATGGTTTGATATTACCAAGGAATTGGAAAGCACCACCACCTCCATGACCTTGAAGGAGGTTTTTCTAAATTGTCCTAAGTAGAATAAATCCATCTTACAGCTCTTGGGAAACTCAGAGGCTGTCAGTCATCCACCAAAGACTGTCACATTTTACAATGCAAACTTGGTAGTCTTCCAGGGAAACTTAGAGGATCCTCCCTTCCTACTAGGCTTGAAAATTCAAGAGAAGAACCTATACAACTTTCTGGTAGATTCTAGTGCTTTGGGAAATGTCATGCCCTTATCCATCTACCAGAAGCTCAGACTCACTCCCACACCGTCCAAAGGAGAAGTATTACAATTGGACAAAACTACCATGAAAATGGTTGGCGAGATGAAGAAAATCTAGATTCAGCTCATCCAAGACCCTTGGATAACAAGCACCATAGACATCCCTGAAACCTAAGGGATGTTATTAAGTCAAAATTGGTTAAAGGCCCTCAATAGGTATTTCTTGGTGGACTTCTCCCACTTATGGCTCCCCTAGAAGGGGAAATCAAATCAGATCTAGATAGAGAGTGAGCCCAGAATGAAATAGGCCCTCACCAAAGATGGGAAGGTAAATGAAGTTCTTTTCTCTAAATCCTCCCTTGGGGCATACCAAACATGAGAAATCCTAACCTTTGATTTCATCCCTGAGGAGGATCCCATAATCACTCAGAGAATTCAGGATTTGGACGGAAAGTTGAAGTGTGAGGTAGACTCACAGGGTAGCAAGGAAACTCTGGCCACCCTCTTGTCTGATACTTGGTGTTGAGTACATTATTAGAAGCACTCTGAACTGGAGTGTGAACCTTGCATTTCTTTTGCTACCCACCACATCACAATCCTCCAAGAGAAAGAATGTAAAATTGGTTTCCCTAGACCAAGCAGTCCGCCCAGTGGTACTCTTCAAGTGTCGATCATCTGGGAACCCAAACTAGAGGATTCTCTAGAGGAAAGCCTCACCTACACACCATATAAGCTAGAGGGAATACCTCATAAACCTCCCAATCCCGTATCCAATCCAAATGTCATTTTGCCTCCCCAGCCCCATAAAATGAACAATGATTTGTGGATCCTGAAGTTTGATGGATCCCAGTCCAAATAAGGCTGAGGTACTTGAGTGGAACTAATCAACCCATGAGGAAAATCCTTCCTTACATCCTACAGGCTGTACTTTAACTACACCAACAATGTCATGGAGTATGGGGCCTTGGTCCTCAAACTCCTCTTCGCATTGAGAAAAGGGATCACCTACCTTCAGGCAATGGGTGATTTAGAACTAATTGTAATATAGGTTTGGAGCCAATACACATGTCATTATAAAAGGCTGGCCACATACCACAATCAGGCATGGAGCCTAATTGAGGATTTTGATGCTTTTGGCATCAAACTCATTCCCCAAAAATGTAATTACGTCCCAGATGCCCTTTTTGTGTCTGCCAGTACCCTCGAGCCAATGGCTAGCTCTTGGCTCTAGAAATTTCTTTTTGAAATGATCCCCATCCTATCCATCCTAGAAAATATAATGCACTTCCAGGTTTTTTAGGATGACCAACACATCTTGGCCTTCATGGCCAATGTTGGTATGTTTGAAGATCAGATCATGGAATAAATTGATCATGATGATACTGGGAAGGGGAAGAAGACAATGGGATCATTGACATACCCACCAACACCATCCCTAAGGGGAAGGTAGCTTTAGAATGAATCTTTGATTTGGACCCCTGAGGCCGAGACAAGATATCATCCTCCCCCGAGGGAGGAAAATTAAAAAAAGTGAACATCGGCAAAGCTGGTGAAGAAAAATTTGTTGACATTGGTACCTCCTGCTCCCTAGAGGAGAAGGAGAAGATTCTCATGGTCCTCTAAGAATACATTGATTTTATCGCCTGGGGTTATGATGATCTCAAGAATTATGATACCTATATCATGAAACATACCATCCCCTTGAAACTAGATGCCAAACTTTTCCAGAAAAACTAGAGACTGGTAAACCCTTTGATCGAACCTCTGACCCACCAGGAGGTTAAAAATTTACTGTTAGCCTGGATCATCTTTCCTATTTGGCATACAACATGGGTTTCCAACCTCGTCCATGTGCGCAAGAAGAATGGCGAGATCCACCTGTGTGTGGATTTTTGCAACCTAAACAAGACCTCCAAGAAAGACAATCACCCTCTCCCTTTACTAGATGAGGTATTACAAATTGCTAATGACTCACAAATGATGTCCTTCCTAGATGGGTACTTTAGGTACAACCAAGTTATGGTTAAATTTGAGGATAGAATGAAAATGACATTCACCACCAAGTGGGGAACGTTTGCATACCAGAGAATGCCTTTTGGCCTAATTAACATAGGGGCCACATTTCAAAAAGCTATGGACATTGCGTTTGAAGGCCTCGTTAACAAGTGCATAATCATCTAAATGGATGATTTAATAGTTTTTTCCCAGGATAGGCATGATCACCCCGCCCACCTCACTCAGATTTGTGAGAGATGTCGCCGCTACGGTATCTCCCTCAACCCCAAGAAATGCATATTCAGGGTCACTAAAGGGAAACTGCTTGGGCATATAGTCTTTGAGAAAGGGATATCCATTGACCCTGAGAGAGTTGAAGCACTGCTGAATTTGGAAATGCCCGACAGTAAAAAGGAAATGAGATCTTTCTTCAAAAAGATAAACTTTGTCTAACAGTTCATTACTTAATTCGCCGAGATTGTCAAACCACTCAATGACATGATGAAGAAAGATACTAAGATTGATTGGAGCCCTGAAGTGAAGCGAGCATTTTCTTAGATCAAGCAAACTATAGTGGAGGTCCCAGTCTTGGCAAGTCTGGACTATTCCCTCTCATTCCACATCTACTCCTTTTCTTCACCGCATTCTGCAGCTGCAATTTTAACCCATAAAGTTGAGGGGGAGGAACGACCTATTGCTTTCATGAGCTCCCCCTTTAAAAATGCTGAAGTCTGATATACACCCTTAGAAAAGAAATCCTTTTCTCTAGTTGGGGCCATGAAGAAATTCTGGTACTACATTCTCCGGAGCAAAGTGCATGCCAACATCCCAGACCAGGCTGTCAAATCTTTACTGCTGCAGAGTGAACTGGGTGAACGCCAGGGAAAATGGATGGCCATCTTCTAGGACTATGATCTCAAGATGTAACCAATGAAGATAGTCTGAGGCCAGGGTCTATGTAGAACAATGGTAGAAGCCACTCCAAACATTGAATGTCAAACCTACACTATGGATTCCATCAGTCAAGACCTATGGTATACCGATTTGGTGTACCTATTTCTCAATAAAAAGTGCCTAGAGGGGCTCCCCCCTAAAAAATGACATTCCCTATGACTAAAAAGTGCACACTTCATGATAAAAATGGAACACTTTTCCATAGAAATTTTGAGGGGATTTACCTCTAGTGCATAGACAGAAACCAAGCTACCAAAATGATAGAAGAATTCCATGGGCAGTTCAGAAATGGGCATGGCTCAGCTAACGCCATAACCCATTAGATTCTCTGGGCCAGATATTATTGGCCCTTCATCTTCAAAGATGTTCACACTCATTGTGTGTGAGTTAATACACGTTCATGAACTTAGGACAATTAATTACAATTCTATGGAAAGAAATAAGAAAATTAATCTAAAGAATTGCATTTAACATCCATAACATCCCATGATTCTCTAAATAGGATTTTCAAGTAGATCTCTCATCCTTAACCTCCACTAGTGACCACCCTAGAATGAGAAAAATATGATAAAATGCCTAGTCTAGATCTCAATTCTCTCAATTTGATACAAAGATGAACTCAAATGCTCTCATGAAATGATATGACATCTCAATTTTTATGAAAATGCTCTCACTATTGCTCAAAATGCTATGAAAATTCCTATAATAAGGATGCTTTACATTTGAATTTTCTAGGATCCTTTATTCTTGAAAAATACTTGTATTTATAGTAAAATCCCAAGGGTAGGGGGTAGAGTGAATTGACCATAGGTTAACCCTTGGTTGAGTTTGATCTCTCAAATGGTTTCAAATAAGGGGACCATTTAAAAGTTGTCCTCAAAGGGTGGGACAAGATGAGTGGATGAGATTTTAAAGGGTAAATGAGAGGTTGAGATACAAAATTGGAGTGATCCATGTGCAAGTGTATTCTTAATTCTCATTGGCTCCTTTATTTGTGTTGAAAAGATATTAGGATTTTAATTAATTCAATCATTTAATTAATTTAGCCATGTAGGTAATAGGTTCAATTTGATTTTTTATTTAAACTATACAATTAATTGATTAAAATCAATTGCATAATTTGATTAATCCTTTTAGGCTTGTATTTAATTATTTGATTTCATTATTAAGTAATCCTTTGTTTTTTATTGATTTAATCCACTTTGATTGATAAATGTCCATTTAAAATGATTTTGATCCATTTTGAAGCATTTTAGAGCATTTTGAAGCATTTGATGAGATTTTGCTGACATTAGCAGATTTTGATAATACTAAGACACCTAGTCAATTTTGGGTGTCTACAAATGCCCCTCTTTGAATTGATGTGTGAAGCACATTGATTCAAAGAAAATTGCATGTCCTAATCATTGATTTGATACTAATTGATTGATTGATAAAACTTGATCTGATTTGAAAACCTGATTTATTTGAAACCCTAATTTGATATGAAACCGTAATTTGAAACTCTGATTTGAAATTCTGATTTGAAATTCTGATTTACAACTCTGATTTGAAATTCTGATTTGAAATTCTGATTTACAACTCTGATTTGATATTGTGATTTGAAATTATGATTTGAAATTATGATTTAGAACTCTGATTTTATTTGATGCATAATGCCCCACTGATAAAAGTTTGAAATTTTAATGCCCCAGATTTGATGTGATGTAGAATTGTGATTTGATAATCTGATAATATATGCCCCCTCAGAAATGAAAACATTTTGATGTCTCGATGCCAATATGATGTGATTGATTTAAAAAAGTAGGTCCAAATGATTTCATTTTTGAAAACATTAAGAAGAATGATAATAAGATCACCAAATTCCCCAGTTTGTAGAAAAATACAAATTTAGGTCACATGGGGTAAAAATCTCTCCAAAATTAGGTTAAAATAGCTTAAATAGGTTGAAAAACCCAAATTTACTCTTCATTTTCACTTTTGACTATTGAGATTTTTCTCTGATCTTGCTGTGATTGAGAGAAATGGTGGTTCCTATCTGAGAGCATCGATTCGAGAGAGCATGTTGGTATAAGAGACCTTCTAACTATGGACCTCCGGTGAGTGATTTGAACCTTCTTGGTGCATTTATTGTTGTTTTTGATAGCATTTATTATCAATTTTGATGATTTTTAGGTTAGATTTAGCAAAATGTCATGTAGGAATATTTGAATGATGCTTAGGGTAGTTAAATGTCGCCTTTGTACAGTTAAATGATGCATAGGAATTTTTCAACAATCCTTAGCAATTAGGTTAAAATGTACAACCCATGTTTGTAATTATGTGTAGGAAACCCTTTGCAAAATTAAGATTTAAATGCCACGTAGGAAAGTTTGAATGTCGTGTAGGATTTGCAAATGCCATGTATGCTGTAAAGCAATGCCTTTGAATCTTTAAATGATGTGTATGATGTTTTCAATGATGCATAGCATGAAATGACACTTCCACTTAATCCATTGACGCATACAATGATGTTTGATGAAAACTTGATTTTGGATAGAACAACTTGTCTTTGATTGATCGTCTGGATAACCAGATTGATGTCCAAGCTAAAAAGATGTGATTCCATGATGTTACTTAGTGTTGAGGATATTAGAATAATAATACCAGTGAATGTTTGATGTGTCAATCAGATTGATTAAAATATATTTCAAATTGATCCCTTCTCAAGATCTAGAGGTCAGGAACAATAGGTTGATGCGCTCGAAGAGAGAAAAGATAGATTTAATGTGTTTGATTGACTTAGAATGATCCACCAATAGAAAGATACTAATATAATTCACCTTGTTTGCAAAATGTAGGCACATTACCATAATTTATACGTATGGAATGTAGCATCTTGGGTCTTTGATCTAGTTGATGATATGACCCTTCCAGAGAGATGTATGATTGAGACATGTGGGATCAGATTCCTTCTTGATCTTCCTTATTTTTAGCTAAATTGAGGTTTATTGACAGCTATGGTAGAGTGTTGGCACTCTGACTATAATACCTTCCATCTACCCCTCTGCAAGATTGTTGAAGATCCCGACCCATGGAGAGCGGGTTTACTACGATCAGGTCTATGATGGTAGCGCATGTAGATGGGTGTTCAGAGATGCCACTATTGGTGATGATAGCATTATATGGGCATAGTTTGCTTCATTTCCTACTTTGCCAACCTTGTTAGGAGCAGTGATTTAAGGACTTCTCTTCCCAGATAAGAGAGGTTGTGGCTTTTTAGTTGGATGAGGCCCCATATTAGAGGACTTGATTGTGCATCCTCAGAGATTAGACTGGAGATCTTGCATGTTAGCCCAACTATATCAATATTTACATGAGGTTGTTTATAGGTAGAGTACGGCTATATCTGCTAGTGCAATTTTGTTACAGCTATGGACTTAGGAGCATATCCCAATTACCAGACCTATATCAACACAAGTGCGAGGTTGAGGATATCCTTATGCATTTTTATATAATGGCATGATTGTCCAGCATCGTCTGGGCAAGGTTGAGTTTTGGCATCGAACTATCAACGATATTGATGAGTTCATATGGAGATCGTATTTGGGCTACAAGGGATGGAGATAGGATGATGATGAGCTTCCATATATTTTTTCCCCTTGGTGGATGATTGGTCGATCACCACTATGTATACAGAGATTCTACTTTGGGAGAGCTCTTCGATAGTATGGTCATGTTTAGGATATGTCACAGGGTATGACATTATATGTGAGAGTACAAGTAGAGCGATCCATGTGGGGATCTCAGGTAGATTATCAGTTTTCATGTGCAAAGATCAAGTGGCTAGGCCGTGTCATATGGGATATGATGGAGCATGTGGCTGATGCAGGGATGTCCGTTGAGTATCAAGAGTGGTTTTCTCGACATAGATTCACTAGATTCATAGATCTAACAGAGCTGATTCCTGATGTTGATGAGTTGTCTAGTGATGATGAAGATGGGGATGATGGTGGTGACAGTGGTAGGAGACCACAGAGGCAAAGACTACATAGAGTACCAAGGGCTCCTCGAGTATAGAGAGCTATAGGACCTTGGATGTGGGGTGGACATGTGAGAGCTTGAGGTGGTGGGTTCAGATAGCCTAGACAGAGGCAGATACAGGTACCAATGCAAAGACAGGTTCAGGCTATTCCATCTGCATCTTGGGCTAGATAGAGACAAAGATACGTACAAGAAGCTAGGTTGGTTCCTTTACAGGTTCCTTTATAGGTTCCTTTATAGGGTCATGATCCACAGATACTAGCATCTCCTCCGATATAGGCACCTTCTCAGGTAGATCCATAGGTTAGTGCAGCACAAGTTTAGAGTGCACCTCAGATACAGGTGATACCATAGATAACATTAGCACTAAAGGAACCATAGGAACCTTAGGCACCTCTAGCTCCTCCTATCATTGATGGCTTAGTGTAGGATGCGAGAGGTTTATAGGTAGGGATGACTGCAGTTACTGGACGATTGGATCATATGACTACTATGTTACACCAATTCTTGGCTATGATGTCTCAATTATCTATGAGTGCTAGCACAAGTTAGGAACCACCTTCTACTCGGGATAGATCATGTGATAGGGGTCCCGATGGTTCATGGGATGGATCAGATGCTGCTAGAGATGGATATTGCATTGATGTATCATATGGAGTTTTGATCAGGATTGATGTATGGATCATTTTGTCAATGTATCTTTGATATACAGATTTGTTATAGACATTTGATGATGGACATTTATCTATGGTGCTCTTTGATTGATTTCCCCTTGATGTTGAATTGATGATGTGAGATTTCTTTATATGCATATCTATATGATGCACTTCTATTTATTTATGATATGGATGCAATGTCTTAGATTAGGACATAGATATATGGATGCAAATGATGTTTATGCAACTATTTCTATATGATTTTGATATTATCTTGATGTATGGTTTATGCAATGAAATGATATGGATGCAATACTTAGTGCAATGGTAAAATGAATGCAACTATCTTTTTGGGATTTTAATGTATGCAACATAGTTTATGAAATGCAATTCTAAAAGATGAAGGATAAATGAAGAATGATTAATGTATCTTTTCTTTTGTTTTGCTCAAGATATGTATAAATAATGATTAATGATTAATGCTATGAATGAATGCAAAAGATAATCTCACATAATTGATTTGAAACCATTGAATTTGATGTAACCCCCAAAATGATGAACCCCCTTGTACTTGTAAAAAATTACTTTAAATAATGCAATTAATCTAACATGAATATTCAATACAATGCAACTAATGGTCACTAGCTTTTTGCGAAAGAACTGCAAAATAGATATATTTTTATCATTGAGCATTGTGGAACTAGGATTCAATACAATCCTTATTGGTGCCACTATGACCATAAGAATATGAATATGACTTTCATCTCAATTGGTAACCTCTTTTAAGAACCTAGTACAACCCTCACTAGTTGAATGACCAACTATGGGAGTATGAATACCAGTTTCAATGGATTAAATGTTGCAAGTGGATTTTGGTATTAAGCTATTAAAGATCTAAATAGACAAGGTATCCTTTTGTGTAAACAAACAAAGGTTAACCCTCCTTCCTATATGAATGTCCTCGATGGTTCTTTGATGACCATGTGCTTAGATGAATTCACAAAAGTTAAAGAATCTCCCTCAAAACAGTCACACAAAAGCCAAGAAAGCATCATGTCTCCATCATTGCCAATCTATTTGAAACATCATCGATTAGCTAAAAAGACACGACTCAAAAAAAGTCAATGAAAAAATCATCAAAAATTTCATGTGTAGCGCAATGTATCAAGATTTTCAAAAAGAATTCCAAACATTATGATCATTTAGGGTGTTGTAAATTTTTAATCCTGCTAAAATAAGTCAATGAAACTCAAGGATCATGTTGTAGGATCAAACTGTTTAGGGTTGAACAATGATATCCATCAATGGTTCCAAAATATCGCTCCTCTAAATTCTAAAAAATCTACTTCTATCGTGTGACCAAGATATTGCACTTTTGAATCCATTTGGTACCAAAATCCATGATGTTTTCCCCCAAGTGATAAACGTGATCAATGTGAGACTTAGGGAAAATCAAACCTAGAATGCAACAATGCAGATGAAAGGATTTATTATGACTATGCACAAATGACGAATGCAATGAGGATATACAAGATGAGATGGTGAAATGCAATATGTACAAATGTGATGAGGAAAGACCTAAGGGACAAAAGGTGATTGTTTCCAGGTTTTCACCTTTTGGGATTATTGCTCTTTTTTCTCTTTTTTTCTTTTTTTTCTACTAAGGCACCTATTGCTAGGTTTTCACCAAGCCACTTTTCTCTTTTTCAATTTTTTATTTTTTTTTATTTTTCTCTTTTTTTTTCTCTTTCTTTTTATCATCAAGGTGCCTATCTGCTAGGTTTTCACCAAGGCAACATTTTTTATTTTTGCAATGTTTTTTACTTTCTTCATGCTCAATTTTCTCCTTTTTCTGATTTTTCTGCTTTTCCATTATTTTTGGCTTTTTGATCTTTCTAATTTTTTTTTTTGTATTTTGATCTTTTCCCCTTTTTTTTTGGGTTTTGACTTTTCTCATGTACAAAGAAGATGCTAACTCATTTGATACTCTCATCAGATACTCTTTCATCTGATTCTCTTTCATCTGATTAGGTATGAAACCTCTTTAAATGGATGGTATTAATGGGTTCTTGCAACTCATCCCCTTTGCAATTAGCTAGTTTGCATGTTCACGTTCCAAAAGAAGAAACAATGACAAAAGGACCAAGCCAATTTTATTCCCATTTTCCTTTCTTTTCCCTATCAGCCTAATTTTTAGGGTTTTCTCTTAACACTAAGTCTCCCACTTGAAAGGCTCTTGGTTTGATGTGCTTGTTGTAGTTTTTTGAAATTTGATTCTGATACACTTTCAAATTATCATGTGCTTGTGTTTGATGTCCCTCCAATAATTCCAATTGTTAAAGTTGGGAAACCCTATAATACTCATCCATGATTAATCCATGTAGTGACACTCGTAGGGATGGTATTTCAACTTCTAAGGGTAGAATAGATTTGGCCCCATAAACCAAGGAAAATGGTGTAGCTCCTGTTGGTGTACGGATGCTAGTTCTATAGGCCTACAATGTCTGGTTTATCTGAATATGCCAATCTCTTCCTAACTTATCAACCAATCTCTTCAATATTTTGAGGATGTTCTTGTATGTAGCCTCAGCTTGTCCATTACATCGAGGATAGTAAATGGAGGAAGAATGGTGAATAATATGAAATGTTTCACAAAGTGCATCCACATCTTTGTTCTTGAATTGTTTTTCATTGTCCGTAATGATGGCATGAGGAATACCATATCGACAAATATTATGATTAAGGATAAACATGGAAATCTACTTTCCTATGGCAGTTGTCAAAGGAATGGCCTCTACCCATTTAGCGAAATATTTTGTCACTGTGAGGATACACTTATGTCCATTAGAAGATGGTGGGTAAATCATGCCAATTAGATTGAAACCTCATTGATAAAATGGCCATGGTGTGACAAATGGATGTAATTCTTATGCAGGTACATGGATCATGTCTCCATGATATTGGCATTTAGCACAAACTTTCACAAACTGACAAGCATCTTTTTCTAAGGTTTTCCAAAAATACCTCATGCAAAGTATTTTCTTTGCTAAATTTAATCCACTGGAATGCGACCCACAAATCCCCTCGTGGACATCTCTCAAAGCTAACCTTGATTCCTCTTCCTCTAGACATCTAAGGAGCATTCCATCAAGACCCTTACGATACAATATGTCTGATAGGATGGTATAATGAGCTGATTGTCTTATGAAATGTCATTTTTGGGCTCAGGTTTGGTCCAAAGGTAAGGTTTGGCTTTTAAGATAAGTATAATTTGGTCCATACCAAGGTCAGTCATGTCCATTAAGAAGGGAAATTATTTGGGTATCGGGTAAGTCAAATGATATTTTTTCCAACTCTTCCACCAAGAATTGATACCTTGCATTCTGATCAAGCATTTGGAGTAATGAAGATAAAGTAGCCATTACATTGGCTGCTCTATTTTTTCCTCTTGGAATTTTCTCAAAAGTAATCAAAGAAAAGTATTTTTTCCAATCATCCACCATCTTTTTATATGGCATCAATTTTTCATCTTTGGTGTTGTATTCATCATTGATTTGGTTGATGACTAATTGAGAGTCTCCATAAAATTGTAATTCTGTGACATTCCATTCCAAAGCCATTTTGAGACCTATGACCAAAGCTTCATATTCAGCAATATTATTTGTGCAAGGAAACAATAGTTTGTAAGCTTATGAAATTGTGTAACCTTGAGGTGTTATCAAAAGAATTCCTACCCCTGAACCACTTTGAGTATAGGATCCATCAAAATATAGATTCCATGTCTTTGCTTCCATATTGACAATCTTAGAATCAGGAAATTCCACTTTAATTGGATGTGTAGACTCTAAAGGATGTTTGGCCAACTGATCAGCAATGACTTTCCCCTTGATTTATTTCCTATCCATGTACTCTATGTCAAACTCACTAAGTACCATCACCCACTTTGCAATTCTTCCTGTTAGGGCGGTTTTACTAAGTAGATACTTCAAAGGATCAATTTTGGAAATTAACTTCACTTTATGCATCAACATGTAATGTCTAAGCTTTTGAAAGGCAAACACCATAGCTAGGCAAGCCCTTTCCATGAAGCTATAGTTTAATTCATACTTTATCAATGTTCTACTCAAGTAGTAAATGGCTCTTTCTTTTCCTTCATTATCTTCTTGTGCCAATAGGACCCCTAAATATTTCTCCGTTGTTGATATATAAAGTAACAAAGGTTTGCCTTTAATATATGACATTAAGATGGGTGGATTCACCATGTATATTTTTACCAATGTGAAAGCTTTATGTAGCAACCTTGTGAATGAATGGCATTTTTCTGCTAATTGGGAGATGAACCTCCTTATAGATTGAAGTCTTCCTTGAAGAGACCTCATTTGGCTAATATTCTTAGGAATTTCCATGTCCATTATTTCTTGTACCTTCTTAGGATCTACTTCAATGCCTTTTGCAGAAATAACGTAACCTAAGAGTTTGTTGGATTGTACCCCAAAAGAACACTTATTTGGATTGAGTCTCACTTTGAATTTCTCTAACCTTATGAAAATCTTGTCTAATATTGGTAAGTGATCCTTTCTTTCATGTGATTTTTCTAGAATATCATCCACATAGTCTTCTAAAAAAGTATGCATCATATCATGGAAGATGGTATTCATTGCTCTTTGGTAAGTTGCTCTGGCATTTTTGAGACCGAAGGGCATCACATTCCAACAAAAGGTTCCACATGGGAATGTAAAAGCTATCTTTTCTTGGTCTTCAAGTGCAATTCAAATTTGATTGTATCCACTAAATCCATCCATCAAAGAAATCATAGAATGACTCGTTGTTAAGTCCACTATAGTATCAATGCTAGGTAGTGGAAAATCATCTTTTGGGAAAGCAAGATTTACATCTCTAAAATCCATGCAAAATCTAATAGATTTGTCATGTTTTGTGACAAGAACAATGTTGGATATCCATTTTGCATAGGTAATTACTCTTATAAATCCAACCTTGAGGAGATTTTCCAATTCTGTTTTTACTAAAAGTGCCACATGAGGGTGCATCTTCTCAATTTTTTATTTATGGGTTTCATACCGGGTTTCACATTTAAATGATGCATTATGAAGCTTGGATATAACCTGGGTATGTCGGCATAAGACCATGCAAAGTTAATTTTCTTTTCTTGAAAGAATTCGATGAACTCCTTCCTTTCTGATGGACTCAAAGATGCTGCTAGATGAATAAACTTAGGATCCTCTTCGGTGCCAATGTTAACTTTCTTTGTTGGTTCAATAAGGATGGGAGATATTGCATCTTCATGTTCAGGTAGGGCATCCAATCTCTCTTCCTTAGGTGCCACAATTGGGTTTTCACCTTTGGAAACATCTGATATTTTGACTTTTTTAGGTTCTAGCACTACCACATGGTGGTTTTCACCACTAGACCTTTTCATTTTTTTTACATTTTTTTCTTTGATTTTGTGGATTGAGAGGTTGGACCCCTGCCTCTATCATTATGTCTAGATTGTATTCATTTATGGAAGAATATGGATCAACCCCATTTAGTTATTGGGCCATTGCAAGGTCATTGGGAAAGTATAATAGGTCATTTGGTTCAGATAAATCCCAATCAATGAGTTCGTGGTGCATTAAGGATAAAGATTCATTTGGAAAATTGTCATTCAACGGGTTTAAGGACATGACCTCATTTGAAGGTTTGTACATTGTATCACTTAGGTCTATGACATGGGCTTCCTCAATATGTTCCATGGAAGTTGGACCAAAGTCTTCTTCACTAGAGTCCTCGCTGATTTCCATGGAAAAGAATTCATGTGGATTAAATAAAACATTTGAATCACCCCCCCACGAAGGTACCCAAGGTTCACCTATCCATTGACTAGTCCTAGATGCTTGACCTATGTTGGATTCTTGAGTTTCATTGACACTTGTGTAGAATTCAAGCCTTGATGTTCATTTTCTTGACTTGTAACATTGGGAATAGTTGCATATGTGTGAATAACATCAACTTCTATGTCATGAAAATACTCTTCAAAAAAGGAATCCCACTCATAATCCCTAGAATCATATTCACTCTCAAAACCAACCATGTGCACATGTTCATGGGAATCATGCATTGGACTTGAACTTTCTCCTTTATGTTGAAAACCTATTCTGACTTTCTCTTCTTTTGCTCTCCAAGCTGGTTCAATGGGTTCTAATAATCCTCTATTTCAAACTCCTAAGGGTCCTCTTCCCTTATATCTCATTTTTTGCTTGATTTGATACCCTTTCCCATACTAATCAGTTTGAATGTTGATGTGTTGCACCATTTCCATAGAATGATTTGAAGTGTCTTCTTCCCTATAAAGCCATTGTAATACTTCATTATCCTCCATTTCTAGGGTAGATTTATCACTCTCTCTTACAAAATGAGAGTTGTATTTATGAGGGGGATGAGCAGTGGATGGCTTCCCATGTGTCCTAGGAGAGCTTGGTAAATAAAATAGGGAACCGAAATATTCCCCCACTCCTTTGGAGTTGATTTTACATTGTTTTTCAAAGGTGTGCATCAATTCACTCATCTTTTGATATTAATCCTTCTTAGCTTGTTCTCTTTCTTCCTTGGTAGGTTTCTAAGTTTCCATCTTCAATGTAGAAGTCTTAACTGAAGTATCATGTGAATGTTGACCCTCATAACTCATCTTTTCCTTTCCCTTAGTTGTTGTAGTTAAGTTAGTTTGATTAGAGTTTGAGATGGAAGTAGCCTTTGATGTCAACTTAAAACTTTCCTCTTTAGGTTCTTCATTAGTATCACTAGGGATGACTCCTTCCCTATTGTGAGGAATAAATAATTCATGACTTCACTTCAATGTGTTTCAATATTGGAAGGGATTAGAATCTCCTCCAATTGTGATCTCCTCACCTCTATGTGGAAATTTTATGCATTGGTGATAAGTAGAAGGTACCGCTTGCATCTCATGAATCCAAGGTCTTCCCAATAGGATATTATAAGTTAATTTCATGTCGAGAAATTGACATATGGTATCTTTTTTTATAGGTGCCACTTGGATAGGTAAAAAAATCACGCCTTTTGAAGACCTTTCTTCCTCATCGTAAGCCTTAATGGTAATTTTATTCTTAGGGTCAATAGATGATTCGGATATCCCTAAAGACTTGACAAGGTTTAATGTACAAATATTGAGACCGACTCCCCCATCAATGAGAACTCTCTTAACCCTATGCCTTTGGATTAACACCTCTATATGCAAGGGAAAATTTTGAGGGTGGGTAATATACATGTCATCTTGTTTGGAGAATGAGAGGAAATGAGGAGCTATGAGATGTCCTACCAGATTTTGAAACTTATCCTCCTCCAAAGTTATAGGAACATTGGTTTCCACTATGGATTTTTCCAATATTTCTTTGTGATTAGGAGATAGTTTCAATAACTCTAAAATAGAGATTTGTGTTGGATTTTTATGCAATTGATCCACCAAACTATAAGGCTTTATTGAAGAAGATGTTGGTTTAGCCAAGGTAGTTGTTGAAGTAAGACCAAAGGTTTTAAGGGCACTTCCTTGTAGGGTAACTCCCACTGCTTGCCCCCTAGTTACAACATTAGAGGACTCTTGAATAGGTTGTTCTTTGATCACCACAACATTGATAGTACTATCATGTCCGAATAGGGAATTAATAGTATTTTCATAGGTATGGGCAAAGTTTACATTGTTGTTGCCTCTCAAATTGTTTCCATTGTTCCCTCCATTGTTTGAGTTGGAAGATTCACCTTTTTCATGTTTGTAAAAAGGAGTCTTAAAGGTCATGTGATCTTTGTTGTTTTGAGGGCCTTCTACCTTTATCAAACCATTTTCAATTAGGTCTTGCACTACATGTCTCAAATGCATGCAATCATTTGTCTTATGTCCTCGATTTCTATGGTATTCACAATGACTAGACTCACTCCACCATGTAGGTTTGATTTGTGGCTAATATGGTTGAGCTCTAGGTAAGTCAATAAGATTATTAGCAATGAGGGTTCTTAATGCCTTCTCAAGGGGTTCACCCAAAGGTGTGAATGTTCTTTTAGGAGTTTGTGTAAAGAAAGGCTTAGGCTTGTTAAACCCTTGATTATTCCCAAAGTTAGTATTGTTATTGTTGTTGTTGAAAGGTACTTTGGGTTATTGAGTCACATTATTAGCTTGAGAAAATCCTTTGGTAAGATTTAAAGGGGTGTCCTTCAAATTGTTAGCCTCTACAACTCCATCATTCACCAATCCTTTATTGTTATTCCTCATCCAAAACCGGTTATTGTTAGGAGGATTTCTATTTTGGTTGTTATTGGAGGTATTGTTGTTATTGTTTTTATAAATATTAAGTTGTCCACTTTTAACCAATATCTCTTCCATGGTAACCCCATTCTCAATTAGGTCTTGGAAAGACCTAAGACATTGTAGTCTCAACCGGTAATTCATCTCATTAGTCAAGCTATTAATAAAGATATCCATCTTCTCTTTTTCAGGTACACTTCGAGGGTATCTAGGAAATACCGCTCTCCATAATTGTAAGAAAAGTAGGAGTCCTTCTCCCTCTTGTTTCTTGGTATTACATAAATTTATCATCATAACCTCATGTTTGATATTGTAGGAATAATGAGTCATGATTTTCGAGGCCAACTCTTTGAAGGTTCGGATGCTAGAGGGTAACTTCAAAAACCACTCCATGGTCATGCCTCCTAAACTTCTAGGAAATAACCTCATGAGGTAAGTCATATCATGCATGAAATCTAGGCTCAATGTGCAAAATTCCCTTAAGTGATCTTGAGGATCATTTGTTCCTTCATACTTTTCGTATTTGGGAAAGATAGCAATAGTTGGGAATGGAACCATAATTAATGTCTTATCAAACAGAAAAGGACATAAGGATTCGATAGAAAAGGGTTTAGGAACCTCACTTTGTTTCATCGTGTCCAATTGCATTTGGAAGAGTTTCAATTTTTTTTTCATGATATCAATAGGATTAGCCTCAACTTATTTTTGTTTAAGTTGATTGACATTATAGTCATGGGGAAGTTTGAGACCCGTTTGTGCTAGGTCTAGGAAGTATTTTTCTTTGTCTTTTTCCAACACTTTTTCCATGAGCTTCATGAAGAAGGGACTTTGCATTGCTTCATTGACCTTTTCATCGGTTGCTTCTTCATCATTAGGGTCAATGTTTCCCCATTGTTATTTTTATTATTTAACCCTTGGTTGTTAGGGTCAAGATTTCCTCCTCCAAGATTGTTGTTGTTTAACCCTTGGTTGTTAGGGTCAATGTTTCCTCCTCCCACATTATTGTTGTTTGACCCTTGGTTGTCAGGGTCAACATTTCCTCCTCCAAGAATATTATTATTATTAACCCCACCACCTCCATTGTTGTTCATATCTTTGTTAACGTGGTTGATTTGATCGGGGTCCATGTTGCCAAATGGAAAAGACATTGTTGGCTCCATCTCCTTTGTAGGTTCTTGTAAGGGTCTTGAAGAAGTAAAGTTATCACTCATAAAAGGACACTCCTGCCTTAGATAGGTTCCGTCAGATTGTAGGGTAGATTTGGTATAATGAGATCATGTAAATTTTGACATGAACTTAAATTGTAAAAAGATCTTAGGATTTATCTTCACTTAAATGATCAATCCTTGGCTGATTTTGTGAAATGTCCAAAAATGAAGGATTCTGATCAATTTGAATATACACAGAGGTAAAATCTCAAAAAGGGTATCCAAAAATGAAGGTATCTTGTTTTCAACCTTCAGGAAATATCCATTGTTTTCCCTTATTTGTTTCTGGGCATCACTTCCTATTTTGTAAGCATCACTTTATGTTAGTACGTGTTGACTGGAATTATTGTACGCGACACTCTGTAGTTAGTACGTGGCATTTTTCTGTTGATAGGCATTGTTGAATTATTTCTAGGTGGCACTTTCCAATGACTTACATGGTTTTTGATAGATGTCAGGTGTCATTTTAGTTGTTTACGCATCACAGAACTGTCTGTAAGCATCACTTAATGGTTGATACGTGGTACTTCACAGATCAAAGTTGAATTTTCAATTTTTTTAGGTTTTAAAAGTTTAAGGTCTTTGATCAGATCTGTCAAAGAAGATTCTTTCTTGAAAATTAAATACAAACTCAACACACACATCAAATTTGTATCATGTCCCTAAAACAACACTAAAAGTGTATGTTCTCGGTCGTTTTCACAAGTATAACACAAGAAAGTCTTCCAAGAAATCTACCTAGAGTCAAAAAAATTTGGCTTTTAACAATGGCTCTAAAAGGTAGGATTACTATTTTAACCAGTTTTTAATGAACACCTCTGTCCTAAAACATGTCAAGTTCCTTTACCCCCTTGTGGGCTTCCCACACGCACCAAAGTATGATTTTGCACAATCCTGAAGGACTACTCGAGGAAGTGAGGGTTACTTATACACAACTTAGTCACTTTCTGATTAAGGTAAATTGCATTTATTTATAGTGGGTTAGATGATATCATGGCTAAAGTGATTGTCTCTCACTTTGGGTCATTCCCTCTCACCCCCTTCATAAAGGAATTTTTGGGTGGTAGGCCCTCTAAAGTTTTATTTGATCTAGCATATATAGAAAAATGAGAAATCAAACTCGGTTCAATAAGTTTGGAAGCTTGATTCACTTAGAAAGTAAAGAGCATATCCCTATTTTTGTTCCTTGTTCAAAACACCTCAAACATGCTTGTTCTTTTTCAACCCCTTGACAAGGAGGTTCTTAAAATTGAAGTGTTTGGTTAATTCCTTATCCCTTTCTTTCTACCAAATTGAACTCACACGTTTGGATTTTTGATCCACTTCACAAAGTGGAGAGCATATGCCTAATGTTTGTTCAATTTGGAAAATAATAGGGGTTTTTCCTATTTAAACTAGATTTAAAGAAAGTCACAATTTAAGCAATGCAAGCTTGATTTGAAAAATACCTTGTTTCAAAGCTAGCAAAGGCTAGGCACATTTTTGATGGATTTTTTTTTTTTTGCTACTCACGTAGTGGTGATCATTCCCACTTTGGCTCCTCCAACAAGTTAGTAAACACAACCAACAAAGTGAAGAAAAACTTGAAAATAAATTGACAAAATGCTCCTAAGTTCTTTTTGATCAAAAATTTGCAAAATCAAGCTTAAAGAACTCAAAAAACAAGAAATCAACATAAAGAGTAGGGAATTTCTTTTTGTATGCAAAAAATACTTTCATATAGTGATCATACAAATGTTCTTCTTCCTTTAAAATTTCTAAAATATTGGAAGCATGAATTTTCTTATCATGTTTAGTTTGTGCTCTTACCTCTTTGTTAGGTCTTGTAACTTGAATTTCTGGTTTCTGTACTTTTAAATGTTGTGTCATCTGTAGAAAAGAAAAACATAGAGAGTTAAAACCGAGAGAAAATAAAATTAAACTTGATCTAAAGTAATAAATTCTATGTGGAATTTAACAACTAATATGTGACATTTAACTATTAGTAAGTGACATTTAAAACTTTTAAAGCGAAATTGAAACTTTAACACGCGGCATTTAAAAATGCACAGGCAGTAAATTAAATTTCATAGGCAAAATATAAAGTTTAAAATGTGTCAAAATATAGATCACACGCGACAGTTGATAGTTCACAGGCTGTTCTTTGCAGCTCACAGGTGACGCTTTACATGCTTATGCATCACACTTTGTCTCATATGCGGTGAAAGAAATTAAGACATAAATAGAGTAAAATCTGCACATATCACTTCATTGTTCACAGGCATCATCAAAATCTTCATACATGACACTTCACATGTTTCCTGCAAAATAGACATAAAAGTGAAGCCAAAAAATGCACAAAACTTGATAAAATGATGAAAAATGAGGCTTAAAGCCTCACGGTGGGCACCATTTGTGTGTGAGTTAATACACCTTCATGAAATTAGGACAATTAACTACAATTATATGGAAAGAAATAAGCATATTAATCTAAAGAATTGCATTTAACATCCATAACATCCCATGGTTCTCTAACTAGGCTTTTCAAGTAGAGATCTTAGCCTTAATCTCCACTAGTGACCATCCTAGAATGAGAAAAATATGATAAAATGCCTAATCTAGCTCTGAATTCTCTCAATTTGATACAAAGATGAGCTCAAATGCTCTCATGAAATGATATGATATCTCCATTTTCTATGAAAATATTCTCACTATTGCTCAAAATGCTATGAAATTTCCTATAATGAGAATGCTTTGCATTCAAATTTTCTAGGATCCTTTATGCTTGAAAAATGCTTGTATTTATAGTAAAATCCCAAGGGTAGGGGGTAGAGTGAATTGACCGTAGGTTAACCCTTGGTTGAGTTTAATGTCTCAAATGGTTTCAAATAAGGGGACCATTTAAATGTTGTCCTCAAAGGGTGGGACAAGATGAGTGGATGAGATTTTAAAGGGTAAATGAGAGGCTGAGATGCAAAATTGGAGTGATCCATGTGGAAGTGTATTCTCAATTCTCATTGGCTCCTTTATTTGTGTTGAAAAGATATTAGGATTTTAAATAATTCAATCATTTAATTAATTTAGCCATGTAGGTAATAGGTTCAATTTGATTTTTAATTTAAACTATACAATTAATTGATTAAAATCAATTGCATAATTTGATTAATCCTTTTAGGCTTGTATTTAATTATTTGATTTCATTATTAATTAGTCCTTTGATTTTTATTGATTTAATCCACTTTGATTGATAAATGTCCATTTAAAATGATTTTGATCCATTTTGAAGCATTTTAGAGCATTTTAGAGCATTTTGAAGCATCTGATGAGATTTTGCTGAGATTTGCATATTTTGATAATACTAAGACACCTGGTCAATTTTGGGTGTCTACACTCATGTAAGGAAATTCCACACTTACCAAACATCAGCTCATTGTGAGCGGAACCCAGCAATGCCTTTGCAGCTGGTCTTTGAAGTTTGACCCTTTGGCCAATGGGCGTTCAATTTTATCTGGGAGATAAACCCCAACTCATCCACTAACCACTGGCATATTTTGACTATGATCAATTATTGTACCCGGTGGTTCAAGGAAATCAAATGCAAAAACAACACAGCAGATGTAGTCATCAAATTCTTGGAAGAAAAAATCATCACAAGGTTTGGAATGCATGTCGCCATCATATGTGACAATGGTCTGATGTTTTCTTCAATGTAGCTATTAGAATGGACCTGTCATAGGAATATCACCTTGAATTTATCTAGAAACTATTACCCCCATGGTAATGGCATTGCCAAATCCACCAATAAAAACCTACTGGAGGTGATCAAACATTTGTTAGAGAAAAATCCCTGAGACTAGCACCAAAATCTTAGGTTCGCCCTTTGGGCAGATCATATTAGAATAAAGGCAGCCCTTGGCACTTCTCCTTTTCACTTGTTTTATTGCCAGAGTCCTGTGTTCCCAATCAACTTAAAAATCCTAATTTTACAATTCATGCAGGAATTCAATGTCAGGGACAACATTGTTGAGGTTCACCTCTTAAACTTGGTGAGAATGGAAGAATAAAGAGACATAGCACTGGAACATTTTGCGTGTCACCATGCAGTCGTAAAGTGATGGTTCAGCAAGAGAGCCCAATACAAAGCCTTTCAGGTTTTAGATCTAGTCCTCTTGTGGGACAAAGCCTAGGAAAATAAAGGAAAACACACTAAGGTCCAAAGGCTCTGGCTTGGACCTTACATAATTTCAAATATCTGTGGGGCCAATACTTATCGCCTCAGCACCATGACCGGAGAGGTCGTTCCATTGCCCATCCATGGATAGTTTCTCAAACATTACTTTGAATAGGAGGAGGTAAGTTTTTCAAAAGATGTTTTATATGTAAGTATGTGTCTCTAGTTGTAAATATTTTCCCGGAACCCCTTGGGAATGTCTTATCCTTTTAAATAGTTGGTGGCCTTCTGGGCCCTTTTTCTTTTCTTTGTTTTGTTGTCTTTGGTTTCTTTTTTCTTTGTGTGTCTTGTTTTTTGAGTTCTCAACATGTTGCCTCCTTCTTGTAGACATGTATGATTCACTTGACATCTAGTCCCTGGAATGGTGCCTTATGCATTTCAATTAATCCAAAATGTATTGTTAGCATGGTGGAATTTGTCCACACCCCAGAGTTATTTTATACGCATGGTAAAAGGTTATGGTTAATCTTCATCGGATTCATATCTCGAAAGTCTTGACATCAGTTAATAGAAAATCTAAGAAGAAATTAATCGTATGATCCTTGAGAGCAGAATGGTTGCACTGGTTATTGGCCATGTCTGAAAATCAAAAGAATATCCCAGGTCCAGAATGCCTCTCCTATTCAGAATAATAAAATGGATGGAAAGGTGACAGAAGTACTGCCGTAAAAATTAGCTAAGCTTAAGGTTCACAGTGAAAGAAGTATCACCTTCCCCATCTTCAAAAAAAAAGAAAGAAAATGGGAGAATAGAGAATTTTGGGATCCAGGGGACCGAGCAAGATACAATGATTTTGGTCTAATACACTCAGTGTCATCTCTCTTCTTCTCTCAAAAATCATTGGCTTGATTTTCTTCCAAAGCACACACTTCATAGCTGACAAGAGATTGAAGGATTGAATCAGGATGAGTTGTATTTTCTCAAACACCTCACACCTTGCAAGTGAAGTGCTTTGGGTAAAGATGGGTCCCAGTTTTTCTAACCAGAGATTCTGTGGTTCTCAAATGCACTAAGTAATTCATTCTAGCACATCACCAATTGTTATGCCCTGCATACCCATCCCTACATTTTATTGGAAAAATGTTGGGTCCCCCATTTTTTTTGTTTTTTTTTTCTTTTGGTTCTCCCTTTGTTTCTTTTGGCTTCTTTTGTTTTCTCTGGCCTTCGCCTCTGCATGACCGTTGTTGTGTTCCCTTTTGGTCTTCCTTGCTCCGAGGCCTAGTCCCAGAGTGTTTTTGTTTATTTGTGTCGGCCAAATTTTGGACTCCAAGATTCTTCGTCATTTCTTCTTCTTTAGTTAGAGGATGTGGTTGCATGGATTCCCCAGGCCTAGAGTCTAGTGGTTTTCCTTTTTCGCAGGACTTGTGGAAGGAAGTGGTGCATTTTCACCTAAGGGTATAAATTGGGTTTCACTTGTCACTTTTACATTTACCATGGACAAATTACCCTTAGAGAGAATAAGAGTGATTTGTGAAAATTACCAGTGAGCTAAGTATGTTTGCTTCGAGTGTTTAGTAGTGAATTTGGTGTTTGAGCTTTTGTGTGTTTCCAGCTATCCTGTAAGGTCTTCGGTGTTTTTGTGGCTCGTGAAGCTACTCATTTGCAAAACACCTCCCGTTCCCTTCCTCCCACATTTCTATAGTTTTTTGGTAGGTCTGTCCTACCCTTCTCTCTTTTTCTTGTTTGCTTTGTTCTTTCATTTTTGGTTTTTCTTTTATTTGTTTGCTTTCTATCTTTTGGTCTTCGTCGTCACCTCCCGTTGGTGGGATGGCCTTGCAGGAAGGTTGTCCTCCTTTTGTGCACTGTATCTTTAGGTACATTTGTAAATATCTATAGGTTTCTATGTTAATTAGTTGTAGCTTGGTGTAAAGTAGTTGTAAATTTCTGTAGATATGTAAAATAGTTGTAAATTCTTGTTAGTTGTTAGTAGTTTGTGGGTAAGTTAGTTGTGCCTGCTATAAATTTGTTGTTCTTTGGCCTTCATGTAAATAGGGTGTTCATAGGGTGTCTCCATATTTTGTTATATATATTTCTTTGTGTCCAACCTGTCCTAGGGTGAGCTCACCATGCTCTTTACATCGTGTACCCAAATTCAAGCTCCCCCACCTGGTTTTGCTAGACTCAAACTTGGCACCTTGCCTATTTGAGTTGCAGCCTTTCTCTCTCCTCCCATCACTTTGGCATTGATGGTGGGATTAATTCACCCATGTGCAAGCATTTAATACAATCATAGGTGGCATTCATTCCCTTTGTGTCAAGACAACTATCACCTTAAATTCCATTACTTCATTTATTGCATGACCATGTGACAACCCATGTCAGCCCAGTATGGCATATTTCCCGGTCACTTTGATAATGGCTAGTTTCTATAGACTCAGGGTTCCACGTGATCTCAAGGCCTTCATCACATTTATAGCATAAACCACCACCTCAGAACCCCCAGGTGTTAATGAAATTCAAAATAAGCTATTTTTTATTATATTTCTGGGATTTGATGCAAGCTAACGTCTTTTTGAGAACAGGTGCAAAATAGTGATGAAATCTCTGGAACCCAGAAACTTATTATATTTAATTACTTGTATTGACAGTTGTTTGGTCTTGCAGGCTATCAACAAATCATTGATCGATATGCCTAAGGTAGATTCTCCTCCCAAAAGTCAAAAACTTCCAACCACCTCAACACAAGCAGCCACCAAGTCAAAGGCTAAGAGGGCACTGGAAAAACTCTTGCTCACATACAAATATCGAAAGGATGGTGCCCTTAAAGGATCCAAGGTGGATTCTAAGTTGTAGTTGATCACTGACACTAAGGTCAGACCTTGGGCCAGATTACAGGGCCTAGTCAGAACAATGTTCACTCAACATCTCGCTGGAGATAGTATGGCAAAGAACGTGGCCACCTCTAGCATCATCAAAGTCACCTACTTTCCTAACTCTGTGCACGCCCCAGAGTTGATCCTAACTCTATCCAAACACTACAACACCACCATCCGGGTCGTTATACTTGTTGATACCCTTCCAATGGGCTATCCAATGCCCTTAGTGTCTTTGGACACTGCTACAATCTTTCTTCGGGGCTGGGAATCCCATAGTTCTCCAATTCTATTGTCATCTCCCAGGCCACATTGCAGAAAAGACTTTGAAAAAGTCCAACAGGCAGCCCGACAGCACCTCAATAACCACTGGCTAAAGACTACAAAAAGATGAAGTTGGAGATCCCCCAAATAGATTTCAAAGAAAGCATCCAAGAGAGGATCATCTTTCTATGTCGGGTCTTCGGAGACTCTCATGCCCAGGATTTCTCAGCGTGGGTGTACTACTTCTTGTACGACATCTCCACCAATGGGAAGAATTTTGACTGGGCAACTATTATTGCCAACCATGTAGATCTTTAGTTGAACAATGTTAGCCAGACATCGAAGTTATATATGACATCATATGTTCTATGGACACTGGCACATCAAAGACCTACAATTCAAGGTTTAGTTATAGTGGGCATCCTTGGGACCGGGCCTGGCCAGAATGCACCTTGGGATCATTTTCCCCAAATTCAACGGGAAGCTAGCTTCCCTAATTTTTGTCGATTAAATGATACCTTCATTTACTTCAACATTTTGATACCATCTCGAGATGCCGATTACCAACTATCAAAGGAGGCTATGGCCTTGGTGAGTACATACAAAAATTATTTTATTCAATTTCAACAACATTCTTATATTCGGGTGACTGGGTTTTTCGGAAAGACCTACCTACTCCCCAAGCATTGTGCAGATAGGATTATTTTGATGGAGTTTTGCAGGAAAATCCTAGAAATTCATGCACTTTATGGAGTGAAGAAAGTTACCTCCATCCCTTTCCTAATCATTGAGGGAACTATTCTTACAGCCTTGTAGTGGTCAAAGAGGCCAATATTGAGTTGAAAAGTATGGGGCTGGCCGAGCTGCAAAAGAGGCCAATAATGAGTTGAAAACTATGGGGCTGGCTGAGTTCTACCTAGCAAGGAACAATTTTGACCCACTTGGAAAGATAAACAAAGCATTTCCCTGGGAGTCCACACCCCATGAGCCTCACTTGGAGGATTTTTTGGGAGATTTCCAAGATGACCTCGACGTCCAAGGTCAAAAGTATGAGAGGATGACTAAAGGGATGATGAAGCGCCTTGACCTTTAGACCTTTCCAAAATATTTTTTAGACAGCCAACCCTTGGAAGACCCATCATACAAATTATAGGGGATCGATAAGTTGGATCTCCCTCCAATGGAGTGGGACACCCCAGAGACTTTGAAAATCAAGGATGTCACCTAGGGCATCGTACAGCGCAGCCATAAGTATTTTGCACAAGTGTGCAAGAAAACTACCCATCGGGGTCCAATTTTGTGGGGGTCCACTTTTGGCTCCAGAGTGGCTAGATAGAGCAGAGACAAGGGGAAAGCAAAGGAGAGCACCCCAGCCCTGGCCCCTCCATCAGTTCCACCCCCTATCATGGAATAACTCCACACCCAGCTGGAGTCATCCCGGCAACTGGGAGAAACAATGAGCACAAGGCTTTCTCTCAGCCTTCTAGTAACTCTGGTGGGATCCACCCTCTCTTCAGGCTCACCATCACTTGAAACACTTATGAGCTGAGTGGGAAATATGGAGGATGAGAGTGCAGCCATTTTGGCCATTAGGGTCTCACTACAAACTAGGAGAAAGAAGACAAGGGTGGATAACCCTCCACCAAGCGTAGATGTAAACCCCAAGCAATCGGGAAACATTCTAGTGGAGATTATCCCTTCCAGCCTTTAAGTAGAGGATCAGCTAGAGGCTTCCCCTCCCCATGACAATTTTGATGACATCTTCTAGACTGAGGATTGGGGTAAATTTGCAGGAATGTGTCATGAGGGCAGTAGAATAGATTGTCGCACAAGAGGCAGAAAATATCCTTGGGGAGGGAGAAAGGCAAGAAAAAGAGTTTCCCTAGAAGAAGAAGTCTGGGAGAAAGAGAAAGAATAGGAGCAAGAATAGGAATTGGTAAATGTACCAAGTATGGAAGAAACACCAGTCCTGGGGATTGAGACAGAGGAAAGGAAAACACAAGATGAGTAGTTGACAATGGCTGGGGAAACCAAACCTTTGGGAGAAACTGTACCCCCAGTCGTCACACTTTAAACACCTCTAGTTACACTAGGTGATCAGTTACCACAGAATTTGACATTCGGAAAGGTAGTCTTTGTGGTCCAATAGTTAGATCCAATCCAGACACCTTCGCCCCCTCTAGAAGATGTGCCATCAGAGGAGAATGTCCCAGTGGATAATGTAGAAGGAAACCAGCAGCAAGACATGAGGGAGAACCCCAAAGACATGAATACAGATACCACAGGTGCTGGGGAAGGTGGGGTCCCTAACACTATAGATGTAAATGCCACTAAGGTGGGAGACACAGGGAATCTCAAGAGTGGAGAAAAGGAGTCCATAGAGACCATAAATGCTAAAGAAGAGCAGCCAACCCCCAAAAAAGACCCCAATTATATCTAGGACCTAGCCATAAAACCACCCCTGCCACCACTATGGCTGGTAGAGTCAAGAAAAAGAAAGGCACTGGTAGCAGTGAGAGCTCCCCTCTCTCTGGCCAAAATGATGGCCTAGAGCCAAGAGGCTCAGAAGCCTAAGAAGGCCCAGACCCTCCATACTCTTTGGACTGGTCCTGGAGGAAGTACAGTTGCAATGGTTATGATGCCTCCCCCATATGAAGAAGCACTAGTAGTAAGAGTTGAAGAATATACAATCACAGAAGTTCCTCTGGGGAGGAGAGACAAGAAGGGAGAGTTAAACCTGTTAAAAGAGGCTAGCCAAGTGATTGAGGCCCAATATGATAAACAAGCACAAAACCTAAAGGAGGAAAAAGAAAAGAATGTAAATATCCTCAAGCTTCTTGCAGAATTAACACAACCATTGACTGTGATCCATCCAGAACACCACTTCCATAGGGTCACATTAATACTCTAAGGGCCATGAAGAAGAAATCACAAGCTGTGGATGGGTGGATCACTGAGCAGGTCACAGCCGTAAGATATTTTCTGGAAGTGACACTCCCAGACCTCTATCAGGCCAATAACATCTTGGGCTAGGTGAATGGCACCGTCTCCCTATGGGAGGAAAAAATGGAAAAGTATGAAGAATGGAGGTCTAAACTAGAGGAAATAATGAAATTCAGAGAGGAAGCCATCATAGAAACAAGTATTTTGGAAGATGAACCCTTTGGGCTCCTCCAAACCGAGCACTCCAGACTTGGTCTCAAAGTTGATTTGAGCAAGCAACTGGTAGCATCCCTTAAGGATAGATCCCAGAAGTCTGGAATTCTTTGAATTCATATACGACATTTATAAAAAGGGTTTCACAAGTTGATCCCTTCACCACCGAGACATGTGCTCCAAAGGATTTTTTATTGAGAAAATTTTATAATTTGATGGAATCATGGTACTGGTCCTCCGGGGATTTTGATGGAGGAAAAATGTTGCACCTAACCAAAATGATTCTCTAGGTCCACGACGCAGCAAAGGTAGCTGCAGAATTCAAGGAGGGGGTCGATGATGTTGATGAGAAATTTAGGGCTGTCAACGACCACTGGAACTGCATCAAAGAGGTGGATGAGGAAGGAATCATCCATATTTTGGAGGCCTTTAAAAAGAATAAGGAACAGTAAAATTCTCTGGTCTCTAGATATTTCCACCAACAGGGAAAAGTTTTGCAAATTCATTATTCTTTGAGCGTAAGCTCCCAGACTTTGGAATTCCAAATCCAAAGTTTTGTTTTCATTCACAACAATCTACATCAGGGTTCCTCAGAGCTGACTGATCACTATCAAGAAATTAATAAGGGTTAGAAGGTAGGTGATATAGATAAGGTATGTTAGGCAAAATAGATGATTCTCTCAAGGTGTCACTCCTGTATTAACTACTTGGTGCACATCGAAGATAGGAAGCCACAATTTTCATTTATGAGCCATGTATCCTAGGTTACTAGGATAATCATATTTCTTCCATAAGTACCATGGATCTCTTCTCTAGGACAATTCTTCTAGACTTCTCCTTTATCTTCTTCTTCTGTCTTGTCAGACCTCTGCACATTTTAAGGTGATTATAAGTGGTGTAGGTAGTACCAGCTACGGATAATGTATTATATTTGGAAAGTGTACAGTTAGATTAGGTTAAGTTTTAGGTCAAATGTGTGTATAAACAAGAAGTTCGATGCCATAACAAGGGTCGATGAAATTAATGATTTTGTAGTCCAACAAGTAATAGAAGCATAACATTTTCAAGTTCTTTGCGGTTAGTATTTTACTTTCAGTTGTTCTTGAGAGCTCAATGCTCAGTTGTTCTTAGTAGCATAGAATTCTCCCTTGGAGCCATGAATGTACTCGCCAGTGATGCTGAAACATTTTTAAGTCAATCAAAGAAGGAGGAACATCTTATGGCCATGTGTTATGTTGTTCTGATCTCTGAAGTTGGCAAACATATTTTGTGCAGTATGTTTTCTTATGTCCTTTGCTCCTATGTTTTAGTTTAGATTAATGATCTTACCTTCCCTTTTTATTGAATGCATGTGAATCATTGGTTCTTTGTGTATTTGGTATTTAGTGTAGTTTTCTTACATTGGATCATTGTTTGATGTTTGAATATTTATTGCATAACTATAGGTAGAGATATACGTCTAACCTTGATCTATGTCTTGAGTTTTCTTTGATAATCCAAATGCTTGCAGGAAACCCCATCCCTTTTGAAATCCCTGAGAACATGAGTAAAAACTAGCTATCCCCTCAAACAAAAATCATTTTCCCAACTTAGTTCCTCTGCAATGTTGAGACCCAACTACCAGGTTCTTGGAGGCTAGGAGAATTCATTCTTCGGTAAACCTCTTCAAGTGGAGTTGGCTAGTACCTCGGTACCCAGTGACAACTTACCTCTATTGGTGGAGCCGTTCACAAAGTCCTATCAACATGTTGATGTGTAGATAAGTATTTATTATCCTTGAGTATTAAATTTATCTAATCATTGTATTATCTCTCTTATTTGTATTTCTATACGTACTATAATAGCTATTTTCCTTGATCTTTTCTGAGGATGCTCTTGCAAGAAAAGGAGAATTGACTTCAGATTTAAATGGACTCTGATTCTCCATCAAAATAATCATTGATGAGGAGATCAGATGATTGATATTCAGAGGGAGTTTCAAATTCCATATGTGTGATTGTATTATTTTAATGGGCCTGCCTCCTGTGTACATCATAAGGAAGTGACGACTTCCAAATTATTATAACTTGTATTTGCATAAGTTATTGGAAGGCGACGACCTTACAATAACTTAAATCATGATATACATTATTTATAATGTTGAAACAGATCATGATGAATTAAAGCAACAACTAAGTGTTAAATCTCATTAAATTTATGGTCTATAAGTTATTTGCATAGATATATCTTGTAAATCAACAACTAAGTGTTAGATGGCATTGACAGTCTATGAGTTGTTTGTATAGATATATGATAGGTATTTGGTGAATATCATGTTTTGAAGTTCTGCAGACCAATACCTTATTGAGTACTTGGTGAATATCATATGTTGATGTTCTGATAGGCCAATACTTAGAGTATTTGGTGAATGTCATGTGTTGACATTGTGATAGGTCAATACTCAAGATATCAAATGTGATACCAAATGATGGAAATCTTCTAATGTGATAGATATCTTGTGATGGCTGAAACATATCATATTAGATAGAACTTGTGGATAGAATCTTCGATTGAGGCAAACTACATTAAATCTTGAGGATCTTGTGGATAGAATCGCTGATGGAAGCAATCCATCTGAGAGCTTGAGGATAGAATTCTCGATGGAGGCAATCTACCTGAGAGCTTGTGCATAGAATTGTCGATGGAGGAAAGCCACATCTTGAGACTATGTTTCTATTGATTACATCATGAGGATGATGCTTTTATTTCTTACATCATATTATTGATGTTGTCAAGTGTCATAAGTGTTGATATAGGAGACCACTACACATTATGTTTGATCATCCTCCCTAGATAAGAGGGAGTGTTGATGTTTGTAGCTTTAGTCATATGATCATTAGAATACATGTAATATATGTTGATTATTAATAATATATTATATATTTAATATTATTATTAATCATATGAAATATAATATTCAATATTAAATTATTATATTATTATTAATTAGTAATTGATTGATGAAACATTATAAGATTGATTAAATTATAATGAATGGGAAGAGGCATGTCCTTTCTTATAAATAATAATGAATAGACATGTCCCGTGAAGGGACATGACTCTCCTAGCCTCATTACCAATATAAATGAAAGAGAGATTGTTGCATTTGGAAAACACATACAACATAGAGTGCTATTACATTTGCAACTATCCTAAAAATTTAATAATTGACATCACAAAGGTCCTTGATGCTTACCTTTCATTCTATGTTGTAATGGAAGTGAGCGATCACTTTTTCATCCAATTCACCCCAAGACTGAATACATGTGATAAGTGAGAGAACCATTCCATTTTGAGTCTAGCTAAACTCGGTGGAAATATTCATATTAAGTATGTTTCATCATGTGCGACTCCAATGCAACTAGCCAAGAATTCCCTTATGTGTTCCACAAGATTGGTGTTGCCCCTATACTTCTCAAATTTAGGTATTGCAAAATGTGTTGGAAATGGAGATGTATGTAAAGAATGATAAAAATGGTATGGGTACAAGGCCTTAGCCGTATAGGAATTAGTTTGTGCCTAATTTTGAATATCTATCATTTGAGTTTGCAGGTTTTGCACTTGTTGTATCAGAATCTCTATTTGGGATTGACGAACATTTCAATCATTGGATCTTTGTTTCATACTCAATATAATACTTTTCATTTGAGTCCCTTGCATTGGGATGTACGATCTTCTTGGGATTTGGTATTGATTCCCAAATGTATTGTTTTATTGATACTGGGTTAAATGATGGGTCCAAGGTTGTTGTGATTGTTGTTATTGATACCTCTGTTGGAATAGAGATCTATCCCTTGGGGGACATTGACTGAATGTTGGGCCTATAGAGATTGATCTAATTTGTTGTGAAGCATTACAGCCAAGGCTAGTAGGGATAGATTGTGATGTTTGGGTAGTGACAAATGGGTTATATCTTGTTAGAGGTGCTAATGAAATAACTCAAGCAATTGATGTGAGAGGTAATGAGGAAAATTCCTAAGATGAACAAGAAACCATGGATGCACTCATTTGGGAGCCCATCATGTTTTGAGTGGAAGATGAACTAGCTTGATTTGACAAGCTAGTTTTCATAGACATAGTCTATGGTGATGTTGTAGATGTTGATAATGGCATAGAAAATGTTTGAGACACCACAAGATTAATTTGAGATATTTTAGTTGTATTGCATCCTACCAGCGGGTTTTCAGATCACATTATGGATACAGTGAATTCAGAAGGAAGTTTGACTTCTTTTTTTATTAATGTTGCTAGGAATCTCTCAAGATTTCTTTCTACCACAATGTCTACCACTTGTGCACAATACGAATCTTTTTCTATGACTTCTAGCTCTTCATATGTGATATCTTGAAAAAGAGTTGGCCTTTGGGAACCATGTGGAAGTGTAGGCACATTTTCAGTGTCTAGCGAGGGATCAATGTGTTTGAATGGGTCAATGTATAGTTCTTATTTCCATGGGAGGATAGGTTAATGTATGATTCATCTTGTTGGTATCTAGCTTTTGACCTAATATAAGGTCCTCCATAATGTGTAAATGACATGGTGTTGTCTAGGATTTAACTAAAATGAGTGACATAAAACAAACAAAACGGACAACCTCTTGAAGAGATTTTGAGCTCATGTTTAACAAAGGAAATTATAAGAATAAACTTCAACTTCTCTTGATATCCAAGATTGATGATGATAAGATGTGATTTGACTCTCATCTTTGATGAGATAGATTCATTATAAAAGGGTGATGAAACTGAGATAACGAGATCAAGATAATCTAATCTGAACCATTGAATTATCAATGCTCAACAACAACTCAACCAAAAAAGAGAGGTAATCCTAGATGTTTGAGATTTCACCGATTCTTTTTTATTTCCCAAAATGTACACACTGGCCTTCCACATGATACATGAGACTTTTACAAGGTTCTAGACTGATAAAATGTAGTTTTCTGATAGAGGAACCTAGACTATTTTGACCAAATAAGTGCACAGGTCTTTTGATCAATTGCGGAAAAATTTTGTCGATTTTAGTAGAATGAAGGGTCAATTACGGAAACCTTCTAGAAATTGCAGCAATAAAATATTCAATTTCAGTAATAAACACATCAATTGCTGAAATCTTCAAGGACAGTGAGGTAATACACTTTCTGGAAAAAAAATTTGTTGATACCTTAGACACACAACATGTTTGACTCATTTGATCTTGTAAGATGTTGGTTTTGCATTGAAAAATGAACACAAAAGAAAAAACAATAGACACAATGTTTTTAGATCCTAGATTAGTCAGATAGGAAAATAACCTTTCATACGGTCAAAATAGAAACAATCAGATTAATCTATGGTCAATTGGCTTCAAGATGTAATTCTATAGGTACAATGCTTTTAATGTTTGCTAGCTCACACATCAATTGTCATGCTACTAGGACACAGAGATCCATGACGTAGGTGCCTATGTTATTTCCTTTCCTAGGTATTGTTTTCATGCTAATAAAGATCTCTTTCATCAACATAATACCCTAGAACACATATTTTTGGAATCTTGGGGGAAATTTTGCAACCCCTTTCACTATAATAAGACACTTGATTCACAAATGAACCATGTGGGTCTCTAAATAATTGGGTTTTAGTAAGGTCTTTAGTGTCTATCCAATTGGTTTGTACATGTGTGACTCACTTAAGAGCCTAGTTGACCATGCTAGCTACTTAGGGATACTTCACCTGATCTAGACTATAATCAACACACCTCTCCTGAGCTTGGCTAGATATAAGACAAAGCTTTGTCCCACATCTTGTGTATATATAGAGTGGAAGGATTATTGGTTTGAGGTCATCCTCTAAGGAAGAAGAGCTTCCCCTAGATAGGCCTCTCTAAAAAAAAGGTTTTTATTCTAATAGATTTTGCAAGCACACCAAAGACTCAAAACACAAGGTTAATCACATTAAGCACCAAAAGATCAAATGTGAACTGATCTACCATCCACACAAGTATGCAAGTTTAATTTTAAGCCCAAACCAAATGATATTTTCTTGTTTACTTTTAAGTGTGTTGGTGCTCAAATCAACAGATTGGATTTTCTATGGACCTACCAATCCAATGGTGGGAAACCCAAGTGACTTGGCCAACTAACAAGATTCAACCAAGGCAAGGTTGAACCTTCTGCAATTCTGGCTCTACAAAACCAAGGCTGGTAGGCCTATACCTTGACTTCTCCTTCAAGGATTTTTATAGCAGATGAGACACACTTCAAACTTCTCTCTCTCAAGTATGGAAATGTACTTGTAAGAATTAAAATAGTAATCAATGCAACATTAAACTGCAAAACTGAATGTTTTGTGAGATTTGTAAGAATGCTTTATAAAAATGTATAGATAAATGAATGAATGCTAGAATATCTCAACAACATAAAGAAATGAACTAAATGACTATATCCAGTAATAAATTAGATCGGTGCCTATATCAACTTGGGCAATAGAGTCAATCCAAATTCAATCCCATGTACAACTTTTCAAGATATTATATATTCCAATACCATCAACTATTCGAATGTTATAAATGCAAAGAGATTAAGTCTATTTATATCTTTGTTAGTTAAATGAATTTAACTCATATGGTTGGGAGATCAATTGAACAAGAAGCCAGAAACACTAACTTCTCACAAACTCCTTGATGATCAAACAATGATATAAGACATATAATATCTCTACACAAGCATATGCTAAAATAGCAATTGAAATTCCTTCAATAATTGCAAAGGACTAACTGAAATGAATTGAACTTTTTTACCACAAGTGAGAGAGAAACACTTATCTTTTGTTGATTTTGAAAAATATTACATTTGAATCCATGTTGCAATTGTGATAAAAACTAGAACAAATAATAATAATGAATTTTATCCTCCCACATGGTCTTAGTATCCCTATTTATATAAAGTCCAAGGGATGCATACAAGCTTTAGAATGACGTGCCTCTTGATAAAAAAAACCTAATCCTAAGATCAAAAATTGAACATTAGCTACACTTTAGGAGTAATTAACATCCTTGTTAGAAATGGTTGTCAGCCATAAGGAAAACACATAACAGTCACTAACAAATCACTTTTGATTTGTTAGAGACACTCCAGACTAATTATAACTTATCAAATCTTTAATATCATGTCTATTATAATAATGAGCTTGCATTATGGTTATCATAATACTTCGACCGCATGCTCATCTATATATTTTATTCTTTTGATAATGGATATCTTTATCATTTAGGATAGAAATGTCGATGTTGTTGATAATAATCTGGCATTATTTACCCTCTCAAGCATTCTTCATTTAATGTCTGTATGTGATTATCTTTTAGTATTTCACCAAGGTCACATTTTCCTATTGGCAAATAGATATACATTTCACCACCTTTGAAACCCTACATGTGAATGTCGACAATGCATAAAATATTATATAAAACCCTAAGATATAGAAAATATAATTAAAATTATTAAAACAAAACACATAAATCTATGTCACGCTGCCACCCAAAATTTTTGCCCTTTTGACTGTCAAAGACACATGTCAAGATCTTGCAGTGCCTTGAAGAGTAAAATTTGTGCATCTCCCAATCTACGGAACACTCATGTTGTCAATGCTTTCCATCCTTTAACAGATGATCATATAGCTCAGATCTCTATGGGCCCTATAAATGTGTTACTCTATCGTGATTTCTTAATGGTTAAAGATCCTGTAACTTTTTATTTGAGGCATAACGCCTATTGTTGATCTTCATCAACTTAATTGTAGATCAATCTTTGAAGCTTTGTTATCAGTCAATCACCTTTTGATCTTGATTAAAACAACACCATCGATTAGACCCATTTGTTAAATGATGAGAGCTTTAGTAATCCACTTTTTAATTTGTTTTATAAATAGATGTGAATCCTCATAATCTCGCTCAACCAATCAATTAATGCCATCTATATCCTTGCTGCCTCATCCTCATACTTTGGTAGACCCATGACATGTGTCACCCAATTGTGCTCTTGCAACAGATAAATAAATTGCATCTTTTTGCAGTGAGTTAACGTTGAGCATAGATCTTGTTAGATCTTAACCCTTGATCAACTTGTCTCAGCTACTCATACCTTAGTGGGGCTGGGACATGCATCAGTATAGTATGATACCTTTATGGTTAAAATATCTTCATCTTGTCGATCGAGGGATAATGCCAGGAGTCAGATGAAACTTGATCTGCGTGATGATTAATTTTCTTTGACCTTAGTCAAGTGGGATTTAGAAAACACCTGTCAACTCATCATGAAGCCTTAATGAATAAAGGTCATTCATTTTCTCATTCAAGGGAAAGCCCCAGCCACTGATCTCCATTGAAGATTAATCATTAGATGGATCTGCATAAAGGTATCAAATAAACCATGAATAAAAATATAATGGCTAAAAATATGAATTTGAATATGAATACTAAGAATGTTAAGGGAAAACAGAAATATAAAACATATAAATTTATCAACAAAGGCATAAGAGATACTTCCTTGAGAAATTAGGTATACAAATTTGTCTTGCAAATTTGGGTTCCACCAGTGGTTCTATCTGGGGATGTGCATTCATACCTTGATAAAGCAAGATCTCAACTATCTCTAGAGAAGAAGACTAGTAGCATTATTCTGTGATAATTTCATTGGGTGGCCCAGGCCCCCCAAAAATGGACACTGCTATTTCCCTCTGTCAAACACCTGATTCTGATCATGCAACCTTCTGAATCTTATGTATATGATATCATATCAATCCTTTTCCTTATCAACAAGAGTGTTTGAAAACAAACAAATATCATAATTATTTATCCCCCACATATGACCCCTTGTTATATCTGATGGATCATCTTTATGGACAATACTTATTTCTTCTATTGCTTCTACTTCATCAATATAGTCTTTTGTATTTGACTTATATTTTTCCTTTGAGAAATCATCAGGTGCATTGGGTTCTTTATTGGATGGAAGATACCTATGAATTTGATCAACCCCACAAGTAACCTGATCAAGCTCTTCTGCTTGGATGCCTTTATGTACACAATCTTCCCTATACTCAAGATGGTGTTTCGCTTCACAAAAAGGATTTGAAGATAAATCACATTCATGAACTTCCTTCTTATCAAGAGTTTGATTTGGATAATTTTCAGAACTAATATTCAACACATTATGCTTGGTTGATTTAATTTCATCTTCACAAGTTTGATACAACTCCTGCTCAAAAGATGAACTGAAAGATATCTCACCTTCCAAATGCATATTATGAGTTTTATCAACTTCAAAATCATCATTACGCTTGTTACCTTCATCATGATGCTAATAGAACTGATTGCATAGAAAATATTATTCAAATAATAGATTCGAACACATAGACATATCTTCCTCTACTTCCTCTTCAAACAAATGATTCAGGAACATAGAGAGTTCGTGTATGTCTCCATGAGAGCTTTCATATGAAACCTTTTCCTGTTTATATATCACATGTTGTTCCACTTCATTTCCATTATTTGACTCTTGAAATTAATAATCTCCTTCATCTAGTACCCCCTAATTATATTCTAATCTATCAATTTGTTTATCATGGTGGACTGTGTTAGAGATCGATCACGTCGTAAAGATAATTATATAAATATGTTCACATATTAATATAAATAAATTTAATATTATCATATCTTAATATATATATATATATTAATATATATGTAATTACTATTACATATATATTAATATATATATATATATATATATATATATTTACTATATGTTAATTAGATTATAACTATATATTAATGTATATGTAATTATATTACATATACATTAATACATAATTATAATCATATATATTATATCGTATATGGTAAAGAATAAATTCCCATCTATCAGGCTTTAAACACATTTACCACCTCACCGATTATCGGATATCTTAAACAAAAGAATTTGATGATAATCGACTTAACTACAAATGATAACAGTCGACAGGATTATGATTAAACCGACGGTAGTTGGTATTACAAATGGTTGACAATAGATGAAGGGTCATGACTTGATGTGTCATGACTCATTTATGAGTCATGACTCATCAAATCATGACCATTCGATGATCTATATAATCAGCTTGTCAAATTTATTAATGACATCAAAAAATATAGAAATCAAATAATATAATAAGTGTCTTATAAATTAGTAAGTTCCGCAAACAGAAAAATACAGATATTAAGTGTTACAATTTAAGTAAAGTTTATCATCTTTCACATGGTATCAGAGCTTTGGTTCTGAATAATATAAAAAGCTGATAAACTTAAGAAATTAAATTGTCAAATACATTACATTCCATATGGAAAACATTATAAGATTTGAAGATAGAATCAAAGGAGCAGATAATTTCCAATCATGGAAATTCATAATACTATTGATATTAAAAGAAAGTAAAGTCGAATCCTTCATTAAAGAAAACAAGTTAAAGCCAAAAGCAGAACCTGACATATCAACTTGGAATGAAGGAAATGATAAAGCAATGAAGATCATCATTGATGGAGTCAGAGATCATATTGTTCCAATTTTAATGAAATACAAAAGAGCATATGATATGTTCAAAGCACTAGAGAAGACATATGAAATAAGTAACGCAAGTAAGCAATTAGCCTTAAAGAGGGAGATAAATCACATAAGTATGAATAAAGGTGAGACCATAAATTCATACTTCATGAGAGTATCAACTCTAAGGGATAAATTATCAACATTTGGTTATGAGATCGATGGAAAAGAGTTATCATTGATTGCATTGGATGGTCTACCTGAATCTTGGGAGACATTTGTCTCTGGTATAAGTGCCAGGTCTAAATTTATAAAATTTGACCGACTGAGAACAAATTGTCTACAAGAGGAATCAAGGCTAGACAATAAAGGAATAAAGAAGAAAACCATCGATGAAGATCTTCATGTACTAAATGTGGATAATCACAAGGATAGAAAAAGACACTTCAAGAAAAAGAGATATCATAATGAAAACAATAAAAGAGATATGTCAAAGGTACAATGTTTCAGATGTGATAAATATGGACTTATGTATTCAAATGTCCATAAAAAAAGCATCAGGTCTCTTTCACCAAAGAAAAGAAATAAAAGACTAAGGAAGAACCTAAAAATGAGAAATTTGTGTTCTACTCTGCACTTTCAAGTCAAGTCTCAAATAACAACACCTGGGTCATAGACAATGGCTCCTCAAGACATGTGATTGGATTCAGAGAACTACTAGATTCAATGATAGAAGAATCAAATGAAGAAGTAACTATTGGAGATGACTCATCTTATCCAATAAAAGGTATTGGGACATGCACTATTAAACTAAAAACCAGTGATTCCATTCAACTTACTGGAGTACTATTTGTTCCTGGCATCAAAAGAAATCTAGTATCTATTTCAGCACTTGAAGATAATGGATTTAGAGTAACCTTTATGGATGGTAAAGTAAAGGCTTGGCCAAAGAACTCTAATATCAAGAAATCCCTAACCATAGGTAGTAGGCAAGGCTGTCTATATGAAAAATATACAGATACAAATCAAGTCCTAATTAATGAAATTACTAACACCAATGAGATGTGGCATAGAAGACTAGGACACTTAAATTATAGAGCACTATCATCCATGGATAAACTTGTCATTGGACTACCAAAGCTTAAAAAATATCATTCAGGTGTATGCAAAGGTTTTTCCTTAGGTAAAAATACAAAGGGGGCATTTCAAAATAGTTCTAGTAAAACAGACAATGTATTAGAGTTAGTTCATTCAAACTTATGTGGACCTATGTATATTCCATCAATAGGAGGGTGTAAATACTATGTTATCTTTATTGATTATTTCTCAAGGAAGTCTTGGATATATTTCCTTAAGCATAAAGAATCTGAAGAGATTCTGAAAATGTTCAAAGACTTTAAATCAATTACTGAAAAATTATCTGGGAAGAAAATCAAGACTCTAAGGACAGATAATGGTAAAGAATATACCTCTGACATCTTCAAAGATTTCTGCAAAGATGTAGGGATTAAGAGGGAGTATAGTGTTCCTTATAACCCTCAATAGAATGGGGTGGCTGAAAGGAAAAATAGAACTATTATTGAAGCTACCAAAGCAATGATACTTGATCAAAATCTCGACAATTCTCTTTGGGCAGAAGCATCAAATACTGCAGTCTATATTCAAAATAGATGTCCACACTCTCACATTGATAGTAAGACTCCTGAAGAAGCCTTCTTAGGGACAAAACCAGACATCAGTAACTTCCGAATGTATGGTTGCCCAGTTTACATACATGTACCCAAAGAAAAGAGAAAAAAGTTAGAACCATCTGGAAGAAAAGGTATTTTTGTGGGATACAGTGAAATCTCAAAAGCATACCGAATATATATACCTAGACAAAATAAGATTGAATTAAGTAGGGATTTAATCTTTGAAGAAGATATAGCATTCTCTAGAGATAGAAATTATTTAGAGCCAGGAACACATGTTTTTTTAGAAGAGGAATTTGCACCTGAGATTCAAAGGGAGCAGTCTGAGGAAGAAGAATATGAGGAACAACCCTCAACATCAATAAATCCTAAAAAGAGACCCCTCTGGGCCACTAAGACAATAGAAGAATCCATGTCTTTTGGAGCTCCTTCAAAGACATTTAGAGAAAGTAAAAGACCTACAAGGTTTTCAAATTATGTAGCCCTAATGAGTGAACTCTCTAAATCAGAACTTGCAAATGTTTCAGATGCCATTCAGCAACAAGTATGGAAAGATTCCATGATAAAGGAATACCAATCTATCATAAAGAATGATGTATGGGACATTGTGTCCATACCCAAAGAGAAATCAGTGGTCACCTCAAAATGGTTGTTCAAAATTAAACATGCTGCAGATGGCAGTATAGAGAAATACAAAGCAAGGTTTGTAGCCAGAGGATTCTCACAAAAGGAAGGGATTGACTATGAAGAAAATTTTGATCTTGTTGCTAGATATACTTCAGTCCGAACAGTCCTAGCCATTGTAGCTACTAAAGGATGGAAAGTACATCAGATGGATGTGAAGACTGCCTTCCTAAATGGAACAATTGAAGAAGAAGTTTTCCTGGAGCAACCTGAAGGTTTTGAGATTCATAATTCCAAAACCCATGTTTACAAACTAAAGAAAGCTCTATATGGACTCAAACAAGCCCCCAGAGCTTGGTATGAAAGGATTGATAATTATCTTATGAAGTTAGGATTTTCCAAAAATGATGCTGATTCAAATTTATATTTCAAACAGATAAAAGGTGACATGTTAATATTAATACTATATGTTGATGACTTATTGATTATAGGAGAAGATCACCTTATTCATCAATGCAAGAAGGATTTAACAAATGAATTTGATATGAAAGACTTAGGTCTTTTACACTACTTTCTTGGTTTAGAAGTCTGGAAAAAATCAGATAGTATTATACTAAATCAAGGAAAATATACTCTTGACATATTAAAGAGATTTGATATGTTGAACTATAGACCAATGTCATCACCTATGGAAACCAACTTTCATAAGTTAAAGGAAGAAGCAACAAAATCTCCTCCAGCAGATCCTACTCTTTACAGACATATAATAGGCTCTTTGATGTACTTGGTAAATACTAGACCAGACATTTGTTTTGCTGTAAATGCCTTAAGTTAGTTCATGTGTGACCCTAAAGAGATTCATCTTGTTGCTACAAAACATATATTGATATATCTTCAGGGTACTATAAATTATAGACTTAAATATGAAAAGATAGATTTGGACCTTCATGGATTCACTGACTCTGATTGGGCTGGAAGTGTGACCGATCGAAAAAGCACATCAGGATGTTGTTTTAGCTTGAGATCAGCTATGGTATCTTGGATTAGCAGAAATAAATATTCAATAGCTCAAAGCTCCACAGAAGCTGAATACATTGCATCTTCAATGGCTGCCAGAGAAGCAGTGTGGCTTAGGAAACTACTTGTTGGACTATTTGGTACACAGTTAAAACCAACTACTATCCATTGTGACAACCAGAGTTGTATCAAGCTATCAATGAATCCCATGTTTCATGACAGATCCAAGCATGTTGAGATTCCTTATCACTATGTTCGAGATATGGTTGAAAGGAAAGTGATTCAGTTGAAATATATTAGTACTGGAGATCAAACTGTAGATATTCTTACCAAAGCACTTCCCAAAGTAAAATTTGATCACTTCACGAAAAATCTTGGTATGATTGAAATGTAATTTTTGATTTATATTAATATAATTAAACATGTTTATGGGAGCATCCATCTTGTGTACATTTCTAAAAGGTGACGACTTCTTAGTAAATGAACACTTGTATTTAATGTTATAAGATGAAAATCTTGTAATGGAGATTCGTTATGGTAAAAATTTAATATGTTAGTGCACATACCATAATAGGGTTATATGTAAGGGAATGTAATTTTTCCTTATTAATATATCCTTGTATCATGATCTAAGGTGATATAAAAATTAGGTATCATGATCTAAGGTGATTCCTCATATCACGATCTGAGGCGATATGAAAATTAGGTATCACGATTTGAGGTGATTCCTCATATCACGATCTGAGGTGATATGAAAAATTAGGTATCACAATCTGAGGTGATTCCTCATGTCACATTCAGAAGTGATATGAAAATTAGGTGTCACAATCTAAGGTAATATGTAAAATCTGATCAAGGTGATATATGGAAAATTATCTTTCCTAGCTAAGAGGGAGTGTTAGAGACCAATAGCATCGTAAAGATAATTATATAAATATGTTCACATATTAATATAAATAAAGTTAATATTATCATATCTTAATATATCTATATATATATTTAAAAGATATATATTAATATATATGTAATTACTATTACATATATATTAATATATATATAAATATATTTACTATATGTTAATTAGATTATAACTATATATTAATGTATATGTAATTATATTACATATACATTAATACATAATTATAATCATATATATTATATCGTATATGGTAAAGAATAAATTCCCAGCTATCGGGCTTTAAACACATTTACCACCTCACCGATTATCGGATATCTTTAACAAAAGAAGTCGATGATAATCGACTTAACTGCAAACGATAACAGTCAACAGGATTATTATTAAACCAATAGTAGTTGGTATTACAAACGGTTGACAATCGATGAAGGGTCACGACTTGATGTGTCGTGACTCATTTATGAGTCATGACTCATCAAATCATGACCATTCAATGATCTATATAAGCAGCTTGTCAAATTTATTAATGACACCAAAAAATATAGAAATCATATAATATAATAAGTGTCTTATAAATTAGTAAGTTCTGCAAACAACAAAATACAGATATTAAGTGTTATAATTTAATTAAAGTTTATCATCTTTCATAGACTAAGAAAAAAAATTCACCGTTTCTCTGAACATGTTTCTGATACTCTATATCCAACAAATATGAAATCTCCTTTGTACTAAGAAATTTTTCTTCCTCACCATCACGGTCATTTATATCTGTTCCCATACAAATCTTACCATGTTCAAATTCTTCTCCAATATGATTTGAATTTTCTTCCTCCATGAGATAATCATCAAGCACTAGACATTGTTCAGTTTGATCATAAGCCTCCCTTTTTGATGTATTCATTATCTCCTTTTAATATATGACTAAGGAAATTTACATAAGGATCCCTTGATGTGATTACTAAATTTTTTACCTTTCTCATAACTTCTTCTTGTGAAGGCTTAGTGTTTGAAGGTATTTCTCGAAGTATGTTCACCATCCTTATCAACAAGTGCACTGAAGACTCACCTTCATATCTTTCTAAACTAAAAAAAGCATTAAGTGGAGACATGTTAAGATCCTCTTCCATGTTGTAAATTTGGTCTTCATACTGTTCATAACACATGTTGTCTTCTTTACCACTGGAATCATGAAATGTATCATGAAATATATCAAGAAACCAATGCTCAAACTATCTCCATGATGAGATTCTCTGTGCAAGTAGTGATTCATATTCTTCTTGTGCATTATTTTTTAATGACCATGCAAATAGGTTAATGACATCATCTTCTATATCAACCTCATACTTATCAAGGAATATATGAAAAGCATCCAAATGATCAAGAGATGATTCATCATAATCTCCATAAAATTTAGGAACCCCTGTGAAAGATGTGAAAACAATCCATTAGAAATGCATTGAAACTTTCTAAGAGCCAAAGGCCTGGTATCAATGGGAATCAAAAAAGATTTAATATAATTATAAACATCATGTAATATATCTTCTATTACTAATTAAAGTACAAATGCTCATCCTTTCCAGGATATCTCCCTCAGTGGAGAAATTAAAAGGTTTTGACATACAGGGTCACCACCTTTTTATCTCCTTCTGAGTCTTTTCCCTCAGTAGCATCACTAACTAAAATACTTTATTAAATAGAGTCGCCACCTTCTTTTTAGAAGGAAAATAATTACTGTCTTCTGAGTTCTTTCTTCTAGTAGAGTCTTAAATATATCACCAGAGCTTCTAGGTAAAATAAAAAATGTTCTTTTGAACAATTCCCCAGTAGAGTCTCCAATCTGTTGGTGCTCAAATCAATAGATTGAATTTCCTATGGAATTTCCAATCCAATGGTGGGAAACCCAAGTGACTTGTTCAACTAACAAGCTTCAACCAAGGCAAGGTTGAACCTTCTACAATTCTAGCTCTGCAAAACCAAGGTTGGTAGACCTATACCTTGACTTCTCCTTCAAGGATTTTTATAGAAGATGAGACACACTTCAAACTTCTCTCTCTCAAGTATGGCAAGGTACTTGAAAGAATTCAAATTGTAATCAATACAACATAAAACTACAAAAAATGAATGCTTTGTGATATTTGTAAGAATGCTTTATAAGAATGTATATATAAATGAATGAATGCTAGAATATATCAGCAACATAAAACAATGAACTAAATGACTATATCCAATAATAAATTAGATCAGTTCCTATATCAACTTGGGAAATAGAGTCAATCCAAAATCAATTTTATGTACAACTTTGCAAGATATTATATATTCCAATACCATCAACTATTCAAATGCTATAGATGCAGAGAGATTAAGTCTATTTATATCTTTGTTAGTTTAAATGAATTTAACTCCTATGGTCAGGAGACCAATTAAATAAGAAGGTGGAAACACTGACTTTTCAAAAAATCCTTGATTATCAAACAATGATATAAGACATATAATATCTCTACACAAGCATATGCTAAAATAGCAATCAAAATTCCTTCAATAATTGCAAAGGACTAGCTGAAATGAATTAAACCTTTTTACCACAAGTGAGAGAGAAACACTTATCTTTTATTGATTTTGAAAAATAGTACATCTTAATCCATTTTACAGTTGTGATCAAAACTAGAACAAATAATAATAATGAATTTTATCCTCCCACATGGTCTTGGTATCCCTATTTATATAAAGTCCAAGGGATGCATACAAGCTTCAGACCAATGTGCCTCTTGATAACAAAAACCTAATCCCAAGATCAACAAATAAACATTAGTTACACTTAATGAGTAATTAACATCCTTGTTAGAAATGGTTGTCGACCATAAGGAAAACAAATAACAGCCACTAACAAATCACTTGTGATTTGTTAGAGATAATTCAGAATAATGATAACTTATCAAATCTTTAATATTATTTCTGATATAATAATGATCTTTCATTATGGTTATCATGATACTTTGACCACATGCTCATCTATATATTTTTTCTTCTGATAATGGATATCTTTATCATTTAGAATAGATTTGTCAATGTTGTTGATAAAATATAGCATTATCTACCCTCTCAAGCATTCTTCATTCAATGTTTGCATGTGATTATCTTTTATTATTTGATCAAGGTCACATTTTCTAGTTAGAAAATGGATCTTTGTTTCACCACCTTTGAAACCCTACATGTGAACATCGACGAAGTATCAAATAGTATATAAAAACCAAAGAGATATAAAATATAATTAAAGTATTAAAACAAAAAACATAAATATATGTCATGCTGCAGCCCAAGCTTTCTGCCCTTTTGATCGTCAAAGGCACATGTCAAGTTATCGAAATGCCTTAAATAGTAAAATTTGTGCATCTCCTGATGAAGGGAACACGCTCATCATCGATGCTTTCTATCCTTTAACAACCGATCATATAGTTTAGATCTTTGTGGGCCCTAGAAATGTGTTACTCTGCCTTGATGCCTTAATGGTTAAAGATCCTGCAACTTTTGCTTTGAGGCATAACGCTTGTTGTTGATCTTCATCAACTTAACCATAGATCAATCTTTGAAGCTTTGTTATATGTCAATCACCTTTTGTTCTTGATTAATATAGCACCGTCAATTAGACCCAAGTGCTAAATGATGAGGGATTTAGTAATCCTCTTTTTAATTTGTCTTATAAACAGATGTGAATCCTCATCATCTCGCTCAACCAATCAAGTTTTTCCATCTGCATACTCACTACCTCATCCTTAGACTTTGGCAGGCCCATGAGGCATGTCGTCCAATCGCGTTCTTGCAACAGATAAAAAACTTACATTTTTTTGCAGTGAGGTAACACTGAGCATAGATCTTGTTAGATCTTAACCATCGATCAACTTGTCTCAGCTGCTCAGACCTTAGTGGGGCTGCAAAACACGCCAGTATAGCCCGATGCCTGGATGGTTAAAATATCTTCATCTTGCCGATCGAGGGATAACACTAGCCATCAGATGAAACTTGATCTATGTGATGATTACTTTTCTTTGACCTTAGTCAAGTGGGATTTGGAAAACACCTGTCAGCTCATCACAAAGCCTTAATGAATAAAGGTTGTTTATTTTATCATTGAAGGGAAAGTGCAAGCCATCAATCTCCATTGAATATTAATCATTGGATGGATCTGCGTAAATGTATCAAATAAACTGCAAAGACACATATAATGACTAAAAATATCAATTCAAATATGAATACTAAGAACGTTAAGGGAAAAGAGAAATATAAAACATATAAATTTATCAACATAGGCATAAGATATACTTCCCTGAGAAGTAAGGTATGCAAATTTGTCTTGCAAATTTGGGTTCCACCAAAGTCCACCTATTTTAAAATTTATTTTCCTTGTTCAGTTGTTAACCACGTGTCAATTTTAAGAACCAATTTGAAAGATGAGATTGTGATGTTTGAGCATACACTTTTCTTTTAAAGAAAAAAATTACAAATAAATTAATTTTAGATTTAGAAACAATTAAACTGCTTCCATGCCACAAGCTATCAAGAAATTGTTAGTACTGCAAAATCCTAGAAATTTAGACCTGATAATCCACAAGTGTTATAGTATTGATATAATGACAATTGAACTTCTCAGCAAATTCTCTTACCTTGTCCAAATATGTGTTTATAGATCTTCATAACTGATCTCTGCCTCAAGTGCCTGAATTCTTAATCTGCATGCATGTTCTTTGTTCTCTTTAATCTCTCACTCTCTTTTTTCATTTCTCAACAGGCTTGGGTGAACCCACAATAGTGGGTTACACTTTTTTTCTTGAATAGACATTGAACTCTACATTTTGAAAAAACTTTCAGATTTGGGTGCATATTGCTATTAAACCATTTGAAATCAGAAGATGAAGTAAACTAGAGTCTTTTAGGACTCTCTCTCTCTCTCTCTCTCTATATATATATATATATATATATTTGAATTGATTTGAATATTTTTTTCCCACGAAAATTGCTATGTTGCTGAAAATGTCATTTTCAAAGAGTTACATTGACTTCATAGAGCATAATTTTTTTTCTAGAATAGATATCAATGTGATTCTTTCGAATTTAGTTTTTTAACATCTATACAGAGGGCATGCAATTGGTTTGATGACATTATCATTATTATTGCATATTTTATAAATGTTTGAAGTTGAATAAACTGTAATTTTGGCATACATTGACTACATAGCTTATAACTTGTTGTGTATTTATCAATTTTTTTTTTTGTAGAAAGTAGACTTGAAGACGGAGGGCACTATTATTTGTCAATTTTTTTTTCTATTTTCTACTATTTTTCATTGAACTTCAAACTTGGAGGTTTATATTTGATAGAAAACCTACATTTGATGCACGCCAAAAAACATAGGCCTAATTAATTCAAAGATTGTCAAATCTATATTTGCTAGAAAGCTCGTTCATAGTACTTGTGTGATGCAAAAGGATGTCTCCTTATTCTTCCATTTGAGCCCTACATTTGAGCCCTAAAGCCATGAAAACTTCATACTTGTGTCAACCTCTACAATGGACTCTAATCAGAGACTTTCGATAGAAAGTAGTTTCGATCGAAACTAATTAGTTTCAATTGAAACTACTTTCTATCGAAAGTATTTGACTGGAATTGTTCTTAATCAAGGAATTTTGATAGAAAGTACTTTCTATCAAAAGTCCCTACTTTATATCAAAAGTACATTCTAAATCCACCTGCTTTGCAAATTTTAGGTGGATGTGCTTCCTCTGAAAAAGTGTAACCCACTATTGTGGGTTCACCCGCTTCTGAATTTTAACATTTTGTGCTTTGGTGGCCCTCTACTTTTTTTAATTACGTCAAGTGCATATTTTAAACAATGAAAATGTGTCTTTTTACAATAGAGAATGATATTTTAGACAGAAGAGAAGCAAATGTCATTTTTAGTTTTGAAACAATGATTTTTGATAAAATAATTATCACCTCCACCTACACATAAAAAATAATTTCAAAGGTCTTTCTTTTTTTTTAAAAAAATATTTCCCAGAAAAAATAAAATAACAGAGAATAAACCCCTTGTACAATTTCAAAACCTTTCAAAAAATGTAACTTTTTTGAAAAGAAATGTTGATTTGTGTCCAGAATTTAATTTTTATGAAATATCATAAATTTTTTATAAAAAATAAAAAAATTTTAGAAAAAATTTGAATTTTGGACTGTAGCTTTCTTATGTCCCCAATACCTGCAAAACAATGTTTAGGTCATAATTCCTTAATTTGTGCCCTAGGGACCCATTTTATCATAACATGCCAATTTTAAAAGATCTATTATTTTTGGAAATATATTTTACAAAAATTAAAATCATGGAGAATAACCCCCCTTTACAATTTCAATACCTTTCTAAAAATGTAATTTTTTGAAAAGAAAGTTTAATTTGTGCCGAAAAATGATTTTTTTACGAAATATCATAAAAAATTAGTAAAAAAAAGCATCAAAAAAACCTAAATTTTGGATTGTGGCCTCCTTAGATCAGCATAAACCTGCAAAACATATTTCATAAAAAAATTCCATGCAGTTTGAAAGATAAGACCAAATTTCACGTCGGGTTCACTAGAATCTATAGGCTTATGTCTACACACTCAAACAAGAGGGTTAGTAGCACCGATTTGCAATGAAGTAAATTAACAAACTAATAAGAATGAGGCTATGAACAATAAAATAACAAGAGTTAGAAAGGAAAACAAATAAATGCAAACCCTAATGCTTGAAGCTTATATTTCTTCTCTCCACAACACCTATGACATGAGAGTGTTGAGAAAATAAAATCCAAATGATAATGATTTTGCTTCATGCTTCATAGGAAAATCCTGCATAGTAATTGTGCACAAAGTTGGAGATCTTGGATCCTTTCAAATGGTTGAGAAGGGCTGATTATATAGAATATGGAAATAATTTGGACGAATGAGATTGATCCAAGATACTTTGAAATGGATGGTTGAGATCAATAAGAACTGAAGAAGCAATCAGTAAACTCCTCCTCTTAACTGAAGAGAATAGGAAATGGTTCAATCAACTGTAGAGTTGATCATGATTTATCTTTTTGAACTCGAGAGAAAATGGAGAAATTTATGCAATCACAGAGATAGAACAAGAGTTCCATTTTTTAACTAGAGAGAATAGGGAACAATTTATGCAATCATAGAGATAGCACATGAGTTTCCTTTTTGAATTGGAGAGAAGAGGAAATAATTTATGCAATTACAAAGATTGATCATGAGTTCCCTTTTTGGAACTAGAGAGAAGATTTATTTAATTAATTATTTGATTTTAGAAATTAAAATACTCATAAATGAGATATTTGAATTCTATTTTGAATTAAAATAGAATTAAGAGTGAAATTAAATTAATAAGTTTAAATATTTGAATTTAAACTTCAAGAAATTGAATTTAATCAACTAATAAAGATTAATTAATTAAGTTTTATTAATTAAATAAAATTAACTATTTAATTAATTTTGGAGAAATGATTAAATTATTAGAGGACCAGTTTTAGAAGAAATAGATTATTTAACTAATGATTAATGAAACCATTAATTAATTAAGGAAAATTAGTAATTAAATGCAAGGTCGCAAGTTTGTCCAGTTTAGGGTGTCTATAGATACTTTCTTTGTTTGTTGTCTGTGGGGTGTTATGTTTCAATAAATTTGAAGGAAAAATAATCTGGATGTCTGTGATAAGAGTCTCTGCATTAAGGTGGAAAAGCCTCACATACCTTGACTCTGATTATTTGAACCCTAGATGGAGGTTGGAAGAATCATTCCTTGTCTATTTATGTAACTGATATTCAGGAAGTCATGGTCTGTTATATCTTGATGCTTGTATCACATTGCAAGATAAAATCCAAAGATATCAGTGTTCATATCCTCACAATCAAAGAAAATACTAGTGATGGTTATATTGATTCTCACATATGATCAACATCCATATTATCATGGTCGATCTTAGGCTAGTGATGATTGTGTTAGAATACTTCAGAGATAACTGAGAGGGGGGGGGGTGAATCAGTTATCTGCAACTTTAAAAATTTTGTGCTTATTAATCCAGATTGATATAAATTAAATGCACATTACTCAACACATCAATTTGGTTATGGGGAAACCAAATGGTAAAAACCACGGTGGGAATTAGTACCCACAAAGAACTATACTGTTTGTAGTAATCCCTGTTAAAAGATATTTCAACCTTGTTAGGAGTTGTACAATACAATGCAGTAGTATAGTGACCTAGTTAAGGGTCTGACCCTGTTAGGAGTCTTTTATATGTAACCCTGTTAGGGGTGGAGGACTCACTGTCAAAGGACTCACTGTCCAAGTGGTGAAGGCTACAACCTTCTGGTTATTTGATACACACTGTATCAACAAGATGAACTATTATTTGTGACACTTCTTGTCTGATCAATTCCTTTTATGCGTTGATGCTTTAACCTCTTGTAAAGAAATATAACAATCTAATCCATATTCTGAATGCTTCAACATAAACATCTATATTATCAACATATGATAAATATAGCTCTATTGCATCAACACTCTGCTCTACTTGTCAATCTCTGGCTTTTGCAACTCTTCTTATCACAAATGACCTTCTATAAGTACATACCCCAAGTATAAGATCATGGGACCTATTAGAAAACTCTTCATAACATCTTTTTTGGCTCTACTAAGCGCGCAAGCACAATTACAACCGCGCAAGTCAATGCTGAATAGACATGTCGCTTCACTAAGTCGGCTTCACCAAATTAATCATAAATTTTCAATCTTCTTGAAATATGTTTGGCACGTTTAGATTAATATCAAAAACTCATAACTCATCATGAATATACACACGCATATCCTGAAGATAGGCGCAACTCGATCAACACGTTACATACGTCGGCCTTAAATCGTTATTCTTCCAAAACTGTAACTGTCAATAACATAATTATATATCTTTACTGAAACTTCATATCTGAGTCTGTGTGTATGAACATAGCATAGTAAACATGTCAACAACATGTATCTATCCATGCTGGTCTTCATGTCTTCATATTGATAAGTACATATAGAAGTACTACTGTGTATTTTATGTTGTCATCAATGACAAACATACTATCAATCAACTCTTCAGGAATCAAATCTCCAACAATCTCCCCCTTTGGCATTGATGGCAACATATGATATACAAAAAACTTATGTTCATGGTGTCTTCTTTCTAATACAATCTTCTCAATATCCTCAACAAAGATTCATCTATACTGTTGCAGTTTCATGTATTGTGTATTCTCTGAATACTCCCTCATTGTCATACTTCCCTACTATGTTCCTTTACTCCCCCATAGTATAAGCTCCTTGTATGTGTTCCTTTTTTGTCTTGTTTTTACTGGTATATACTCCCCCATTGACATCAATGGCAAAGGGTTCCATAAACAATTATGTACAGGTACTACTCCAGAAGTAGAGTAGTCAACCATTCATCAGTCACACAGGACTGATGTACTTGCTACTTTTTCTAATCAGACTTAGGAGAGGGAATGACTCCCAACTTCTCCCTTAGATATTAAAAAATATACTTTGCTAAAGGCTTCATGAAAATGTCTGCTAATTTATCTTTTGTGCTTACATAGTCCAATGTCACTTCCTTGTTTGCAACTTTTTCTCTCAGAAAATTGTACTTGATCTCTATGTGTTTTGTCTTTGCGTGCATCATAGGGTTCTTAGACATGTTAATAGTACTGGTGTTATCACAATGAATAACAATAGGATAGTCAACCTGATTACGAAAGTCTTTAACCATCTTCTTGATCCAAACAATTGTTATACAGTTCAGTGCTGCTGCAACATATTCTGCTTCTACCGTTGACTAAGAAATACAATTTTTCTTCTTGCTTGTCCAAGATACCAACCTTTCTCCAAGAAATACTGCTCCTCCTGAAGTGCTCTTTCTATCATCAATATAACCTGCCCAATCTGCATTAGTATACACATGAAGTTGTGTATTCTCTGATTTAGGATACCATAAACCATAGTTTATAGTTCCCTTAAGATATCTGAATATCCTCTTGATTGCCATTAAGTGATTATGCTTGGGTTTAGCTGCAAATATTCCAACAATGCCAATTACATTAGATATGTCAGGTCTTGATTGAGTTAGATAGATAAGCTTTCCAATCATAGATTTGTACAATGTTTTATCAACTACTGTGGAGTCATCATCTTTTGAAAGTTTACTTCCTATGATCATAGGAGTGCTTACTAGCTTGCAATCCTCCATCTTGAAGGTTTTCAATATTTCTTTCACATATTTTGACTGATTAATGAATATTCCTTTATTTGTTGGCTTTACATTTAATCTGAAAAAGTATTTTATAGGACCAATCATACTCATTTCAAATTCATTATGCATTTCTTTTGTAAATGCTTTACTAAGCTTGTCATTACCTCCAAAGATAATGCCATCAACAAATATGGAAACTAATAGTAATCCATCAGGTGTTTCTCTTGTGAACAAGTTGCAATCTGTTGTTCCTTTCTTGAATCCAATCTTTGTGAGATATCCATCTAATCTTTCATACCACACTCTTGGGGCCTGTTTGAGTCCATAGAGTGCTTTCTTTAGTCTGCATACCATGTCTGATCTATCTAAAAGGTTAAATCCTTTAGGTTGTTCTATGTAGACTTCTTCTTTTAAGTCACCATTCAAAAAGGCTGATTTAACATCCATTTGATAAACTTTAAAATATTTTATTGTTGCATATGCCAAAAACAATTTTATGGCTTCCAGTCTACTTACAGGGGAAAATGTATCAGTGTAGTCTATTCCTTCTTTTTGTGCATATCCTTTACATACTAATCCTGCTTTGTTTCTTATTACTGTACCTTCTTCATTCATTTTGTTTCTGAAAATCCACTTTGTTCCAATCACATTTTTATCACTTGGTCTAGGAACCAATTCCCATGTGTCATTCTTGATTATTTGATCTAGTTCTTATTTCATTGCATTTTTCCAATCAGAATCATTACAAGCATCTTCAACACTTAAAGGTTCAGTCTGTGAAATTAAACATACCTCTTCATCCACTGTTAGATTCTTTTCTTTTGATCTAGTCAAAACACTACTGCTCTGATCTCCAATGATATCATTTTTAGAGTGGTATCTGGATGTAAACATAGGAACCTTAGGTGTGACTTCTTCCTCTATTATCTATTGTTCTTCATTGCATGAATCAGGGTCATTGCATGAGACATCAATGCAATCAAACATTTCTTCAATCATAGCATCTTTATTCTTAGGGATGGGTTCTTCTTCAATCAAAGGTGCATAATCATACCTTTCTTGGATCATAAACTTCTCATCAATCTTAACATGTGTGCTTTCAATTATCTTCTTTAATCTTAAATTGAAACATTTGTAAGATTTTCTTTTTGTAGAGTAACCAAGAAAAATACCTTTAACACTTCTAGCATCAAACTTACCAACACTGTCATCTCTCTTGATGTAGCACTTGCTACCAAATATTCTGAAATATTTTACTGTAGGTACATTACCAAACCACAGTTCATAGGGTTTCTTGTCCACGCCTGGTCTCAATTGAGTTCTATTGATGGTATACACTGTTGTGTTAACTGCATCTCTCCAATAGGTGTGTGTCACTTTTCCTTCAATCATCATCGTGCATGCTGTATCTAGTATAATCCCATTCCTCCTTTATGCAATTCTATTTTTCTGAGGTGTCCTAGGGGCACTCAACTGCCTTTTTATTCCATTTTATTCATAGTAGTCATAAAAATGGTTAGAGGTGAATTCTCCTCCTCTATCTGATCTTAAACATTTCAGTTTTAGTCCATATTCATTCTCTACCTTAGCTTTGAATATTTTGAACTTCTCAAAGGCTTCTGACTTTTATTTTAAGAATGCAACCCATATCATCCTATAAAAATCATCAATAAACAAAATAAAGTACCTTTCACCATAGTATGATCTTGTTTGAGTAGGACCGCATAAATTTGTATGCACTAAGTCCAACTTGTTTTCAGCTGAGGTCTGCTTGCTTTTGAATGAACTCCTTACATGTTTACCCATAACACATTCCCTGCATATTGTGTCAACTGGTCTTGCAATTCTTGGTAGGTCTCTAACTGCCTTGACATTACTGATCTTTACTATATTGTCAAAATTGATATGACAGAGTCTCTTGTGCCATAACCAACTGCCATCTATTTTTGCAACAAAACAACTTACATTAGAATTAAGCTGAAAAACATTACCTTTTGTTTTAGAGCCTGATGCAATCATGTCTCCATCCTTGTTGCTAATGATGCACTTGTTGTCTTTGAACTCCAAATGA
>MU228428.1:876624-920613 GCA_018584345.1 Thuja plicata | reverse complement strand
TGTTTCAGTTTAACCATTGAAGCATCAAGTCTCTTAACAGAGCAGGACTTAACAGTCTTCTATATATTGAGGTACATCCCAAGGAGTGCCAAAAAGGTTGATTCATGAAAGTAGCATTGGATATGTTCGATGCCTATTGACAGTCTAAGAGAGAGGTTGATTCAAGGATGGCAGCATTAGATGCCCGATACTAAGTGACAACCTATATGTGTAAAATCCTCTAACAAGGTCACACTTAATAGTGTGTTTTTAACCTTTAACAGGGTTGGCTTTTAACAGGGCTCACTTCAGAAGAGTGAAAATTTGGGGTACTAGTCCCAGTGGTTTTTTCCCTTAACATGGTTTCCACGTTAAAAATTCATGTGTTATGTGTGTATGATTCATTTCTTTATTGTTTTGTATCTGACATAGTTAACACTGGATTTATCAGTATACTCTGCATATTTACTGTATTTTGGTAAATAGTTATACTGCTTATCGGTAATCAAGGAGAATAAGGACAGACAAGGACAACCGATAGACAGTTAATCATTATAAGTATTCCATGGCATGCATCTTGTAGGGACATAATAATCTGAGGTTTATTTGATTGGTGGTTAGATTAAGGATAAGTTTTTGAGGCCACTGATTCACCCCCCCCAGTTATTACTAACACCCATTAGACCCAATTAGACCCAATTATACCTATTAGGACCTAATTAGACCCAATAATACCTATTTAGACCTAATTAGACCCAATTATACCTATTAGCACCTAATTAAATCCAATTAGACACTTTAGGACCTAATTATATCGAATTAGACCTATTAGGACCAAATTAGATCCAATTAGAACCTTTAGGACCTAATTGGACACAATTAGATCTATTAGGACCTAATTAGATCCAATTAGATCCTTTAGGACCTAATTAGACATAATTAGACCTAATTATACCTATTGGGAATATTATAGATTATATGACACAATTAGACCTAATTATACCTATTGGGACTATGATAGGTTATATGACCCCTTAAGACCCCATTAGACCCAATTAGACCCAATTATACCTAGTGGGACCTAATTAGACCCAATTATACCTATTTAGACCTAATTAGACCTGATTGTACGTATTAGGACCTAATTAGATCCAATTAGACCCTTTAGGACCTAATTATATCCAATTAGACCTATTAGGACCTAATTAGATCCAGTTAGATCCTTTAGGACCTAATTAGACACAATTAGACCTATTAGGACCTAATTAGATCCAGTTAGACCCTTTAGGACCTAATTAGACATAATTAGACCTATCATGACCTAATTAGATCCAATTAGACCCTTTAGGACCTAATTAGACCTATTAGGACCTAATTAGAACTAATTATACCTATCAGGACCTAATTAGACCTAATTATACCTATCAGGACCTATGATAGGTTATATGACCCCTTAAGACCCAGTTAGACCCAGTTAGACCCAATTATACATATAAGGACCTAATTAGACCCAATTATACCTATTTAGACCAAATTAGACCCAATTATACCTATTAGGACCTAATTAGATCCAATTAGACCCTTTAGGACCTAATTATATCTCATTAGACCTATTAGGACCTAATTAGATCCAATTAGACCCTTTAGGACCTAATTAGACACAATTAGACCTATTATGACCTAATTAGATCTAATTAGACATTTTTAGACCTAATTAGAAACAATTAGACATATTAGGACCTAATTATACCTATCGGGACCTATGATAGGTTATGTGACCCCTTAAGACCCCATTAGACCCACTTAGACCCAATTAGACCCAATTATACATATTAGGACCTAATTAGACCCAATTATACATATTTAGACCTAATTAGATCTAATTAGACCCTTTTGGACCTAATTAGATCTAATTAGGCCCTTTTGGACCTAAGTATATCCAATTAGATATATTAGGACCTAATTAGATCCAATTAGACCCTTTAGGAGTTAAGTAGATAGAATTAAACCTATTAGGACCTAATTAGACATAATTAGACCTATTAGGATCTAATTAGACACAATTAGACCTATTAGGACCTATTTAGATACAACTATACCTATTAGGACCTAATTAGACCTAATTAGACCCTTTAGGACCTAATTATATCCAATTAGACCTATTATGACCTAATTAGATCCAATTAGACCCTTTTGGACCTAATTAGATGCAATTAGACCTATTAGGACCTAATTAGACACAATAGGACATAGGAAATTTCATTCAGACTTTAGTTTAATATAATTTTATCTTTGTATGCAAGAAATTCTCATGAAGCACAACCTTCTAAAGTTGGAGAAGGGTCATCGCAATGTCAACAAGCCCAACCTTTAGAAGTTGGAGAAGGGTCATCGCAAGCTCAACAAGTACAACCTTCTGAATCTGAAACAAGTACACATATCTCTCTCTCTCTCTCTCTCTAACTTTCCCTCACTGTCTCAATTTAGTCTCTTTGTGATTAATATGCATTTTGGTTCTTTCCCTTTAAGACTATTATTTTTTTGTGTACATAGCCTTTGTTGATGAAAATATTGGACAAGGGACATCCCAAGTTGAAGTAATGGAATTTTGAGAAGGTTCATTACAAGTTAAAATAAGTATGTGTCTCTAGATCATTAGTTTATTAATTATTCCCTTTGACATGAGCATGTTTCTACTTATTTCATTGAGGTCCCCTTAAGATGAGCTATTAAGAGAATTTTTTAATTTTGTTTGCAGCCCAAGTACAAGAAATAGATGAGAATGTTATTCTAGCTCAGCAGTTGAAGAGAAAAAATAATCTTAAAAGCATAGATCATTTATTTGAAATGGATGTGGAAAAATTGAGAGATTATGCTAAACAACCTAGTGGAACCCAGATTTATAGATCAAATTTGGACATGAAAATAATTCAAGGAAGTGTTCCTTATGTTCATTATTGTGATTTGTGCTTTTATTTCTTCCTTAAAACCCTAGCTTGTTCATGGCTTTTTTTATTTCCTTGTTACTTTTCTGAGTAACTTAAGCATCTTATTTGTCATGTGTGCATTAACATTTCCTTGGTTATCTCTTTGTCACGCAACCTAGAAGGAATATTATTTTTCATTCAACAACTTTGAAATTGCTTCAATCGCATGATCACGAAAGGAAAAGGAATATTCTTATTTGATATAGAGACTTAACATGAGCTGTTGATTTGTTTTTGATCATGTGCAATGTGTGAAGTCTCGTGATGAAACCAGAACTATTCAGATCATTGGGAGATTCAATGACTCAGTTTATCTTGCAATCTCATGATAACACAGGACTAAATTCTTGTTTGTTCTTTCCTTTCAGTCACATGATCTCCAGATGCACTTGAGGTTAAGTTATTTCTTTAGAGACTTAACGCGAACCAATGATGTGGTTTTGATATTGTGGCTTGTGCTAGATCTCATGATTAACCAAGGGTCAAGGAATCCTTTTGGAGACTCAAAGATGGCTTTAGTCACGTGATATCATGATCTGACTCAGGGTTTAAAACATAGTTTGGTTTTTTCTATAGTCATGTGATCGGCAGATGGTCTTGGGGTTAAGTGAAGGATTCAGATATTACATGCGAGCCATAGATGTAGTTTTGATCTTGTGGCTTGTGCTAGATCTCAAGAGAAAGTCAAAAGTTAGCAAAGTTCAAGAGATTACGCGTGAGTCATTGATTCATATCAGATCTTGTGGATGGCATGAAGTCTCGTGATGAAACCATAGTTAGTCAAATCATCTGGTGATTTAGAAACTCAACCTTTCTCGTGATATCCAAATAAACTCAAAGTTAAATTCTCATTTGGTCTTTCCTTTCAGTCTCATGATCTCTAGATGTACTTGAGGTTAAGTCATTTCTTGGGAGAATTAACGTGAGCCATAGATGTAGTTTTGATCTTGTGGCTTGTGCTAGATCTCATGATTAGCCATGGGTCAAGGAATTATTTTAGAGACTCAGAGATGGCTTTAGTTGTGTGATCTCGTGATCTGACTCTGGGTTTAAACATGGTTTTCTTTTTTCCTTAGTCACATGATCACCAAATGGTCTTGGGGTTAAGTGAAGGATTCATAGATTACATGTGAGCCATAGATGTGTTTTTAATCAAATGGTTATCTCATGATCTCACAACAAAATGGATTATTCTTCTATGGTCTGATGATTCAGTGCAGATCGTTGATCTTATGTCCGATATTGTGGTTCTCATGAAGTCTCACAACAAACTCAGAGATAAGGAAATTATTTCATGAATTGGAGACATAAAGGAATTCAGATACCCAAGGTTAAACCTGAGTTGGGGATAAGGTCAGAGAGTGAGGTAAAGATTGATCAGGTTCAGACGAAATCGGTAGTGGGTGTAATGCCTCAAAGTGGAGATGCACAATTTTTATCAAGGCATTATGCAATGATGCTACGTGTCTTCAATGGATGGAGAAGCATTAAGTCTAAGAGACTATGTCGATAGGGAGTTATCTTTAAAGCTTATTTATCTTAATTATATTTTATAGCTCTTAGGTTTTTTTGAGACATTGTCAACATGTAGGGTTTACGAAGGTGACAAAACATGGACTTATATGCTGAAAAAACAATGCGACCTGGATGAAATATTGAAGGATAATACATATCATGCAGAAGATAAAGGAAATATCAGAGAGTGATTAACGATATCAACTTCTCTGATCAACATGATGAAGACATTCAACATACCAAAGAGGATATCTGTTTGCAGAAGAATAAATATATGGATGAAAGTATGGTCAAAGAACCATGACATTTTAACATAGATTCATTATTATGAATCGACTCTAACAAATCACAAGTGATTTGTTAGTGACTATTATCCTTATCTTTTTGGGTCGATAATTGAGTTTCAGACAAGGATGACTAATCATTCTTGAGATGTAATTATAATTGTTCAGTTGTTGATCCTAGGATTAAGTATTAGTTATGAATAGATGTATTGATCTGAAGCTTGTTTGAATCCCTTGGACTTGATATAAATAAGGATACCTAGATCAATACAAGGAAGATTTTTTTTATGAGGGTTACTCTAGTCAGATTGGATAGTTTTGATCAACAACTGCAACATGACCTAAATTGTACCATTTTTTAAAATCAATTAGATAAGTACACTATTTTCTCTCATCGGTGGGAATAGATATATTTTTATTTTCAATTAGGCCTTTAGATAAAATCTATATATTTTCTTCAAAGTGATAGTTTGGTGTAGCATTCCTGATTCAGATTCATAGTTCTTATTATCAATTGGTCTTTTCATCTTGTATGGTTAAATCCAATTGATTGTGGCCACAATCAATCAATCTATCATTTGAAGATTAATTTAGTTGAGATAACTATGAATTAACTCAGGTTATATGCTCATTTCATAACAACTCTGAAGTGATATGTTTCTTGTAAACTATCTCTAAGGTTGTACAAAGGATTGGGATGATCTTGACTCTATTGCCCATGAGGAAATAAGGCATTGGTCTACATATATGTTGGGTTATGGTCATTTAATTCATTGTTCATAGTTTTGTGATATTGTATCCATTTGTAGTTTTCAATTCATATATATACAAACGTTCTTTAAACATTTTGAACCATCTGAGTTAGCATTTTATCACACATTGCTTTTAGTGAAGATTTCTTTCAAGTACTTTGCCATATTTTTAGAGGAAGAAGTTTGAAGTACACTTTATCTGCTATAAAATCCTTGAGATTTGAAGGTTAAATATAAGGTATAGGCCTACTAGCCTTGGTTATGCAGAACCAGAATTGTAGAAGGTTCATCCTTGTCTTGGTTGAAACCTTGTTATTTGGCCAAATAACTTGGGTTTCCCAACATTGGATTGGCAAGTCCATAGGAAATCCAATCTGTTGATTTGAGCACCAACAGATTGGCAACTCTACTGGGGAATTTTGTAAGGATAGTTTGAAGAACTCTCAAGATCTTTGGTAACAATTTGAAGAATTAAAAATCTACTGGAGATAGGAACCCAAACCAGTGAGATATTAGTTTCTTTCTGATAAAGGAAGTGGCGACTCTACTGTTGAAATTCTATAACATTTAAGTGATAAATTTATGTTAAGAAGAAGATCTTTAAGACAAGACAAATTTGTTGAGTTGGAAGCAAAAAAGAAAGGTAAAGATTCAAATTAAAAAATGATTTATGGACCATGCATGATATACCCTAATAGGTGTTTGGACTAAAAAATGCAGTAAGGGTTTTTGAAGTACCATGTTAAAATTTTGCATTTTGACCCCCTATAAGTGCTTTTTGAGCCTATTTGCCCTGATGATATCCTGAGGTCTACCATGAATGTGAAGTAATCATCACATTTTTTTTTACATTTGAAGACATCCCAGTTTGTTAGTTTCAAGTTTTAAGTTGTTTCGTGATGTCTTGTTTTGAGCACTTGTCCATTTTACATTTACTGCCCAAGTGTCAATTTGTTGTAACGGGCCCAGTTTGTATTTATATAACTTGCGTCTAATTGAGTTTCATGGGTCACCATTTTGGGAATGTTGAGAATGTATATAAAAAATCCTATATTTTAAATCCCAAGTTATTTTGAGTCTGTTTCATAGGTTTTCTGATCCCTCAAAGTTGATCTTCCAGAAATGTCTCGTTTCTTTGTCTTGCCCAGAATTCTTAGTAGCCCTGTTTGACCAATTGTAAGTTTTGACCTTGTGACCTAATTGAAAAAATTCCTTTTGTAATGTATTACAGAGGTAAATTAATTCTTGATTCTTTGTCTTCAGGTCATGACAATTCCATTTGGTCAGTTTGCTAAGCCCGTTCCGTTTGCATTTTCTATCAATTTGCCAAATGATGAAATGCATTTTTCCAAGTAGCCTGCTTGGAGGTCTCCCAGTTTGCACCTGGTTCAAGGTCAAGAAGAATAGAGAGTTGTTTTGGATTGTATACTTGGAGGTGTACTTTCCTAAAGATTCTTGGACCTTAATCAATCCATCTGGTCACTTTCTTAAGCCATTTCCAAACCAGGCTTCTGCATATTTCACTATTTTATTCCAGAATGTTTCTAATAGGCTGACTTTTGTGTTTGTTGGTTTTTCACCTTATGGTTTTTTGAGTGAGATAATTGTGGATTTATTTTCCTTTTATGGGAGTGAATAAATACCCAAGATTCTAGTTCATGAAGGTTTTAGTTGATGAGTTTTCAAAGTCACTTTTGAGAGGCAGTTTGTGCAGTTTGCAATACAGAGCAGAATTGGAGTAAATGGAATGGTCATTTTGTAAGAGTTGTTTTCAAGAACCAATTGTGGAATAATTTTCATGGCATGTAAGTGTACTACTTGATCTAATGGTGAAGTCTCAGAGCATATCTTGCTAATATTTCAATGACTTATCCTGATGAAGTTTACATTGATTCAATATTTTGCGCTTACACTATTTTTCTGAATTGCTAAGTTTGATTATTTGCATCTTACATCTAAGGATGAATCCGGCCAAACCCTTTTTCATTTGTATTCGATGTGGATAAATGAGTCATTCTTCCAAGTGACAGATCTTTAAGAGGTGATGTGATAACTTTCCAAGTGGCACCTTTGGCAGGGTTTGCACAAGTCTGAATACGGATAGTTGCAGAATATAATGAAATAGCATACTTTGCATATTACTATCTTTTGGCCTGAGTGTTTTCAAAGCTAGTCCAGTTAATGAAAAAGGTTCATATGCTGGAGAAGAATGTACTATCCAGACCCCATGGTTGCAAAGCATTTTTCATTCAGTTTTCGAGGCTTGATCCGGACGCTACTTGCCAATAATGAAGCCAATTTGCAGAATTGTAATAAATTGTTTTTAAAGCCCACGAGTTTGATGGTTTGGGGACTAATTGCGAAATGGTTTATATTTACAAAGTGAAAGAATATTTCGGGCATGTGAACTTTCTGATGGAAGACAAAAAAAAAAGCAGTGTGAAGTATAAATTTTAAAAGTCAGCAAAGCCTATCTCGTGGCATGTGTTGTGACAATTTGTATTGCACTAATGGGTGTGGAAGTGAGATGCCTTCCGCATCATGGTTTTCTCTTAACATTGTCTAGATTCCCTAAAGGAAAGATTTCTATTTGAGAGAATGGATTGTTCTGGGGACCGCAGTGAGTTGAAATGCACAGGCAAACATAGAGGTAAAAGTTTTTATTGAATACAATTTCAAGTGCATTTTGCCAGTTGAAAAACCAAAGTATTGCAAGAGGTAAACCTCTAGGATAATGAAATTGCACAGACTATGAAGGGAAGTTTTAAACAAAATCTATGCAATTTGTATAACATGGTAGCTGCGTAAGTCTTGGTCGAGGGCTTATAAGATTTTCTAATTAATAGTGCATTTAGCCAGAACTAAAAGTGAATATCAATCACGTTTTTGAGGCCACAGGAAGATTTTAAGAAAGTTTACAGGTTGAAAATGGTTATTTCTTCATCTATATTCTTTCCCAATACAATTCTCATGCCCTAGGAGTCTTTTTGATATGGTTTGGACCATTTTTGAAGTGGTAGCAGGCCAAAAAATGACCCAGCAACAGCAAAAATGGATTTGATTGGACAGCCCATACAATATGTGATTTGTGAAGATTTTAAAGCATTTCTTTGGAGGTGAGCACAAGTTTTGGTGGAGGATTTTTTATCACATAAAGCTGCAAAGACTTCCAAGCATGGGTTACGTAGGCATTTGATGGGGGATTTGAAGTTTTTTTTTAAATTATAAAATGCAAAAGTGAATCCACATAAGGGGGCGCCTAGCCCTATGGAGGCAATTGGAGGTGCCAAACAGAAAAAAATTGATCCCATGAGTGTGCAACATTTGGAGAAGTCTCAGAAGTTTAAGAAAAATGCACAAAGTCTTATCCCACATGCATAGGGCTGTGAAAGTTGTTAGTATTTATATACTAAAGCACTTAGTATATGATTTGAAGAAAGAACCAAGAGGCCATTTGGTGGGCATCTTGGTTGGAGATTTAAAAATATTGGTGGGCCTCATAATTTTAATGCAAAATATTGAAATGCTTTAAAGACCCAAAACAGATTTATCCCACATTGAGCAGGAATTTGAAAACCTAGTTGTTTATAAGCAAAAGGGATCACATAGAGATATGAAGATGAAGAGAAGGCTATGCATGTGTAGGAACCTAGCACTCACCTCAAAAACCATGCTTGGAGGAAGAAACACCCATATTTTGGTGACACTCGTAAGGCTGACATGGCAGGTTAGTTGGCTTAAGAGGATACAGATTTTGGCGTGGATCTCAAGGCAAGAAAGATCAATGGATGGTTTAATGGCTTAAGGAGAAAGTTGCAAGGAGGATACCAATAAGCCATTAAGCCATTGGTCCACATGGCATAAGTGACAAGTGACACCCAGTGGACTAGCAAGCCAATTAGAGGATGGCACATGGCGTAGGGCAGGTGTCAAGTGGCGTAAATACAGTGCAATTCAGAGGCACTAATCAGAGATTGACATGTGGCACCAAGTGGACTTGCAGACCAATTAGAGGGTGACACTTGGCACAATCTGGTGAGATGTGCAGATTTAAATAATTTTTTAATTTGAATTCATTTCAACAAAGGGGTTAACAAGTGTGTAAGTTCTGAAAAATCAAGGGTTGACTTAATGGCTTAAAGGGAAGATGCTCACCATCTAACCTTTAAGCCAGTAGGCCTAAGTGACAAGTGTCACAAGCTGGTGCATTCTAGGGAAATAAGGGATTAAATTGAAATATTTAAACAAATTCATCACAAAAGGCAAAGGGTTAAAAGGTGTGCAAGTTTAGAAAGATTTAAGGGCCGACTTAATGGCTTAAAGGGAAGATGCTCAACATATAACCACTAAGCCATTAAGTCTAAGTGAAAAGTGTCAAGATGAGATGAAATCTAGGCAAAGGAAATATTAAAGTTAAATTTTATCTCATTTCAATAGTCCAACTATTGAAAAAGTAAATAAATTCAAATGCAAATATTTCAAACTTTTGAAGGAAATCTGCACGGGAAGGCAAAGTTTGATTAATGTTTCAAAGGGTAAATTTTGTCCAAAGTATAGAGTATCATATATCACCAGAAAGGTCTAGGAATGGAGATTTTGATTTTGTAGACCATTTGAGGGAAAATCAAATCAGATTCTTGTAGTTGTAGTTTGAAGCAGTTGCAAATATTTTGAGGAGCAGACAGGTGTCGGTGAAGGAGATGGTTTTTCAATTTCTCCTATATCTTTCTTTTCTGCTGATTGTAAAAAGGATGTTGAAAAATTATGCTGCTAGGCAGTATTATGGCTTGGGAGTCTTATTTTTGTGTTGATGGTTTTGCAATGTACAGTTTCAGATAATGTTTAATGAAAAATAAAGGAAATCCCTGCTCAAAGATTGTTTGATGTCTTTGTATGTTTGATTTTGATTCTTATGTATTAATTTGTAAGGAACTTTAATACAGTAGCTATAAGGTAGCTGTGAGATTGTTTCTGAGTCTCTTTCAAGGAGAGAGTAATTCCTAGGGGAAAAATCTAAGAGTTCAATGTCTATATATGAATCTGATGTCCAGGTGTTGAAGTGAAAAGGGTAATTTGTAAGGTATTTCACTTGGGTTTTGTGAGTTTCGAGTTATGGTCTTCTGGGAATGCATGTATGTGACTCTGTTACCCAATAGATAAGGCACTGGTCTTGATTTGTCTCGTATTTTTCTTCATCAAATCTTTAAAATAAAATCATTTTCATTTTCCTGTTTATGAGCATGAATGTTCAGAATTTGTATTGAATAGTACAAACATTGTTGGTGATTCATTAAATAATTGAATCTAATAGGTTAGCCTATCTGAGTTTTAAACTCGAAGAGAAGAAGGATTTCATCCTTGTTACATTGGCCATTTTTCTGGTTCTTAGCAAATCATGTAGGAGGGATCCTACATAAGATTGGTTGAGTTGAACTCCCACATATTGTAAGTCTGAGAAATATCCACTGTTTTTCATATCTGCATAAAGGATTTTAGTGAGAGAGTGTTTATATATGCAGATTTTAGCTTGTTTTAGGTGCACCTGCCTGAGTGTGTGGAAATCAAAGCAGAAGGAGGATCAAATCCTCATCAATTAGCCTTTTCCTTTCCCCTTAGTTTGCTGGAAGAAGTAGATTTGTGTTTCTGGATGAAGATCCCCAAGTCTAGTTTGCACATTCTCTTTTAGAGTTGAAGGATACAAGAAAAAATGCTAACAATAGGGATAATCAAGATTTTGCCTGTGAACAATTCCCTAGTTCAAGTCATGAGAACAATAATGAGAATTTCAATCCCTTTTTCCAAGTTTGTAGGGAATAACATAAGTCCCAACATGATACAAATTAGAATATTCCTGAAAGAGAAGAAAAAGATAGGAAATGGGATGCTATATTTCATAAAATAGCTAATGCAGGCTTAGATGATGAAAATGAAAAAATGGTCAGTGCTCTTAAGAGGCAACTAGAGGAGGTATTAAGAAAGATGAGAATACAAAGAAGTGTAATCAAATCACCAAGAGATAAAGGAATGGCTAAGGATGATAGAAATGGTTTATACAATCCTCCTCAAAGAAAGAATGGGAGTCATATTTTCAATATTGACCATACTAATCCCTTGTTTGAACCAGAAAATAGAGGAAGGTGTGAGAAAAAAAACAATTAGAATGAAATAAATGGTCATTGGGGACAACTAAATAATGGAGAACATCATAACCATGGCAATAGAATGAACCATAATGAATATAACCAATATGAACATCATGGACATCAAAATAATGGAAGAATGTATAATGAATATCAAAATAAAAGGGCCCAAAACTATGGCCCAAGAGATTATAATATCAACCCAAATTTTGGACCAAGAATAAATAATCAAGGATTCCTAAATGCAAATCATCAGAATCCAAGGCATGAAGCAATCCATCAAAATGGAAACAATTATAGATCCCCAATGGTTTCTGACATATACAAAAAATTAATTTTTATGGCATAAGGGGATATCCTAATGACATAAAAATGAATTAAGAAGTTCAATTCCAAATTTTTCAGGGAATGGGTCAGAATAAACTGAGGTGCATTGTGTAAATTTGAAGAATGTTATCCAAGAGCTTGATGAATTCAATGAGGATGTATACATGAAACTTTTTGTTCAATCTCTCATAGAAGATGCAGCAGAATTGTTCAGAAGTTTTCTAGATAGATCCATATCTAGTTGGGTTGAATTTATTTATCAATTCATAGAACAATTTGGGGATCACAATGACATTTCTTTTGCCTCACATGAGTTGACAAGTATGAAGAAAAATTAAAATGAATCTATGGCTGAATTAAAAAAAGGGTTCAACAAGGATTTAAATAGGATTCCAAGAGATGTTCAACCTATTGATGCCTTTCTGATAAATTTCTATATGGGTGCTTTTGATAACAAGACCAATTATGAAATCATATCTCATAAGCCTTCTACTTTAGCACATGCTCTAAATATTTCCATAGCTATTAAAAATGATGGGAAGGTGTCTGGTATAATTTCTAAGAGGGAGGAAACTCAGTTGTTCAATCCAAAAGAGCCTAAGAAACACAAGGAAGAAGATAAATTAGATAAGCTTATGAATATGGTGAAAAGGCCTCCAAATGAATAATGGAAAAGATAATTTTAAGTACGACCAGAATAATCGAGCACCATAAGAAAAATGACAGATAAAGATTGTAGGACATGCCTTATAACATAGAATGGAAGGATGGGAAACCAATGAACAAAGAATTGCATACTCTTGATCCATTGAGGAAACACAACCATTTTGTGGAAAGCTGTCCTTGGTGTGAATCCTGCACACTACCACATTATTATTAACATTGTGTTGCTTCCCAAAGATGGAAAGATGATGAAGATCAGAATGATAATCAACAATCGACAGTGAATAATTTATCAACATATCCTATGTGGGGTTATGATGATTATAGCTCTCAGATGAATACTACTGCAAAGATGACATAAATAGAGTATACCAATATGGGGATTATCAGGAGAGTACTCCAAGATTCAGAGAATTAATAAAAGAGGAGAGGAAAGCATACCCAATAGCTGCAGTGGAAGAAGCAAAAATTAATTATAAGTTAAGGGATAGAATAGTAAATGTAGACCAAGGGAAACCTGACCAAAGAACTTATCCAAAGAGGCTGAAGCACAAAAATATTGCTCAATAGAAACAGGTAGAACCTCAGGACTTTCCAAAAATAGCAAGAGAAAAGATGGTCAGTAAATTTCTTCCCAATGAATGTTCTTTCATGTCTAATGCATTATCTCAAGTTAAAATATATGTTCCTTTGCTTCAAATAGTTAAAATACATGAATGTAAAAGTGAAGCTTTGAAAATATTGTCTAATGTAGGTAATAAGGAAGATATTAACCAAGAAGTAAAGGATCCTCCATCTATTTGTCTAGGAACTACTTTCAACAAAAATGGAAATCAAATTGATCCTTTTTATCTTACTCTATTGATAAACAATAGATTGGTAAATAATTGTGTACGCCTCCTTCGATCGTGATCCGTGGTTCCCAAGATTTCCAAAGGCGAGGGTTAGTAGCAAAGGTTTCAAAAATGATATAAATCAAGTACACAATAACTACTAAAATGAATAACCTAAAATGTAACCAATAAAATGTACAAACACAAGAAAGGAAAACAAATAAATGCAAACCCTGAAGAGCTTGAAGCTTCTATTGTCTCTCTCTACTCCTAAAATGCTATTCTTGATGCTCAGTATTGGTGTGGGCAGCATCTGTGACTTGAGAAGTGTCGAGAATTTGCTAATTGAAACAGGTGTGTGATCGCAAGATGGCTTGAATGCTAGAACCAAACTGACATAGTAATGGCGCGTGAGAGCTTGAAATCCTGGATCCTTCAAATGGTTATGAAGGGTTTATTATATAGGAATTGGTGATGATATGAATGGTTGAGATCAATCCCAGAGATAGGGAGATGAATGGTTGAGATTAAAAGGAACTGGAGAAGCCATCAGTAAACTCCACCTCTTCATTTGGTAAAGAGGAGATAGAGTTTGGTGGACTAAAGAGCTAATTGCGAGTTACCTTTTTGAATTGAAGAGGTGGGTGAAGTTACCCATGTGGACTGGAGAGATGGGTGGAGTAACCCATGTGAGCTAATTAGAGTTGTCTGTTTGAAGATAAATGAATATTTAATTCATTTATTTAATTAATGTTTTTAACATCTGAGATAATTGAATTCTTTTTTATTTAGAATTGCTTTATTGAATAAAATTAAATTAATTTAATTGGAAGAATTTAATTAGTAAGTTTAAATATTTGAATTTAATTAATTAATTAACGGTAATTAATCAATTAAGATTAATTAATTAAATAAAGTTAATTATTCAATTAATTTTGGGAATTTGATTAGATGATTTGGGGAATGAATTTAGAGGAAAATAGATGATTAATTAATGATTAAAAACCATTAATTAATAGATGAAAATTAGTGTTTTTAATGTAAAGTTGCAAGCATGTCCATTTTTGGGTGTCTACATTTGCCCCTCTTTGATGCGATGTGACTTGTTGCAATGTATCAAAGATTCTTTGATTTTGATTTTGTGCCAGCTTGCCCTGGTGATAGTAGGTGTATTTATGCCCCCTCAACAAATTTTAGAGAAAAATCACAACATGAGCATTAATTTGTTGAAACCGCAATTTCTGAATCTGGGTAGCTGACTGATTGGAAAAATGTTTAATTATGCCCCTGTTATTGACTGTCAAAGTTTGTGGGGACCAAGAATTTTTTTGACCATTTTGATAAATTAGGGTTCAAAAATATCCCTATAAGTAGCCAAGAGGGCCATTCATTTTTCACATTTCAATCTTGGAGCTCCTGATTTCTTGGTGAGTAAGCCTTCAGTTTTCTATCTTTTTTCTCCCATTTTCTTGTGATGGCGGGGCTTCCTAGCGTTACTCACATATCTGACCAAGTCCAGACATACCATAGACCAGCTGGCTCTAGACGTCCGGTGAGTTTTATCACTTCCCATGTCATTAATGTCTTCATTTATTGCTATTAAAAATTATACTTTTTTGCATTTCTGCCTATTGTGCCGCAATCAACCTCAGTTTTGCCACAATTGCGGTTTAAATGCCGCAACTGCCATTTTGAAACCACAATTGATAAGTGTACCGATATTGCCATCCTTAATGCCGCATTTGCAATTTGTATGTCGCACTTTCATTTTTTGTTCCACAATCGCATAAGAGTTTTGCATTTATAGGTTTATTTGCCGCAATTGATTTTTTAGAACTGTCCTCCTAATTTCCTTGTCTGATATCTACATATTTTTGCTTTTGATACCTTTCTAGATGACTGATACTGATATTTTTGTGATGTATTTCTATGTGCAGTTCACCAGGCAGATTCTGCAGTGTTGAGAGTCGAGGTCGGCGGGTCTTTTGTATAGGTTCCAGCTCTTAGAGGATGAGAGGTCAGTTCTTAGAGAGCTAGGTTTATATTGGATTTGCTATATGCTAGAGATCACGAGCAACAGGGGTCTGATCTCCGCTCTTATTGAGTGTTGGCATTCAGAGACATGCACTTTTTGGTTACCTATTGGTGAGTGTACTATGACATTGGAGGATGTGTACCGCATCCTCCAGCTTCTGATCTAGGGTGAGCTTGTGGAGTATGCCACCCATTCTAGTATTGTTTCATTGACTGAGCTATCTGGACTGCCTCGAGATCTGCTTGGGTTATCCAATGCCTATGATATTCCATGGTCCAGGTTTGGTTTGGGCCTTGACAGGTTATCTACCTTGCTAGGCAGTTTGATTTGTGGCATCCTATGCCCCGATCATCGGCAGTGTTGATTTTTTGTCAGATTTGGTACTATTCTACAGAGTATGATAAGGGACCATACTAATTATGCATGGGGGCCATGCATGTTGGCTCACATGCATTTTCATATGTTTTATGTGGCTTACCTTAATGGTAAGTTTCTCAGCTATGGTGCGACCCTTTTACAGATATGGGCATGGGAGCACATAGTTGTGTGCCACCCTGTTGGTACACATGCTTTGCCAGCCGACCGGCCTTATGTTTATGTGTACGATGGAACCTTTGTGCAGACCCACATGGGTCATTTTTTATATTGGTGCCAGTAGTTGGATATGATTCCTTACTTTATATGGAGGCCTTATAGAGATTTCCCTATGTGGGATGGAGAGGACATCCATCTTCCCTTCTGCCGCCAGTGGAGATACCTGATTGGGCACTTTATTGACCATCTCCATATGATTGACTTTCACAACACCGACAGGGTGTTGCATTAGTTTGGAGAGTAGTAGGACGTGTCTGACTCTTATGCTTACTTTTCTCGTAGATCAAGGGATTCCACTATCTGGGGTTGTGTCGTATCACTCAATGTTTCCCATATTGAGTTTGTAGGCTTACTTCCTGTTGCATGGACTTGGAGCTCAGCTACTGTAGATGCAAGTTTGTCTTGTTTTTTGATTTCTTATGTACTTCCTTACTGCTCTCTGATACTTTCTCATATCTCTTTTTGATACTTATGTCCTTATCTATGTGGGTACTGATATTTGAATTTGTCTTTTGGTAGGCACTACACCTTAGTATGATGCTCATTGGGCATAGGCTTGGCCTGTTGCTCTTACAGATGTCTCAAGTCCTGTTGCCAGGACCATTATGAGGAGGGCCCGATGGGTACGACATGGCAGGGGGGTCAGGATGGAGGGAGAGGTGGTGGTCGAGCCAGAGGTAGGGTTTGTGATGGAGGTAGGGATGGGGGGAGAGATGGAGGATGGGGGAGGGGAGATGATGAGGGGGATGATCCTGGTCCTGGAGGTGATGGTGGTGGAGTTAGGACTAGAGGTGGCTAGAGTGGGGGTCAGAGTAGTACTCCTCGAGTTGGTTTGAGTACCATTTTGGAGGATGAGGACGTTATAGAGGAGGAGGTACCCTAGTTGGTTCGGGGAGTTTGCTGGCAAACAGGTGTTGTTTTGGCTCCTAGAGAGGAGGACAAAGTAGTTATTGAGGATGTAGATACTGAGATTGGTGACATAGATGTGGAGGCTCTAGATGAGTAGAGTGCAGATGCTGGTTCATCGACTGATAGTAGCAGCACTAGCAGCAGTATAGGCGAGAGCTCAGATAGTGATGGTGGTGGATTAGGGGACAAGGCTAAGGAGGGATACATGGATGAAGGCATGGGTGGTATGGAGGATGATCCCTTAGAGTTGGAGCACCTCACTCAGTAGGTACAGGACCTTGAGGCCAGGCTTTCTTCATCTGATGCACATGCCACTGCTTTGGAGGCCCAGGTTATAGCGGCCAAGTCTAGAGAGCGGCAGGCTCGAGCTAAGGTGCATTTTTTTTATTGAGAGTGTATAGGATGCCTCACACTAGGATGTTCTTGATAGGTACTATAGATCTGGGTGTGATGCTCAAAGAGAGATTGAGTACTAGAGGCGTCATTATGAGGGCGCAGATCCTACAGCATAGAGGGTGCCCAGTTATACAATATCCCAAAGATCGAGCAGAGCACAACGACCATAGAGTAGTGGTATTGGAGCTCCTAGTTCATCCCAGAGACCATCTTCTGATATGCCACCCCCTCATCCACCTCCTAGCAAGGGTGGGGGTAGCTCATGTTGATTCCCTTATGTATCATGTTCCATTTTTGTAGTGATGTCATTTTATATACTCTGAGTAGTATCCATTTTTGTATCCCAACACACTGATATTTATTGATATATATGTTGATTACCTTCCTTTGTTCAGACTTGCGACCGTTCATTGTACTCAGATAGTTTGATTTATATGAGATGCAGTTAGTGTTTTTGATATGATGTGCATTGGTTTACTTGCTATATGTATGTTTCTACATGATTTGGTGTCTTAGATGATGAAATGTATATGCAATATGATCTATTATGCAGACTCGTATATGGATGATTTACTTTTCCTTTGATAATGACATGTATATGCACGATGGTGAAAATGAAATGCATGTTTATATGAGATGCTTATGGATGCATGTGATTTTATGATTTATCATGTATGCAACTACTATGTTTTTTTTTGTTTTTTTGTTTTTTTTCTGATGCACTTAAATGGAATGAATGAAGTCTATTTATGCACAAAATAACTGAGTAATGCATGTGTTAATTAGAAAGAAGTTAGTTTGGATAGTTGTGCTCTAAGATTGATCCAAAATAATGGAATGGTAGAAAGGATTTTCTTTTTTCTTTTTTTGATAGATATGATTTGATAGAAAGGATGAGTGTCTCAAGTTGCTACCCCTATTTCCAATATTTGTCATCATTGCATCTTTTTTTCATATTTTCTAAAATCTTGAAGAGCGTCGAATGATCCAGATCACATACCACCTGGATACCCAAAAACCTCTTGATAGCAGAAGGAGTAGAGAGATTGAATAGAAAGAGAACCTAGTGCACCCAAATATTGACCATCTGGGTTCAACTATGTTCCCTGTTTGAAAAGAAAGAGAGCCAAAAGCACCCAAATATTGACCATCTGGATACCGCTTGTCCTCTAAATTTAACTAAAGCAAAGAAACCAAGATAGAAATCCTATGCACCCAGAGTCCATCTGGGTAACACCGCGAGCTCTTGATTTTTGAAACGGAAAGCCAAGAAAAACAAGATAGAACTCCTACACCCCTAGAGTCCATCTGGATAACATCGTGAGCTCTTGTTTGCAACATAAAGGGAAAGACCATAGAAACCAAGATAGAAATCCAAAGCACTCAGAGTCCATCTAAATAGTGTTGTGAGCTCTTGATTCTATAAACCAAACAAGAAAAATAAAAGAGAAGGAATGTCCAATTCTTTCTCAGGGTTAAGCTCAGATCGTGGAACTGCGTAGCTTCCAGATAAGTGACAACACCTACCGCATTTATCCTAAATCATCATGGCCCTAAAATTGAAGTGAACATTCAACAGACAGCAATCAAATAAAATAAGTCATGATCTATCATAGCTACTCTCCTCACAAGGTGGATCCTGGAGTAGTGTAAGAACATAACCACAAAATATAGACTAACATCTGACTGACTTGACTGACCTAGTCAACATTTTTTTATGGTTCCTTGATGCAGTTGGATTCTCTTGATTGGCTCAACTCTTTGGATAGGTGTGATTGGCTTGATTGCTTGAGTGTGTCTAGTTTTAGTAATAGATTACTCGTTTAAGACTAACTTGTCTGGTTTGAGCATATCCATCACTGTGTAAGATGATTGATATGATTCGATTGATTGTTTGATCATGTTGGCAACTGATCAAGTTGTGTCAGATGGGCCCAATGCTGGTTCATAAAACTCATGATTGTGAAAATTGATAGATTGATTTGATCATGTTGGTAGCTGATCAAGCTGTGTCAGATGGGCCCAATGTTGGTTTGCAAAGCTCATGATTCTGACATTTGATAGATTGGCTTGGTCGCCAGTTGCTTGCTGATTGATTTCATAGATTTGATAAAGTTGTGTTAGATGAACCCAATGCTAATTTGCAAAGCTCATGATTGTGACATTGATTGAATAGGCATGATTTTCCCTTTTCTCTCTTGATAACCAAGTTGGTTTTATTGCTTGAGATTTGCAATTTTTGAATGTTTTTTATGAAGATTGATTTTCTCTTGATTTTTTTTTTATCTTTTTAGGATTTTGATGAGTTTTTTTATTTTTTGAATTTTTTCAGAACATTTAGAATCACCCCTAGTCTTGTGGACTAGTATTAACCATGGGTAAGTTCTTTGTGCTCAGTGGGGATTGTGCTTCTGTATATAGCCTGGGTAGTCAGTCTTGCATTTGAAGTGTGCTCAAGCTTTTGATTTTGGAGTTTATTGATGGTGAAGCTGTATTTGAACACTTGGTGCCTGTTTGCCAGGTTTTCACCAAGGTACCTACTCAATAGTGCCTGTTTGCCAAGTTTTTACTAAGAGCAATTTTGTTTCTCTTTACTTATTTTTTTTTTGTTGTTGCCAGGGCGCCTGATTGCCAGGTTTTCACCAAGGTAACATTTTGTATTTTCTAATTTTTTTGGTATTTTCTAGATATGTAGATAGGTGCCCTAACCATAGAGACCTCAAGGGTAGAACCTCTTGAGATGCATGCTATTGATGTATCTGGGGAGCTGATCTCCTTCTGGTGTCGCTAGTATGAATGCCACACTCTGAGTAGAGCTGACAATGACAAATGGTCCTAGCCAGTTAGGCTCAAACTTTCTGGGTTTGACTCTCTCTGCTTGGTTATTTTGATTTTCCATGAGGATAAGGTCTCCTACCTCAAATTTTTGTGGCTTCACCTTCTTATGATAGTTTCTTCTAAGGCGATTCTGATATCCTTGTAAGTGGTCGAAGGCATGTTGTCTTCTTTCATCTAGTAATTCCAGTTCATTGAGCCTTACTACTCTGTAGTCTTCATCTGTAACTAGGTTCTTCAATGATATCATTAGGGATGAGATTTCCACTTTGAGGGGTAATATCGCCTATGATCCATAGACTAGGGAGAAAGGAGTGCCTCCTGTAGGTGTTCTCACACTAGTTTTGTATACCCATAATGTGGGACTAAGCTGTAAATGCATGTCTTGCCCTGATTCGTTCATTATTTTCTTCAAGATTTTCAAGATTGTTTTGTTTGTAGCTTTGGCTTGGTCATTCCCTTGAGGGTAATAAAATAAGGAGAACCCTTGTTTGATATGGAACTGTTCGCATAGCTCTTCAACATCCTTGTTCTGGAAAGGTGTACCATGGTCTGTTAGGATAGTTTGAGGGATCCCATATCAACAAATAATGTGGTTAAGTATGAACATTGCTATTTTATTTCTAGTTATGTAAGTGAGAGGAATTGCTTCCACCAACTTGGTGAAGTAATCTATTGCTGCTATGATGTATTTGTGTCCATTTGCTGAAGAAGGTGTAATTTTTCCAAATAGGTCAAATCCCCACATGGAAAATGGCAATGGTGATGTCATAGGATAGTTCCTGGGTTGGTGCATGGATGAGGTCTCCATGAATCTGACACTGTCTTCACCTTTGTACATGTTTGTGTGCATCTGTCTCTATTGTGGGCCAATAGTATCCCAAGCGGATGATCTTCTTAGCTAAGTTGTTGCCACCTCCATGGGTTCCACAAATTCCTTCATGTACCTCGTACAAAGCTTTCCGGGATTCCGTGGAAGTGAGACATTGTAGTAGCATTCGATCTAGACTTCATCTATATAAAGTAGTTGAGAGGATGGTATACCCAGAGGCTTGGCAAATGAGGGACTTTCTCTAGTTCCTAGACAAGCTGGGAGGTAAGAAACTATTTTGGAGGTAGTTATAGACATCTTGGTACCATGGGGATTCAGGACCAACAAGGACGCATGATGATTTTGTGATGGATACCTGATGTGATGGCATCAAGAGTTTCTCTACTAGAAACTAGAATCTTGTTTCATTACCTGGCATATCAATCAATGATGCTATGGTAGCCATCGCATCTGCAGCTTTGTTCTGTGCTTGTGGGACTTTCTCAAAGAATATGTAATGGAACTTGGTGCTTATTTTTTTTGTCTGTGCTCTGTATGGTATGAGCTTCTCCTCTTTGGTCATATAATCATTGTTGACTTGACTGATGACCAACTGCGAATCTCCAAAAACTTTAAGGTTCTTGATTCTCCATTGAATTGCTATTTTTAAACCAATGACCAGTGCCTCAAATTTATCTATGTTGTTGGTGCATGGGAAGTTGAGTCTAAAAGACTTGGGAATTGTATCATGATCAAGAGTGATAAGCACTATCCCTGCCCTGGCACCATGGTTTGTGCATGACCCATCAAAGTATAGTTGTCATACCTCGATCGCTGGTTGTAGTGTCATGATAGATTTGTCAGGAAAGTTGGATATAATAGGTTGATGGTCCTAAATGGGTGCCTCTGCTAGTTGATCTGTGATCACTTGTCCTTTGATGGTCTTTCTGTCTATGTACTCAAATTCAAGCTCACTCAAGATCATTACCCACTTTTCCAGTCATCCAGTGAGTGCTTCTTTTCTTAGGAGGTACTTTAAAGGATCAATATGTGCGATCAACTTTGTTTGGTGACTCAACAGATAATGTCTCAGCTTCTGGGAAGTGAAGACAACTGCAAAGCATGATTTCTTGTTTGGCATATAGTTGAGCTCATATCCAACCAATGTTCTTCTTAGATAGTAGATGGCCCTCTCTTTACCTACATCATCATGTTGTGCCAAGAGTACACATAATGCTAACTCTGTTGTTGAGATATATAGAAGCAATGGTCTACCTTGGACTAGTGACACCAATATAGGAGACTTGAGAAGGTAGTCCTTGAATATTTGGAATGCTTGTTCGCACTGCTCTGTCCATATGAATTTGATTTCTTTGTGCAATAGATGTTGGAATGGATGGCACTTGTCTTCTAGCTGAGCTATGAAGTGCCTGATTGATTGGATCCTTCCTTGTAACCCTCTTAGTTGCCTCAAGTTCGATGGTGGAGGCATGTCCAATATTGCTTTGACTTTTTCTGGGTCTACTTTGATTCCTCTATGTGACACTATGAACCCCAGTAGCTTTCCTGAAGTGACACTAAATGCATATTTCTTTGTGTTTAGACAGACCTTGAATTCCTACATTCTATAAAAGATTGGTCCCAATGCTTGTAGATGATCCTTGCAAAGCATTGACTTGACTAGTATGTCGTCCACATAGTCTTCCATTATTTTGTGGACAAGATCATGAAATATCATTGTCATAGCCCTTTGATATGTTGCTCCGGTATTCTTTAGACCAAACGGCATGACATTCCAACAATATTTCCCCCAAGGACATGTGAAAGCTATTTTGTGTTGGTCCTCTGGTGCGATCCTTATTTGATTATACCTAGAAAAGCCATCCATGAGTGATAGCATTTGATGTCCAGTGGTTAGATCTACTTTCATATCAATGTTGGGTAAAGGAAAGTCATCTTTGGGACAAGCTATGTTGAGATCCCTAAAGTCTGTGCAAATTTGTATTTGACTACTGTGCTTTGTAACTGGTACCAAGTTAGATATCTAGTCTACGTATGGTATAGGTCTTATGAACTTAGTATCTAGGAGATTCTTCAACTCTGCCTTGACTAGCAATGCAATATGGGGATGCATCTTTCTTAGCTTCTACTTGATAGGTTTGGAATTGGGTAGCAATGGGAGATGATGTAATACTAGCTTTGGATCTAACCCTAGCATATCCGACTAGGACCATGCGAAATTGATCATCCTTGCCTTGAAGAAATTGATGAACTGTTCTCTCTCCTCTGGGGTGAGTGATTTTTCCAAGTATATGTTCTTTGGGTTCTTGTCATCTCCCAAATTGAATTCCTCTATTTCTTCTTCTATTAATGCTAATTTCTCCTTTGTCAAGGGGAGGAGTTCCTTCTTTCCATCTTCTAGCACCTCAGTGAGGTTTTTGCTAGAAGATACATCTTGTTTTAGCTTTTTATCATTCTTTTGTTCTTTTTTCTTTTGTGGACTGGAAATAGGAGCTTCCTCCCTGAAATATGCTACTCTATCAATGGATAAGCCTTCCTTGTGGTCTCCTGATGGAATGCCTTCCCTAAATCCCATTAAATCAGCAATAGCCTCATCATTCTTGAAGATATCTAAATCAGGGGGTCCTTGTTGATCCCACTCTATTAGCTCTGGGGGTATAAGACAGATACTTTCATGGTTGTCTGACTCTAGTTGACTGAAAGGGACTATAGATATGGTTCCTACAAAACTAGATTGTGATGTGGAAGCACCACTTGAGGTTTGATGAATGACATGCTTATCTATGCAGGTTTGCTCGGTGATGGACAGTTTGTCAAATAAGTCTTCTAGGTTTATGATAGTGTCTAACCGAGGGGAGTATTCTGGGATTGATAGTTTAGAGTCATGAAGGGATCTCCACTCATACTCATGGGAGTCAGTCTTGATAGAATGGTCGTCGAATGTCTCACTTCCTTCATTATTAGTGATTTCTATGTAGAGGTCTATTCGGGTTTGTGAGGTTCCCTCTTTGGCGGGCAAAAACTGTGTTAATATGTTGCTTATCAAGACATGCTCTATGTTGTGCCCCCGATGCATCTCTTCTATTTGTTCCTAATTGACTTGAATGTCTTGGATCACAGGACTGGTTCTTTGTTGTCCATATCCCAACCCTCTTGTGTTTCTCTGGGTTGGTGGGAGAGACAATTCCATTATGTCTTGTTGTCTTTCCCCCAGCCCGGTTGTACCATCATACCCAAATCATTGTAATATTGTGTAACCATTACCATAGTTTGATAGGGGTAGGGGTGGTTGGATTATCTCTGGTAGGTCTTGGTATAACCGAGTACTGATGTCTTGTTCAAATACCTTTTCTTCCGCTATGTCTGCCCATCGGACAAAGGTTGTGGGTGGACATCTGAATAGAATAGGCTGCAGAGTTTATGTTGTAATAACAGGTTGTGGCATGCCATAAGTTCTTAGGCTCTGATGCATGTGTGTGATGGTGAAAGCCTCTTCATACCTATACTCACCACAACCTTTGTCAGTGATGGATATTTTGCCTGCTTTCCGTGTGATATCCTGAAGATTTGAATCTGAAGAGGTGGGAACACTTGCGGCTTGGTTAATGGCTATCTTTCTCATTGTCCATGTGACATCCTTAGGAGTGGAATCTAAAGAGGATGGGATGCTTGTATCTTGGTTTGAGGATACCTAGTTATCAGTGCTGATTTGGATAGCATTATAGTATTGGAGGGGATTGGGGTCTCCCTCTATGATGATTTCCTCTCTCTAGTGTGGGAACTTGGTGTATTGATGGTACATCGAAGGTATGGCTTGCATTTCATGTATCTAGGGTCTCCCTAGTAGCATGTTGTATCCCAACTCAAGGTCTAAGATTTGGAAGGGAGTATTTTTTACCACTAGATAGATATGGACAGGTAGAATGATAATACCTTTAGAGGACCTTTCCTCCTCATCATAAGCTTTGATATTTATCCTATTTGTTACATTGATGCTTGATTCTGAATAGCCTAGTTGCTTGATTAACTTTAGAGTACTGATTTTTAACCCAGCTCCACCATCAACAAGGACCCTACGGATAGTGCTTTTGTGGACCTGGACAAGTAAATGCAAAGGATCATTATGCAGGGGTTTATGTGGCGGCACATCATAGTCCATGAATGTGGCATGTTTGTTAGTAGCTATATGGTTAACCATCCTTTGGAAGCTCTTAGGTGTTATGTCCCTTGGGATAGCTGCATTCTGAAGGGCTTGGTCAAGTGCCAATTTATGTTGTGGAGATATGCGCAATAGGTCAAACATGGAGATCTAGGCAGGTGTGCGCTTTAGTTGGTCCACTATGCTTTTCTATAGATCTAAGTTTGCTTTAGGATTGGCAGATATAGTAGATGAGGATGGTACTCCTTGTACGATGACTCTAGAATGATGCATTGTTACAGCACATTTTTTGCCTTGGTCTTTGATAGTGATCGTAGCCACATGGCTATCTGAAGAATTGAGGAAATTGATAACATTATAACTATTGGCATATGTATAGTTCACTTGTTTTGCTTGTCCACCAGACCTGGAAGCTTTTCCCTTGTTGTGATTGTGAAAGGTATCATTGAAGATAGTGTGATGAGTTGTGCCTTTGGTTTGGGTATTCGTCACATTGATGACCCTTGTGTCAATCAGATCTTGGATAACGTGTTTCAATTGGTAACAGTTAGACATTTTGTGCCCTTTTACCCGATGAAACTCACAGAAATATTTGTCATTATACCACCTCAGTTTATTTTCATCTTGTTCAAAGTCCCTAATTTCTGGGAGAGTGATAGTGTTTGATTGTATCAACTTACATAAAGTTGATTCTATCGACTCTCCCAATGGTGTGAAATCTTGTTGCTGGAATTGAAACTGTGGTTTGCATTGATTCTATTGTTGACTGTTTGACATAGTGGCCACTTGTATAGGAGGAGGTTGGTTTTGGGTGTATGCTTATTGAGTGGGCCCTGTGGGTTTCTAGTTGGCCACAGGTGTGCCTTGTAGTGACACCTTGGGTTGTGCATAGTTGACTGTCTTCACATCAATGAAACCATCGCTAGTGACATTTTTGTTTTTGTTCCACCACTTAGCTTTGTCAGTTACATTTTTCTTTGTATTTGTTTGTGTTGGATTTTCAAGGATTCTTTGTTTGACTGAGTTCTGCTCACAATGAACTCCTCGTTCGATGAGTTGTGTGAAGTTTGGAGCTAACTGTAACTCTGTTGTGAATGACATGTCTGGAATTAGATTGTCAACAAACATGACTATCAAGTCTTGTTCAAGAACATCAGATGTTATGCAGTTTTCCATATTCCTCCATCTCTGTAGAAACTTCACAAAAGACTCTCCATCCTTCTATTTGATATCACAAAGATCCTTGATGCTAACCTTGTGCTCGATGTTATGATGGAAGTGAGCTATGAAATTTTCAGCCAGTTCACCCCAAGATTGAATGCCATGAGGTAAATGTGAGAACCATTCCATTGCTGGTCTGGCCAAGCTTTGTGGGAATAGTCACATTAAATATGTCTCATCATGGGTGAATTCAACGCAACTAGCAAAAAACTCTTGGATATGTTCAATAAGGTTGGTATTGCCCCTATATTTGTCAAATTTTGGTACCAAGAAGTGATTTGGGAACAGAGACATGTGGAGAGAATGGTCAAAGGGGTATGGGTATAAATCCTCTGTGGTGTAGGATTTAGTTTGCCCCTGACTTTGCATATCCATCATTTTGTTTTGAAGGGTTTACATTTGTTGCATTAACATGTCCATTTGATATTAAGGTTGGTGTGTGAGGACATTCCTCTGTGTTGTGGTGGGTATGAGGCTACGCCTCTGTGTCCCTTGAGAGGGAACATATGATTTCATCCTAGGAACTTGATATTGATTTCCCACTGAGTGATTTGGAAATGGGGGCACATGAGTAGCCCATGGTGGGTTTTGATGCATTTTCTATTGTGATTGAAATTGGGGATGATATGGCTGGGGTTGATATTGTTGTTGTTGAGGTTGGATTTGAGGCAACTGAAGCTGGGGTTGCTATTGTGGGGGTTGGAATTGAGGCAACTAAAGCTGGGGTTGTTGTTGTGGAGGTTGGAATTGAGGCAAATGAATCTAGGGTTTCTATTGCGGAGGTTGGATTGATGTCAGAATGGGCAAAGATGTAACCTTGGGCGGGCATTGACCATAAGTCATACCTACAGAGATGGATCCCTATGGGCATGAAGTGTTGATCCCAAGACTAGTATGAATTGACTGTTGTAGCGGCATAGTTTTAGTACAGTTGGTGTTTGGTGATTGCGGCAATAAACAAGTTTACTGTGGTAGAATTCCTTCAATTGTGACATAATGCAGACAATTGTGGTAAAGGGGAAACCGTCTCAAAAAGACTAAATGATTGGTATCACTGCTTGACAATTTTGATATTTTTTTGGAACAATGCTTCTAATTTTCAAGACAGTTGACGTTGACAACCCTAGAATTTAACACGTTTGACTCATTTTGACAGTTTGGATGTTTTTTTTTTTTTTTTCAGAAACTGATCAAAGGAACAAGCACGACAGACACTATGTTTTGAAGAATGGAGGTTGAAAATGTGTATGTTCTACAACTTTTTCAAGTTGCAAGGTTATCACGAGGTCTCAACAATGAATAGTCAGATTAATCTAGGTCAATGGCTTAAGAATACAATGTTATAGGCTCAATTCTTGAATATCTATTAGCTCACACAATAATTGTCACGCTATAGGACACGGAGATCCATGATGTAGGTGCCCGTGTTTTTGCCATTTCCAGGTATTGTTGTCTTGGAGTGAAGATCTCTTTCACTACACAAATACCATGGGACACATATGTTGGGGACCTTGGGGGGAAATTATGCAACCCCTTGTACTATAATAAGGTACCTATTTAAAGGTAAAATGGGTTGGCCTCTAAATAATCAAGGTTGTAGTAAGGGTCTGTGGTGTCTCTCCAATCGGTTTGTACATGTGTGACTCACTTAAGAGCCTAGTTGATCATGCTAGCTCCTTAGGGATATTCACCCGATCCAAACTATTACCAACACACCTCGACCGAGCTTGGCTAGATAAGACAAGACTTTGGTTCACACCTTGTTTATATACCAATCGAAAGGATTACCAGTTTAAGGTCATTCTTCAAGGAAGAAGCACATTCCACGGATAGACCTTTCTAAAAAATATAAAGGTTTTTAATCTAACAGTATGTGCAAGTGCACCCAAAACTCAAGACACAAGGTAAATTGATTAAACTCCAAAATTTTGAAATGTGAACTAAGCTACACCACCATACAAACACCCATGTTCAATTTTAAGCCCAAAGGTAGGTGTTGATTGCTTGTTCAATTTTAATGCACCAATTTGAGAGATTTTTTGCCTTGTTCAATTTTAGCCCCCACGTCAATTTTAAGCCTAAATCTGAAGTGTGAAATGTGAGATGTTTGGACAAACACTATTCTTTTTAAACCCAAATTGACAAGTGAATTCCTTTTAGTTTTCTTTGTTTAAACAGGTTAGTTTCAAAAAGGATTTTTGCGAAATGAGAGTATACGTAACTCTGAAACAATGAATGACACTTACCAACAACTTACCCCTCCTATTCGTGGGAATTCATCATCTTTTAGATAGCAAGATGAATAATTTGGCCCTGATGAGAAATCTTGTAGGAGACTGCAGTGATGCACAAGCAATTGTGGTAAATAATAGGTGATTACGGCAAAGAATTAGCAATTGTGGAAAAGAACTTTCAGTTGTGGTAATGCACAATCAATTGCGGTCTGGATCAGTCAATTGCGATCTATGTCTGTCGATTGCAGTAGAATTATTCTAATTGTGGCACCAGTGAATCAATTGTGACAAACTGTAGAAAAGACAGAGACCTAGAAGATGATAGAAAATAAATATGAAAAATTGCAATCGATTACGGTATTAAACCAGTCGATTGCGGCACAATTTCATCAATTGTGGCAAAATACCAACGATTGCGAAATAACACATATCAAAAAAATACAAAATTTGAGATTTGTGACCATACGGTCGTGGTTGATCAACTCTGTTTGTCATCTGCAAGAGATATTTGGGCTATTTGTTTCACGTTGGGTTCACCAAAATGTACGCCTCCTTCGATCGTGATTCATGATTCCCAAGCTTTCCAAAGGCAAGGGTTAGTAGCAAAGGTTTCAAAAATGATATAAATCAAGTACACAATAACTACTAAAATGAATAACCTGAAACGTAACAAATAAAATGTATAAGCACAAGAAAGGAAAAAAAATAAATGCAAACCCTGAAGTGCTTGAAGCTTTTATTGTCTCTCTCTACTCCTTCTGAAACACTATTCTTGATGCTCAATATTGGTGTGGGCAGCGTCTGTGACTTGAGAAGTGTCAAGAATTTTCTAATTGAAATGGGTGTGTGATCGCAAGATGGCTTGAATGCTAGAACCAAAATGACATAGTAATGGCACACAAGATCTTGAAATCCTAGATCCTTCAAATGGTTATGAAGGGTTTATTATATAGGAATTGGTGGTAATATGAACGGCTGAGATCAATCCCAGAGATAGGAAGATGAATGGATGAGATTAAAAGGAACTGGAGAAGCCATCAGTAAACTCCACCTCTTCATTTGGTAAAGAGGAGATAGAGTTTGGTGGACTGAAGAGCTAATTGTGAGTTACCTTTTTGAACTGAAGAGGTGGGTGAAGTTACCCATGTGCACTGAAGAGATGGGTGGATTAACCCATGTGAGCTGATTGGAGTTATCTCTTTGAAGATAAATGAATATTTAATTCATTTCTTTAATTATTGTTTTCAACACGTGAGATAATTGAATTCTTTTTTATTTAGAATTGCTTTATTGAATGAAATTAAATTAATTTAATTGAAATTAATTTAATTGGAAGAATTTAATTAGTAAGTTTAAATATTTGAATTTAAAGTATAGAAAATTGAATTTAATTAATTAATTAATGGTAATTAATCAATTAAGGTTAATTAATTAAATAAAATTAATTATTCAATTAATTTTGGGAATTTGATTAGATGATTTGGGGAATGAATTTAGAGGAAAATAGATGATTAATTAATGATTAAAAACTATTAATTAATAGATGAAAATTAGTGTTTTTAATGTAAAGTCGCAAGCCTATCCATTTTTGGGTGTCTACAAATTGTATGATAGATTCTAGTGCCACAATAAATATTATGCCTAATAATGTAATGAAAGAAGTAGGAATGAATGTTGATACCAAATTTGGTAGATATTATGCTATGGATAATAGATATGTTCTTGTTGTGGGCACAATGAAAAATGTTGAATTTAAATTTCCTACATGTCCTGAAATGTCATATAAAATGGATATTACTGTGGTTGAAGTCCCTGCCAATTATGGAATGCTTCTATCTAGACAATGGTCTAGCTTAGTAGGAGGTAGTATTCAATTAGATCTTTCTTATGCTTTTATTCCAGTGAATGGCAGGGATGTAATAATTGAAAGGGAGAATCGAAGTCCATATATTATTAAGGATGTGGATCCAAACCTGGTTACACATTTCTGTCATTCTGACATGGATAAATTTCAAGTAAGTATTTCAAAAAATGCAATGCATAACAGTGAACCTATTGGGTTACATGCAGAGGTAAGCAATAATACAATTTGGAAAATGTATTTTGATGGTTCTTGCTGAAGGGATAGTAATGGAGATGGTGTCATTTTCTTTGATCCTAATAAGAAAATATTAAAATATTCCTTTTCACTAGATTTTTAATGTACTAACAATGTTGCAGAGTATGAAGCTCTACTTCTTGGTTTGAAAATAACTAGTAAACATGGAATAAAATTTTTAAGTGTCTTTGGGGATTCTGAATTAATTGTTCTCAAGTTAAGAGTAAATTTGTTGCTAAGCAACCTCTTCTTAAAAGATATAGAAATGAAGTATGGGATTATATAGAATGTTTTGATGCCTTTTCTATTAACTAGATAGATAGATTAGAAAATATCCTTGTGGATTTTATGGCTAATTTGGCATTGAAGCATACTGAAAATTCCTTGTGAGGACATAGTTCAAGTTGAAGTTAAAACTAGGCCTGCTATACCTGATAACATCAACAACTAGAAAATCTTCAAAGATGACAGAGATATAATCAGATTTTCAGAATGTGAGCAAGAGTATAAAGATCAATTGATAGACTTGAATGCTCATGTTGATATGGAGGATGGGAAATAATTGTTGTTTGGAAAGGAAGTCATTCAGCTTAAAACCAATAAGGATCCAAAAGGCCTTATGGAAATGGAGAGATTGTTTGACAATAAAGATTCAAAAATGGACAAGAAAAAGACTAATGTCACAATGGAAGTGGAAAGGATAAACTTGGGAAATGAAGAAAATCCAAAGCAAGTATTTGTGGGTAAAAGTTTAACCCCCAAAATCAGAGCAGATATCATCAAACTATTGAGAAAATATGGGCATGTATTTGCTTGGTCCTATGATGACCTTAAAGCTTACCGTGAGGACCTTTTTAAACATGAGATACCTTTGAATCATAATGCCATACCATTCAGGCAGAGGCAGAGACCAATAAATCCTACTTTAGATCCCAAGATGAAAGATGAATTAATCAAAATGAGGGATGCTGGTATAATAAAGCCGATAAGACACTCAACATGGGTTTTGAATTTGGTGCCTATCAGAAAAAATAATGGTGATATTAGACTTTGTGTAGATTTCAAGAATCTAAATAGATCATCATTAAAGGACAATTATGCATTACCAAACATGGAAGTATTACTGCAAAAGGTCACATGAAATGAATTATTATGAATGATGTATGGGTTCTCAAGGTACAACCAGGAAAAAGGTTAAAAAAGAGGAACAATATAAAATAGCATTTACTACACCTTGGGGTGCTTATGTATATGTTAGAATGCCTTTTGGACTCACTAATGCAGGGGCTACCTTCCAAAGAGAAATGGATGTGGCCTTTGAGGATTTTATTGATGTAATTATGGTGGTATACCAGGATGACCTAACTTCTTATTCCAAAAAGGAAGATGACCATTGCAAAAATTTGGAACAAATATTTCAAAGAGCCCTTGAATATGGGATATCATTGAACCCAAAGAAATGTCATTTTTCTGTCACTAAAGAAAAAATGTTAGGACATATTGTGTCCAAAGATGGAGTAAGAATAGACCCTGAGAGGATTGTAGCAATAGATAAAATTGAGGTCCCAAAGAATGTCAAAAAGATCCAATCCTTCTTTGGACAAATAAACATTGTAAGGAGGTTTGTCCCAAATTTTTCAAAAATAATTAAACCAGTTGCTATGATATTGAAGAAGGGTGCAAACATGAAATGGATAAATGAAGCTTTAGAAGCATTTGTAAATATTAAAAAAGAAATCAAGGAAGCCCTTGTCCTTAAGTCTCCAGATTATACTAAACCATTCCAATATTTTCTTTTGCATCATATCACACCATTGTTGTTGTCTTGTTGCAAAATAATAGTGAATTTTATCAACAACCAATAGCATTATTTAGTAAGACTCTTCAAGATTCTGAGTTAAATTATGATATTAATGAGAAACAAGCTTATGCACTTGTGAAGGTAGTAAAGTCTTTCAGGCCTTATTTGGTAGGAGAGAAAGTAGTAGCCTAGGTTCCTAATGAAGCAATAAAGGATATATTTAGACAATCAAAAGTCACTGGGAGAAGATGTAGGTGGGTGAATCAAATTCAAGAATTTGATATAGAGATTCAAATCACTAAAATTGTCAGAGGACAAGGATTATCAAGGTTGATGACAGAATCAAATATGGATGCATTATAGGTCAATGAAGTGGATCTAAGTAAGACTCAAACTAGTATTGAAAGGTTCCCTTGGTATACTAACACAGTACATTTCTTAAAATACATGAAATGTCTAGAAAATCTTACAAATAATCAAAGAAGGACAGTAAATTTGCAGGTATCTAGAAGTATTTCTTGATACAAGGAGACCTATACTAGAAAAACATGGATGGTATACTCCTTTTTTGTTTAGATAAATATCAAGGAAAGGAAATACTCAAGGATCTTCATGTTGGACAATGTGGGGGGCACTTTTCAGCGAAGACCACTGCCCATAAAATATTGAATGCAGGATATTATTGGCCTTGTTTGTTTAAAGACTGCCATGCATATGTTCAAAGATGTGAAGCATGTCAAAAAATTTCAGGAAAACTCAAAAATAATGGTGCATTACCTCTTAATCTTATGTCTATTGAAGAACCATTTCAAATGTGGGGAATAGATTTCATAGGAGAAATCACTTATACTTCTAGTGGTGGCCATAAATGGATTTTGGTGGCTACTAACTACTTCACTAATTGGGTGGAAGCCATACCCACTAGACAAGCTACTAGTAAGGTGGTGATTAAATTCCTCACTGAGAATATATTGACAAGATTTGGTGTTCCTGATAAGATTGTTTGTGATAATGCTTTGTGTTTTAGATCTGAAAAATTCACTTAATTTCATGAGAAATATGGAATAAAAATTTCTTATATATCCCCTTATCACCCACAAGGAAATGGCCAAAAAGAATCTAGTAACAAGAATATAATGAAGATCATCAAAAAAATGTTAAACAATAACAAGAGATCATGGGATACAAAGTTACCACTTGCACTTTGGGTAGACAGAATTACAATTAAGAATTCTACTAGCTATGCACCATATGAAATTGTCTATGAAAATAAATCTCATTTACCATTGACTAATTTGTTGCCAGTGTACAAAATTGTGAATAAAGAATAGTGGGAAGAGGTGGATTTCATGGAGGATATATTGTATCATCTTGCAGAATTGGATGAAATGAGGAATTAGGCTCAAAAGAGAAATCATGAATTACTGAAAAAAGTGAAGGTTTTGTTTGACAAAAAGACCACAGAAAGGAAGTTTCAAGAAGGAGATTTAGTTTTGAGATAGAATGTAAAAGATCAAGATAAAGGCAAACATGGAAAATTTGAGGCCTTATGGGTAGGTCCTTTTGATTGGTATAGGAGATGAGAATTCTTATCTTTTACAATATTTGGAAGGTTATCCTTTTGAGCTTCCTGTACATGGTCAGTAGCTTAAACCTTTCTTCTCTTAAAAGCAGAAAAATGCAATTTTGTTTTCCTTATTTGTATAATATGTATTGTATTCTTTTGATCTTATAATGGTGTGCTTCTCCAGAGATAGCTAGGATCTTTTTGTGTCCAGGTATGAATGCACATCCAAAAAAGAGCCATTGGTAGATCCCAGATTTATAGATCAAATTTAGACATGAAAATAATTCAGGGAAGTGTTCCTTATGTTCATTATTATGATTTATGCTTTTATTTATTTCTTAAAACCCTTTTAATTCCTTTAAACCCTAGCTTGTTCATGGCATGTTCTATTTTCTTGTTAATTTTCTGAGTAACTTAAGTATCTTATTCGTCATGTGCACATTAACATTTCCTTGGTTATCTCTTAGTCGTGCAACCTAGAAGGGATATTCTTTTTCATTCAGCGACTCTGAGATTTCTTCAGTCGCGTGATCACGAAAGGAAAAGGAATATGCTTATTTTATATGGAGACTTAATGCGAGTCATTGATTTGTTTTTTATTGTGTGTCATGTGTGAAGTCTCATGATGAAACCAGAGTTAGTTAGATCATTGGGAGATTCAGCGACTCAGTCTATCTCGCAATCTCATGACAAACTCAGGGTTAAATTCTAGTTTATTCTTTCCTTTTAGTCGCATGATCTTTGGATACACTTGAGGTTAAGTTATTTATTTGGAGACTTAACCTGAACCATTGATGCAGTTTTGATCATGTGGCTTGTGCTAGATCTCATGATTAATGAAGGGTCAAGGAAATCTTTTGGAGACTCAAAGATGGCTTTAGTTGCGTGATCTCATGATCTAACTCGGGGTTTAAACATGGTTTACTTTTTTCCTTAGTCACATGATTTCTAGATGGTCTTGGGGTTATGTGAAGGATTCAAAGATTACACATGAGTCGTAGATGCAGTTTTAATCCTCTAGTTTGTTCTAGAACTTGAGAAAAAGTCAAAAGTCAGAAAAGTTTAGGAGATTATGCACGATCCATTGATTCAGATCAGATCTTTTGGATGGTGTGAAGTATCATGATGAAACCAGAGTTAGTTAGATTATCCAATGATTCAGAGACTCAATCTATCTTGTGATCTCTAGACAAACTCAGAGTTAAAGTCTGGTTTGGTCTTTTCTTTCATTTGCATGATCTCCAGATGTACTTGATGTTAAGTCATTTCTTGGGAGACTTAACGTGAACCGAAGATGTAGTTTTGATCCTGTGGCATGTGCTAGATCTCATGATTAACCAAGGGTCAAGGAATTCTTTCAGAGACTTAGAGATGGATTTAGTCATGTGATCTCATGATTTGACTAAGGGTTTAAACATGGTTTTCTTTTTACCTTAGTCGCGTGATCGCCAGATGGTATTGGGGTTAAGTGAATGATTCTGAGATTACACGCGAGCTGTATATGTCTTTTTAATCGAATGGTTGTCTCATGATCTTTCAATGAAATGGAATATTCTTCTATGGTCTGGATATTAAGTGCAGATCATTGATCTTATGTCCGATCTTGTGGTTCTTGTGAAGTCTCAGAACAAACTCAAAGTTAAGGAAATGATTTCATGAATTAGAGACTAAAGGAATTCAAATACCCAGGGTTAAAGCCAAGTTGGAGCTAAGGTTAGAGACCAAGGTAAAGATCGATCAAGTTCAAACGAAATCAATGGTGGGTGTAATGGCTCAAAGTGGAGATGCATGATTTTTATCAAGGAATTATGCGATGATGGCATGTATCTTCAATGGATGGAGAAGCATTAAGTCTGAGCGACTATGTCAACGGGGAGTTATCTTTAAAGCTTATTTCTCTTAATTATATTTTATATCTCTTAGTTCTTTTTATACGTCGTCGACATGCAGGGTTTATGAAGGTGGTGAAACATGGACTTATATGCTGACAAAACAATATGACCTGGATGAAATATTGAAGGATAATACATATCATGCTGAAGATAAAGGAAATATCATAGAGTGATTAATGATATCGACTTATCTGGTCAACATGATGAAGACATTCAACATACCAAATATGATATATGTTTGCACAGAAGAATAAATATATGGATGAAAGTATGGTCGAAGAACCATAACATTTTAACACAGATTCATTATTCTGAATTGACTCTAACAAATCACAATTGATTTGTTAGTGACTATTATCCTTATCTTTTTGGGTTGATAATTAAGCTTCAGACAAGGATGACTAATCATTCTTGAGATGTAATTATAATTGTTCAATTGTTGATCCTAGGATTAGGTATTAGTTATGAATAGACGTATTGATCTAAAGCTTGTTTGCATCCTTTGGGCTTGATATAAATAAGGATACCAAGATCAATACAAGGAAGATTTTTTTTACGAGGGTTACTATAGTCAAATTGGATAGTTTTGATCAATAGCTACAACATGAACTAAATTTTACCATTTTTCAAAATTAATAAGATAAGTACACCTTTTTCTCTCATATGTTGGAATAGATATCTTTTGATTTTCAATTAGTCCCTTAGATAAAATCTATAGATTTTCTTCAAAGTGATAGTTTGGTGTAGCATTCCTAATTTAGATTCATAGTTCTTATTATCGATTGGTCTTTTCATCTTGTATGGTTAAATCCAATTGATTGTGACCACAATCAATCAGTCTGACATTTGAATATTGATTTAGTTGAGATAACTATGAATTAACTCAGGTTATATTCTCATTTCATAACACCTTTGAAGTGATATGTTTCTTGTAAACTGTCTCTAAGGTTGTACAAAGGATTGGGATGATCTTGACTCTATTGCCCATGAGGAAATAAGGCACTGGTCTACATATATATTGGATTATGGTCATTTAATTCATTGTTCATAGTTTTGTGATGTTCTATCCATATATACTTTTTAATTCATATATATACAAACATTCTTTAAACATTTTGAAGCATCTCAGTTAGCATTTTATCACACATTGCTTTCAGTGAAGATTTCTTTCAAGTACTTTTCCATATTTTGAGAGGAAGAAGTTTGAAGTACACTTTATATTCTATAAAAAGCCTTGAGATTTGAAGGATAAATCTAAGGTATAGGCCTACTAGCCTTGGTTCTGCAGATCCAGAATCGCAGAAGGTTCAGCCTTGTCTTAGTTGAAACCTTGTTAGTTGGCCAAATCACTTGGGTTTCCCAACATTGGATTGACAAGTCCATAGGAAATCCAATATGTTGATTTGAGCACCAACACAGCCCATAAATACTACAAAGAGGGAATTGAATAAAAAGTCTAAGGAAATAATTGCACAATTTGAGAATCTTGATACACTTGAAAAAACCCAACTATTATCAATTAAACTTCTTAAAGATGAGTTAAAGAGACATTAAATTTGTTGGGTGTAGATGCAAGCTTGAAAAAGACAAAAGCATCTAATGTACAAAAAAATATTGTTGAAATTATTAAGGAAGGTTTGCATTCCATTGGGAAAACAACTAGATCTACATATAAGTCCATTTGAAGAAGAGTGATAGTGACATCTATTTAAACAAAAACATGTCCCAAAAAAGACAAATTTCTTCACTTTCATCTCATCTCGGATACAATAGGAAGACAATAACACATTATTTGAAAAGGAGAATCAATTTGGATGATACTACATTGGAAGGTGATTGGGCACTAATGTGGAGACCTTTTCACTCTGATATGGTTAAGGAAACAATTAGGAGCTTGGTTAAGGAAACAATTAGGAGCTTGGTTATGACATTTTGGGCTGATCATACTCATCCTTCACCAAATACAGGAGATGTTATCAAGAAGAGGAATGAGCCTAAGGAGTATTTGCAGCACACAAATAATTGGTTGGATAACACACAACATGAATTTTATCTCTCATTTTGTAATTCAAATCCTGACATTAAGATTGGAAAAACAATGTTTGAAATATTAAAGCCATATTTTGTAAAGATAAATAAATATTTTGAAACTTGTTGTTTTGGATATCATATTGAATTTGATCTCTACTATCAAGGGTTAGAAAGATGATAGAAGAAGTGGTGGTTCTCAAAATGCTTTCCTAAAATGTCTAAGCCAATTCATAGCATCAATCTTATGTAACAAATCAATTGATCATGAAAGACCTGAAATAGATTGCATAAGAGGAACTTGTCAAACATGCGAGGATTTGGCTAAATTTAACTTGATACTTGAAGATACTGACATGAAAAGGATGGTAAAATGTAAGAGTTACAAGTACATAAAGTCTTAAATGAAAGTTGGGAAAGAATCAACAAGGTTGGAATATGTAGAGGAGGAGATACTTGTTGCAACATTTATGGAGAATTTTCATAAATTGATACAACCATATATACGTCATGTTTTTTCTAAATGGAAAGAAAAAAAATTCCAACTACTAAGAGAAACTTTTCTAGTTGGAACAATTTTATCAGTTGTTGACTTTGCATATAATTACTCTTTTGTTTCTCAAAAACAAGTTTAAGAGGAATACTACTATACAGAGCAGGTCACTATCATGGTACATGTTTCTTATCAACATGCACAATTAGATTTGGATGGTGTTGAAAGTACATATCAAGCACAGGTCATAAAGAAAGAATATCACTTTTACATTAGATGATAATGATCATGACATACATTTTGTTGAGCATTGCTTTAAGACATTTTTTGGATATTTGAAAAATAAAGGCATCAAAATTGAAAAGCTTTTTGTTTGGTCAGATGGATGTGCAACACAATTTAAACTAGCAAGGCCATTTTATTTACTATGTAGATATCATTGATACCAAAAGATATCACATATTTGGAGTTTCTTTGAGAGTGGACATGGAAAGGGATAGCATGATGGTTCAAGATCCTGTATCAAACGTGCTTTAATAAAGTATCAACTAGACTTTCAGGGATATCATATAAATAATTCTCATGATGTAGTTAAGTGGTGCAAGATGCATTTTGTGGTTCCAAATCAAGATAACACAACATCACGACTAGATCAATTCATACTATTCAGAGTATTCTAGGATATATTAGTTATAAATGCAACATCACTTGTTTTGAAGTTTAAATTTATGTATGTACTTTAAATTTATTGATCATTGAACAACATGTATATATATGATTTTAAGTTGTCTTAAATTTTTACACATGTGTCTTGTTCAAGTGTTGATAGAAGATCAATCCATGGATGCAAGAGGGTAGAAAAAACAAGATCCTCGCATTCAGTTATGAGTATAGATAGTAATGTGGTCATTGTACACTAGAGATTACTCATGCTTTTGTTATGACTGCATTTCTGAAAACTATGGTGAATGTATCAACCAAAAATGTTGATATGTAAGTGAATGGAATTTGGTTCCACTAGATGTTACTAATATAAATGATGTAGTTGAGGATGAAAGCTTTGACGACATTCCATTGAATTCAACTCATTATGACCATATTTTAGGTTTGATCAAAATTGGTACATGTCCACATAAATAGAGAGAATGTACGTGCATGTTATTATTTACTATTCAATTTAGATCCACTCTAAGACATATATCAAGTAAAATATACAAACTTCTATTTAATTTATACTTACAAGTCAAATTGAAAACATATTTTGCAGGACATGTTTTTGTGGTAATAGAAGAGCCTGGAAATGTGGAATGTGTTAGTTACTATTTATTACGTTGCACCAAGGAGAGGATGAAGCTAACAAAGAAAGAAAAAAAGTGATGAAATTATGTTTCCCATATGTTAGTAGTGTACATTTATGTTTAATTTATTACAATTGAGGTACAACTTGCGATGGAATTTTGTGCACGTTTATGGCTAATTTCACATCTAGATATATGTTGTTGAACTTGTCTGTGCAAGTTCATTTGTTGTACAAGGAACATATTTGAAGAAAATCAAAATATTTAAACATGGGATTCATTTTATTGATTATAAACCTAACAAAAAGGTTTATCATTATAGTCATCTTGTATTTGTCACTTTCATATCTCTTCATCCGGTGACAGGACGTGAGGTTCATAAGTGGAGACTTGATACTGATGACCATGAGAGAATATTAAATGTTATCTAAGAGCAATCCAAACCACTTGATGTGGAATAATAAAACATGCATGAAATATGATCTATACTAAATTTTTCACGGGAGAGAACGAAGGTTTTCTTAGCTCCATTCTTTCCTACCAATGTCCACAGTGAATGGAGCATTTTTTAAAATTTATAATATCTCAAAAATGTCTTCAGGATGCGTATCATGCATGTTGCAATAATTTAGTTTTATCTAGTTGATTAATTAGGTCATGTGGATACTTATTTAGTAGGAATATGAATGTGTAGATTATGCATGTTGCAATACTTAATTAGGATAATTTAATTTTATATAACTGTTCATAAATTTTATGTTTCATTTACTTAGTTAGGATCATTCATAGAATAAACTAAAAAAATTAACTTGGATTGATCAAATATACATTACACATAATTAACTTGGATTGATCAAACATGCATACATATAAATTAAACACATAGATCAAACATGAAGAAGCATGAACTACAACATCAAATCATAGGTCAAGTATTTAATCATCAAATGTCTAGGTCTTTAGTATAACACAATGTATCAAACATCAATCACTAGATCAAGTATATAACACATGTACATGTTAAGATCAATGAATCATAGATTGAAAGTACATGTAAACATGATACACATTTATAGAGTGAAAGTATATAACACATGTGTGAAACATCAATCATAGATCAAGTATGTAAACATAAAACATAGAGATCAAGTACTATAAGCATGAAACATGTGTCAATCATGTCAACCATAGATCAAAAGTCTACAAATCAAAAAATATCAAAGCACAATGTATGTCAATCATCTATAGTCTAGATAGGAAATATAACAGATCAAATACATGTACTTGTAATATGTCTAAATCAAATATGAAAGTGCTTGGGACTCATCATGAAGACTTCTGACTAAGCGGTCCCGAGAGTGACTATCATGTTGTGAGGGATGTGCAGAGCCCTACAAAGAAAGCATGATATAAATTTTGATATATGTGAACATCAAATTTTAAGAACTCACATGTACATAAATTAAATACATTAAATAAATTAAAAATACATATATATATACATCGATAAATTTAAAACTCACCTATCCACTACTAATATCATCATCGAGTGAGTCTCGTTGACGTACATGATCAATGCTCAAAGGAGTAACAAGAGGCATATCCTACTAGAGAAATAAAAAATTTAAATTACACACCATGAAATATTGCAAATTTAACTTAAATCAAAAAATTAAAAATAAGATTTATACCTATGTACATGGTGGCACATGATATTACTCAGACTCCCTAGCCCCGATCATATCAATCAAGATATCAAGATTTTGCTACGCCTAGTCCGAGATCAACTCTGTATCTATAGTATGAGTAGTTGACACTCGTCCCTCTAATGACGAATGCAATGGATTGACCAAATGAGATGGCATGGAAGTCGTATCATCACGTGTCATAAAATCTAGGTAACCCATAGTGTCCATGCTGAAGCCAATATCCTCAAGACCAACATCAGAGAACTGGTGCCCTACACTCACTAATGGGTTTGTACACTGCGCCTCTTGCTCTACAGCAATAGAGTGCTCAGTAGGTGGATCCTCATGGGCACTGCCACTATCGCCATGGTTTAGGTGAAAATAAGGATGTGGTTGAGAATATCTGACACTACCCACACGAGCTCTAACATGTGATATGGGGATATCATGCTCTACTTCTATAAATGCATATGCATCTAGAAGATCCTTAGCCAAACTAGTGAATGTGACCCGTTCATCTATCCTGTAAGTCCCTCTAGACTAGAAAGTGAAGGGATGCCTATTGTACCATACATGTCATATGAGGTCCTGCTAGAGGATGCTCCACCTGATGATCTAGAGTGTCATCAAGACATCAAATATTGGCCAACCTGATCACTAGATATGGATGTGGTAGTTGTTGCAATGTCCCCCATACTATCAATCGCACCTTGAAGCTTGGTGTTACGAACAACATCATCTGCCATAGGACCCAATAAAGGAGCTATAACAGGTGCCCTGTAACCAATAATGGCCCCATGTACTAGCCTCTGGCAATTAGCTTGATGAAAAGCATCTTTATTAGCAAGCCTGTCATGCCCTTGTCCTAGATGTGTTGGAAAATCAATGTAATTAACGACCCTCCCTAAATGAACCTCGGCAAAAATATGTTGTGCAAAATATAATGGAATATGGTTGTTATTTGGATAACGACCATGTGTAGCTAGAAACCGTGGGTATATCAATGTTGATATAGCTCGATCCTAACACCTGGTAACCTGATATCCCTTCACATACTGTAAGTTTGCATATGATGGGAAAACTTCCCTTTTCAGGGTTTCTTTAGGCACTAAAGCTTGTACCTCCTTAAGAGAAAGACCGAAGCTAGCCTCTCATCTCTTCCTCTCAATTATGGCCTCTATAATATTTGGTGCATAAGGAGTGCTACCATGGATGTCATCTCTGATACTAATCAGACTAGAAATTATGGACTGACATGTTCTCTTATAGACAATAGAGTTGGTCGAACTGTTTAGGGAATCTTGTAGTCGTTCAATTTCCCTATTAGTTCATGAAAATAGTTCCTCAAGGGGAATCAATGCATCTACCATGATGTCTAATAATATGTATATATCTAGATATATATATGTGTACCTGAAAGATTTTATTTACAGTCAAATAAAGTCTACATATATGTTTTCCTAATTTAATTGAAAATAATAAGTCATGCACGTGTTATTGTTCAAATAATTATCTTCAAATGAAGTCTACATATATGTTCTCCTATTTTAAATGAAGTGTACACATGTACAGATACATACACATTCATACACATACATACACATATACACATACATACATACATACATGTATACATACACATACATGCATGTATAAATACATACACATACATACGCACATGTACACGTACATACACATCTATACACATACATACACACACATACACACACATATGTGCATGTACGCATACATGTACATACATACACATACACATATACATACATACATACATACATACACATACATGTGTACATATATGTATACATACACACATGTACATACATGTAATACATATGTATACATGTAAACATGTACATACACATACCCATACATGTAAGCATGTACGTACATAAACATACATACATACATACACACACATACACATACACAAACACATACACATACACATACATATATACATACACATACATATACACATACATATGTATACATACGTTCATACACATACACATACACATGTACATACATACATACATACATACATACATACATGTATACATACACATACACATACACATGTATACGTGCATGTAGACATACACACACACATACATGTATACATACATACACATGTACGTACATACACATACATGTACATGTATACATACACATACATGTACATACGTACACATACATACATACATACACATACACACATGTGTACATATGTGATATATACATACATACATACATGTTATATGTATATATATGTATACACATATATACACATGTACATATATACATAAGAATATACATACATATACACATATACATGTGTATATATGCATATATACATATGCATATATATGTGCATGACATATATATATATATATATATATATATATATA
>MU228428.1:847073-876301 GCA_018584345.1 Thuja plicata | reverse complement strand
TATATGTATATATATTGTTTATATACATATATAAATGTATATATATACATATATAAATATATGTATATATACATATATATATATAAATATACATATGTATATATGTATATGTATATATGTATATGTATATGTATATGTATATATATACATATTTATATATATATGATGAATATATACTGTACAAGTATATACATGTATATATGTTTACAAATATACATGTATATATACATATATATACAAATATACAACTATATATGTATCTATACATATATATACAAATATATATGTATATACACATATATATACAAATATACATGTATATATACATATATACATGTATATAAAAATATACATATTAAAATACATTAAATACAAAATAAGAGAGAATAAACAATAAAATACCTATGATATCGACATTCAAAAGTCGGATGCCCCATCAAAGCTTTGATCGAAACCCTCACTCAACTTGTGAAAGTGAGTGTTTCGGTGGGGTTAAAAATGTTAGAGTAAAATGGTATTTTTATGTTCACTTATTAATTAAATCATTATTGATTTAATTGTTTAAGTCACATTTTTATCTCTTGTTCACTTAAGCTAAACTTTAGGCATGCAATAATTAATTCTTTATTAATTATTCATGGAACCTAGGTTTCTCCACCTACTTGGTGTTCGATCTCCTTTATAACGATTGATCTCTTTGTATTTTATCATTTTCCATCTCTAAATGAATATTTTGTCTTTCATAACATTCTTGTCTCCAAGCTTTGCTTTTGTAACAGGTTATTTTACATGCAGTGGATCTTGGTGGTTGAATTCTATGAATTCTAACATGGTATCTGAGCCTTGTTGTTGCATCCCTTTCTTGAGTTTTTAAAGTTTTTGGAGCTCCGAGGGTTTCAAGTTTTTTCAATGATTTTTGTGTGGATTTAAAAATGATTTATTTTTCGGAGCACTTTGAGCAAAATTTAACATCTGGGTTGCGTTTGGAATGCCCCAAAACATCTATTTGCATCTAAGGCATGTCCAATTTGGACACAGTTGAAATCTGGTCCCTCTTTTTTGCATGCATGACCTTGACACATTTTTTGAGGCAAAAAAACACCTTGGTTTTCATGCTGCCCTGAAATTCATGCCACCATTTTTTTGAAAAAAAAATTTAAAAAATATTTTTTTTTTGCATGGCAATTTGTGTTTCTTGGTTCTTTTCTTGTTTTGGAGTAGTCTTCGGTGTTTTGTTCATAACTTGAGAAAATAGAGGCCATTTTTTTCAAACGAGATAGCGTCGGAAAGTTGTTTCCAAGATAAGGATTTTGGTAGGGGTTTAATTACAATATTTTTATGTTTTACTATCTTTTTTCCAGTCAAAGAGAGCTCTTCTTTTCAGTGCTTCCAAGCCTCTAGAATGAGCATACAAACTCCATTTTTTGCCCACGAACATGCATTAGAAAGGTCTTGACAAGCCCGCTTTAGATATGAGATCCTTTTGGGGGGAATTTTCCAGGTATTTTACCCATTTATTCTTTAGCCTTATTTCAGTGTTTCTTCTTCTAGCTTCTCAATTGTATTGGGGTTTGGTTTCTCTCTCTGTGGGGGGTGTTTCTTTCTAGTTTTTCTGTCATTTATCTCAGAAAAACAAGAACACTCCAACACATAAAACACAAACTCTTCTGCATCTTTTGTTTATTTTTGAAAGAAAACATAAAATAAAGTAGGCTTAAGGTACGACATGGCAGATTCAACACCAGTTGAGCTTCTCACACCACATAATTATCATTTGTGGAAATCCCATATGACTAGGCTTCTCTGGTCACGTGGGTTATGGTCTTGTTTGAATACTATTCAGCCCATTTTGACTCATCCTTATGAGGTCATGCAGCACAGAAACAAGATGGATGAGGCATGGGTGTTATTTCTTTACATGTTTCAGATAGTTTTCTTTTTCACCTTGATAGTTGTCATACTCCTATTGAGATGTGAAAGAAGTTTCAGACTCTCTTTGGTACAGTAAATGAGTTTTGGGTACTTCAGATCAAAGTAGAATTGACATCCATGGCTCCTGAGACATTTTCCTCTATTCAGGATATCTTAACGAAATTTAAATCTATGAGGTCCCTCTTACATAGTTGTGGAAAGAATAAGATAGATACCAAGTGTATTTATCTGATACTTTCCAAGCTTCATAGTTATTTTTAGATATTCTCTTCTACATTCCATTCTACCATGGATGCTTTGGGTCCAGGATTTACCATGCCTACTTTTGATGTGTTTTCTGATCATTTGACTCATGAGTAGGAAAAGCTATTTTAGCTTGATTCTCTCACTCAATCACAGAACCATGCATTGGTAGCTCACCCATCTTCAGGGAAGCAGGAGCAGAAATAAAAGTCATCAACCACAGAGTCTAAGAAGGATTCTAGTTCTTAGTACTCCTTTGTTTCACCTTCTCCTAAGGGGGTAAAATTGAATATAGAAAGAACTAAGTGTGCTTATTATAAACAAGGCACTCATGATGAGTCTCATTGTTATGAGAGGAAGATAGATGGATATAAAAAGAAAATTTCTAATTTGCAAGCTCTTCTTCAGAAGAGCCACATTGATATTCCTTCTTCTTTTACTTCTCATGGATCTTCTTCATCTTCATCACTTTAGATAGATAGAAAGGACATAGGAAAGGGTCATGCATTATGTGCAACCGCTATACCTCCCTCTTCTAGATGGTTACTAGATTTAGGTGCTTCACACCATATGGCATCTTCTCAGGGTTTATTCTCTTCTCTTGAGGCTTCTCCTACCCCATACATTTTGATGGGGAATAAAACTGTTATGACTATATGCGAGAAAGGTTCTATTGACATTGATGATGGTGTATTACATGATGTACTATGTGTCCAATCTTTGTCCTCTAACCTTCTCTCTATCTATTAGATAACTCACAGTGGGACATGGAGGACAGTTGAGTTTACTCCATATTCAGTACACATCAGAGACAATGAGACAGGCAATATTATTTCTACATGGACAATTGATCATTCTTCCCTCTTGTACTCCTTCTCTCATTTTGGTCCACCATCTCTATTGTCGGACAATAGCTCTCCTTTTTCACGAGAGCCAATTGAGGGGAAGTCATGTCACTTGAACTTATGTATAGTTCATGATATCAATGTTCTGGCTTCTACACCTCCACCTCATGTTGAGTTTACATCTGTTTATTAGGATTCCTCTTCAACTTTTCCAGACATTATCGCTCCATGCATCAAGCCACCTACTACAGTTGTTGAGGACATACTCAAGGATATTCATCTCCTCTGAAATGATAGATTCAACACATCTATTGGCCCATCTTTATTAGAGATTTCATTACAAGGGTCTCATTACTCAACTTGTGAAAGTGAGGGTTTGGGTGGGGGTTAAAAACCCCACCAAATACCTAGTTAAACAATTTTGATCAAAACTAGGATTCGATAGAAACCTAATTTTGATAGAAACCTAGTTTTGATAGAAACCTAGTTTCGATCAAAACTAGTCCAATATGGTAGTTTCGATCGAAACTAAGAAAGTTTAGATCAAAACTTACAGGTACTTTCTATAAAAATTACCTACCTACATGCGTCCCCTACATGGATTTTGTGAGGAAAATATTCCTCCAAAACAATGTTACTCACTATTATGGCTTCACCCCTGCATAAGATCATGAAATAACATTTATCCATATATTCATCCACATCTCATCAACATATATAAAAATAAAAAAAGAAAACAATGTTGCATCATAAAGGAATCCACATAAGCATAAGAAAAAATAATGCATCCATACATTTATATATTTCATCCATATCATAAAGCATAAAACATGTGCATAACCATAATGATAGAAAGCATCATAAAAACATCACATATAATCATAGGAAAATCAACACTACATCTCATATATAATCATAAAATATCAATGATAAAGATACAATGAGATCAAAATAAGAGCATATATCATAAATTGTCATCAGATACATAAAATTCCATCAAAAGGGTATCACAAAGTACATCATGATCAAAATACATCAAGTCTCTGAGACATGCTAATAAAAAAAATAAGAGGAACATTAAGCCTGACTGCATGTATCCAACCTAGATCGCGCCTATGGGGGAGCATCGCTAGGAGGATCTGGAGGTGGTACATCTAATTGTGTAGGATGCTAGGAGTATGATAGAGAATGTGTAGTAGGATTAGGAACAACACTAAAATACAAATCTTGGCAATATGAATCTCTACCTCTATGGTAGGATGCATCATATGAAGCTTTCTCTTACTCCACAATCATTAGTGCAGGAGCACCTAGGACATCTCTAAGGTCCTTAGTTTTGGTTTTGGATTGTACTAACCCTAGCCATGTTAGAAGAGTTTTGAAAGACCTTATAAGTTCTTGTGTGTGTGTTTTTAGGAGATCTAGGTTAGCCTTAGTCTAATCTAGTAGTGTTTTTTGTTAAGATGTAGTTTGGTTTTAGGTATCTTTGAGGCTTGAATTTGGGATTTTGGGTAAAATTATTGAAATGTGTGGGAAATGATGTAATTAATCCTTAAATGGATTCTATGATGATTTTCCATCATTCTATGAATTTTAGAGGTCATTTGGATAAGTTAGGAGCAAATTTGCAAAAATTGTCAAAATGTTGTCATGACAACTTTAACAACTTTGCAAAGTTGTATGACAACATTGTCCAAAAAAGGAAAAAATCTAAGTCTTAGGGCATGTTCGGTACTCTAAACACCTGCACCTATGAGGAGAAGGTATAAAACCACAAATAATCCCATATCCTGATGTTGGATTTTTTTTTGGAAAAAATACAAGTTTACTTCATTTGCACTGTATTCTGGTTTTTGTAGAAAGTTAGCATCTTTTGTTTTGTAAGGTCCTTGAATGTATTGAATCCACCATCTATGTCTGGGATTCTTGTAATTAGACTTTTTTTCTTTCACTTTTCATTGGTTTGAAGTTCTTTTCTATTCATTAGGTTAGGTTTTGTAAATTATTTTGTATATAAGCTAGTCTCTGGCCTATCCAGGATTGTGTGCATAAGTATGGATCCCACATGAAACCACACTATGGAATCATCATGTGCTTGAGGGACATGTTAGGGGAGCCTATTTATATTTTATATAAGGAAGGAGAAGTCCTGGAAGTGATATTTTCTATTTTTTTGAGCAATCCCTAGGCGAGTCCAGAGAAACCCGACTAGGTGTTTGCAAGTGTCTTTTGGTGTTTGAATGTAGGGTTTTGATTGAATTGATGAATATAAGTGTATTTTGGCAGTCCTTGGGGTTGTGGAGAGACCTCTAAAGAATATTTATTCTTGACCAATCCACCTAAACATATTTTGAAGCATAAGTCAGTTGACTGCTTCTTGAGAAACTAATTAGCCCTAAAAACCCTAAAATATAGAGATCACCCGTACGAAGGCCTTGGAGAGTTGAGACCACCAAAATATCATGTAATTACATAAAGGGTGTCATAATCCTACATTTTTCTATGGATTTTTTTGGGAAAGTTTTTAAATTTTGAGCAAAAACTAGTGAAATAGGGTTAATACACCTAATAGGCCTAAAAGACAAGATTACATCAAAATCTTGAAATTGATATTGGAGACCTTGAAACCCTAAACTAAAGGGATCAAGTGAAGTTCAAAGAATGTATTAGAAGGTTATTAAACCCCCTGTAAACACTGAAAAGGTGAAGTGAACAAGAAATACTCTTGGATGGATCTGAGGAGGAGGTAGGAAGTGAAGATTGAATCAATGATAGTTAACCCTAGTGAAGCACATTTGGATGCCACCTAGTGGAGGGCACTAGATAAGTCCTAAACCAAGTAGAGGAGGGATTGGAAGATACTAGGAGTTAGGGTTAGGAACTTGAAGGAATTGGAAATAGGAGTCCTAATTGTCTTGTGCAAGAACACTAGAGTGTTTCTATCTGATGGTATCAAAGCCTATAAGATTAGGCTTGTGGGTGGATGTTTCAACCAGAAGAGTCAGTTGGAAAATAAAAAATGGTGACTAATGTCTAATTGGATAATAAGGTGGATGAGAAACAAGTATAAAACATATTACTTAGTGAAATATTGGATCAATTGGAGAATAAGTTGGATCAAGTGGATGAAAAGACTGAGGAAGTCAAAGATAAGGTAGAAGGAAAGCACAAATAAGTAGCCCTAGAGGATGAGGTCCCTGAACTAGACCTTATCCTAAATGAAGAACCCTTTTTTAAAGCCTTAAAATACCTAAGTGGGAAGGCACTAGAGGGTACTTCTATCTTTAGTGTGAAAATGGAAACTAAGGTAGTATTGGATTGGATTGAAGGGCTTGAAAATCACTTTGAGTGTGATGGAATAACTGAAGCCCAAAAAGTGAAGGTGGCAAAAGCAAGGCTTAGGGGCTCTTCTCTAACTTGGTGGAAATTCATTCAAGATGAGAGGGAGAAAGAAGGGAAGAAGCCTATAGCTACATGTAAGGCTATGGTGGCTAAGATCAGAGAATCATATGTTCCAGAGGATTATGAAATCTAGTTGCACAAGAAGAGGAAGGGCCTTAGACATAAAGAGTTAGATGTCAAATCTTACATAAAGGAGTTTCAAAGGCTATGCATGAGGTCTGGAGTTGCAGAGAATGAGAGTGTGAAAGTATCAAGGTATCTAAATAGTTTAAGGTACACTATATAAGATGAGATTAGACTCCTAACCCATACCAAAGTACAAAGATGCTACCAATTGGCTATTAAGGTGGAGGAAAAGCTGAAGAAGAAACAAGATTCGGGCAGTAATAGAGGCAGAGGAAGAGGAAGAGATGGAAGATGCCATAGATGAGGTTATGGTGGTAGGAATACAGAACCAAAGGCACAAGGTGAAACCAAATTAGTAGAGAAAAATAAAGGAAGCTCAAGAAAAGGAGGTTTAAATAGAGGAAGAGGCTCTAACAACAATTGGAGAGGAACAAACAATGGACAAGGGAGAGGTTCATAATTTTCAAGCATGAAGTGGTACCACTGCAACTAGTTAGGACATCCTGTTTATAGGTGTCTAGAGAAGGGGTATACATCCCAAGGGAGTGAAAAAAGAGTAAATTATGCTCAAGAGGAGTCAAGAAATAGAAAACATACAGAAGTACCCTTAGAATCAGAAGAAGGGTAGAATTTGATGATTAGAAGGACACTAATTAAAGAGCCGGTGAGAGAAGAATCCAGTCAGAGAAGAGAACTATTTAGGATGAAGTGTAAAATCATGGGGAAAGTTTGTAAATTCATTATTAACTTTGGATAAATTGAAAATATTGTGTCAGAGGAGGCAGTTTCCAAGCTCAAACTAAAAAGGATTCATCATAACAATCCATATAGAGTCACTTGGTTGAACAAAGGAAAACATGTCCTAGTTAATGATCAAGCATGGGTGGAATTCTCTATTGGGAGATATAAGGATAGAGTACTTTTTGATGTTTTTATAATGGATGCCTGCCACCTCCTATTAGGAAGACCTCGGCAATTTGACATACAAGCCATGCATGATGGAGCCAAGAATGCTTACTCTTTCAAAAAGGATGGTGTAACTTTTAAAATCCAGTCTTTGAACTAGAAGAAGGAGAAGTTAATTCCATAGGGCCTAATGTCTTTTTGGTAGGTGAGAAATACTTCTTATAAGCCCTAGAAGAAGGAGATGGAGTAGAATATGCACTGGTTTTGAAGCCCAAGGAAGAAAAGGCAGTGAAGATAGAGAAGAAGACAGAGCTTCCTATGGAGATTCAAGAAATGTTGATGGAATTTCAAGATATTGTAAGTGATGGACAACCTGCTACCCTAGCCCCTAAAAGAGCCATTAGCCATAAAAATTATTTCATCCTAGGAGCCACACTTCCCAATAATGTTGCATACAAGATGATCCATCAAAAAAGTGAGGAGATTGCCAAGAAAATACAAGAACGTATAGACCAAGGTCTCATTAGGAGAAGTATAAGCCCATGTGTTGTTCCTACTGTCATAGCCCCTAAGAAGGGGGGTACTTGGAGATTGTGCACTAATTCTAGGCCATAAATAGAATCAACATTAGGTATAGACTCCCCATCCCAAGGATATAAGATCTAATAACCTATTTAGGGGATGCCAAGTACTTTACTAAGATTGATCTCAAGAGTCAATACCACCAAATCAGGGTCAAAGAAGGGGATGAGTGGAAGACTGGCTTCAAGACCACTGAAGAGTTGTATGAGTGTCTTGTAATACTATTTGGTCTATCTAATGCCCCATCCAAATTCATGAGGCTTATGAATGAGGTGTTGAAGGATTATACTTGTAAGTTTGTAGTTGTTTATCTTGATGACATTTTGATATTTTGCAAGTCTAGAGAAGAACATCTTAAGCATCTGCAAATTGTGTTTAAATGTTGCATGAGGAAAAGCTAATGATAAATTTGGATAAGTGTGAGTTAATGAAGCAGGAATTAGTATATATTGGGTTTTTTTGTCTCAAGGGAATCTCAAAATGGATCCAAGAAAGGTAGATGCAATCATCAACTGGTCAACTCCTAAGAATGCCATAGAGGTGAGGATTTTTCATGGTCTAGCTCAGTATTACATAAAGTTCATCAAGAAATTTAGTGCTATAAGTGCACCTATGTTAGATACCATCAAAGGTGGAATTAAAACCAATTTTTAGTGGAATGAACAAGTTGGTCAAGTTTTTGAAGTGTTGAAGAAGAGGATAGCCACACAATCCATCCTAGTTCTCCCTAGTTTTGAAAAAAATTTCACAATTGAGTGTGATGCTAGTAACATTTCCATAGGGGTTGTTTTAAGCCAAGAAGGGAGGTCAGTGGCATTTCATAGTGAGAATCTTATTAATGCAAAGAGAAAGTAATCTTCCTATGATCTAGAGATGTATGCCCTAGTCCAAGCATTGAGAAAATGGAGACAATATCTCCTTCCTAAGGAGTTTGTGGTCTATTCTGATAACCAAGACCTTAGCTTCTTAAACTCCCAAGATAAGCTCAGTCATAAGCATATGAAATGGGTGGAGTACCTATAGGATTACACATTTAACATCAATCCTAAGAAGGGGCAACAAAATAAGGTAGCTGATGCACTAAGCAAGAGACTTTTGATAGTGCAAGAAGTTCAGTTGCAGAGCATTGGCATTGATAGTTTCAAGGATTTATACTCTGAGGATGGAGACTTTGCAGAGGTCTACAAGGTATGTAAAGAACACCAAAATTATTTTCATGATGAATTCTATGATTATACAATACATAATGAGTTATTGTTTAAGGGTAGTCATCTTTGTGCCCCTAGGGGGTCAATGAGGGAGAACTTGATTCAAGAAAAGTACAATGGGGCCCTTAGTGGTCACTTTGGGGTCAACAAGACTCAAGAGTTAGTACAGATGTTTTATTATTGGCCTAGGATGAATTAGGACATCAAAAATAATGTATAATGTTGCATTGTTTGTCAAAAGGCCAAGGGCACTTTTTCCAATGCGAGTCTCTACCAACCCCTTCCCATTCCTACCAGGCCATGGGAATGCCTTAGTATGGATTTTTTAGTGGGCTTACCAAGGAGAAAGCATGGATTTGATAGTATTTATGTCATAGTGGAAAGATTTAGTAAAATGGCACATTTTATACCTTGCAAGAAAGTTCATGATTCTTGTCAGATTGGTCACTTGTTCTTTAAGGAAGTGGTGAGGATTCATGGCCTACCTCTCATTACAGTGTCAGATAGAGACTCAAAATTTATGAGTCATTTTTAGAAAACACTGTGGCACAAGCTTGGCACTAATTTTTCTTTTAGCTCTACATACCACCCTCAGATAGATGTACTGACTAAGGTGGTAAATAGGAGCTTAGGTATTCTAGTGAGATGCCTCACTAAAGAATATGGCCAGACCTAGGATCACATTTTGGGACAAGCAGAGTATGCATACAATGATACAGCCAAGAGGACCATAGGAAGGAGCCCATTTGAAGTAGTATATGGATTGCACCCAAGGGGAATTTTTAAGCTTAGAGAATTAAGAGATGGATCTGAAAGGAGTGGGTATGATGAATATTTCTCCCATTCCATGAAGGAGGTGCATGATTCAGTCAAGAAGTCATTGGCAGAGAGTAATGAGAAGATCAAACCAAAAGTTGATGAAAGGAAGAAGGATCTTTAGTTTCAAGTAGGAGATCTTGCAATGGTGCATCTGAACAAGGAAAGGGCTACAAAAAGGAGTGCCTAACTAGTTGCAAATGAGAATATTGGGACCTTCTACCATTCTTGCTAAATATGGGAACATTGATTAAAAAGTGGAACTTCCAGAGGATATAGGAATTTCTCCTATTTTCAATGTATCTGATTTGGTCCTTTACAAGGGTCTAACTCTTGATCCATATAAGCTTCTTATAGAGGTGATACAAGAGGTAGAAGACCTTCAGTTTCCTTCTACATCTTCTCCAAAAGTAGAGAAGATCCTTAATTCTAGAGTTCATAAGAGGACCAGACAGAAGATCTATTGGGAAAATTTGGTTAAGTGGCATGGAAAAGGAGATGTAGAAGCAACTTGGATCAAAGAGAAAAACTTCAAGAAGCTAGGGATAGATCCCAACTTGACCAATTCATTGGTGACTTAAACTATTTTTGTTTGGGAAAATGGTGCAAGAATACCTAGGACATCTCTAAGGTCCTTAGTTTTGGTTTTGGCTTGTACTAACCCTAGCCAAGTTAGGAGTGATTTTTAAAGACCTTGGAAGGTTTTTTGTGTGTGTGTTTTAGGAGATCTAGGTTAGCCTTAGTCTAATCTAGTAATGTTTTTTTGTTAAGATGTAGTTTGGTTTTAGGTCTCTTCGAGGCTTGAATTTGGGATTTTGGGTAAAAGTATTGAAATGTGTGGGAAAGGATTTAATTAAGCCTAAAATGGATTCTATGATGATTTCCCATCATTATATGAAGTTTAGATGTCATTTGGATAAGTTAGGAGAAAATTTGCAAAAACAAATGTTAAAATGTTGTCATGACAACTTTTGCAACTTTACAAAGCTGCATGACAACATTGTCCAAACAAGGAAAAACTAAAATTTTCAGGGCATGGTCGGTATTATAACCACCTACACCTATGAGGAGAATGTATAAAACCACAAAGAGGCCCATATCCCAAGGTTGGAAGTTTTTTTGGAAAAAATACAAGTTTACTTGATTTGCACTGTATTCTAGTTTTTGTAGACAATTAGCATGTTTTGTTTTGTAAGATCCTTGAATGGATTGAATCCACCATCTATGTGTGGGATTCGTGTAATTATACATTTTTTTCTTTCACTTTGCATTGGTGTTAAGTTCTTTTATATTCATTAGGTTAGGTTTTGTAAATTCTTTTGTATATAAGCTAGTCTCTGGCCTATCCAAGAATGTGTGCATAAGAATGGCTCCAACATGAAACCCCACTGTAGAATCATCGTGGGAATATTAGGGGATCCTATGTATAGTGTAAATATGGAAGCAGAAGGCCTAGAAATGAGATTTTTTATTTTTGTGAGCAATCCCTAGGCGAGTCTAGAGCAACCCGGCTAGGTGTTTGCAAGTATCTATTGGTATTTGAATGAAGGGGTTCAATTGAATTGATGAATCCAAGTGGATTTTGGGAGTCCTTGGGGTTTTTCAAAGACCTATGAATGAGATTAAATCTTTAAAAATTCACCTAAACATATTTTGAAGCATAAGTTAGTTGACTGGTTCTTGAGAAACCAATTAGCCCTAAAAACCCTTAAATCTAGGGATCACCTATACGGAGGCCTTGGAGAGTTGAGACCACAAAAATACTATGTAATTACATAAAGGGTGTCAGAATCCTACATTTTTCTATGGATTTGTTTGGGAAATTTTTGAAATTTTGAGAAAAACTAGTTAAATAGGGCTAATAGACCTAATAGGCCTAAAAGAAAAGATTGCATCAAAATCTTGAAATCAATATTGGAGACCTTGAAACCCTAAAATAAAGGGATCAAGCAAAGTTTAAAAAAAAGGTATTAGAAGGTGATTGAACCCCATGTAACCACTGAAAAGGTGAAGTTAACAAGAAAGACTCTTGGATGGATCCAAGGAGGAGGTAGAAAGTGAAGATTTAATCAGGGATAGTTACCCCTAGTGAATGACATTTGGATGCCACCTTGTGGAGGGAATTGGAGAAGTAATAAACTAAGTAGAGGAGGGCTTGGAAGACCCAAAGAGTTAGGGTTAGGAACTTGAAGGAATTGGAAATAGAAGGAGTCCTCATTGGCTTGTGCAAGCACACTAGAGTGTTTCTATCAATCACTCTATCCCACTCATCTCTCAACATAGCCATCTCTACATTGTGTACATCGGTGTGAGTCTACAACTCAGCCCTCTCTCTGTGTAGCTAAGCAATATTGGTTGCATCCCATGTCTGTGGGGGTGGAACCTGTGCACATCTCTAAGGGGGAGGAAATTGTGCACCTCTTTGAAGGGGAGGAACATATGATGTAGAAGGAACTACAATAGTCATATGATCTCATGATGAAGGAGGATACTATGGTTTATAAGATCTAGGCTGTGAAGAACCTATCTGAGAAGGAGAAGATGGTGGAATACTCCTCACCCTGAATCTCCTATGCTCACCACTTCCACCACTGCTACCACTACCATCCCCACCAACACTAGTATCACCTCTAGAAATAGCCCCTAGTGTACCACCCTAACCTCTATTTTGATCTCCTCTACCTCCCCTACCTTTATCATCTCTACCCCTCCTAGCCTCCCTAGTATATGATGCTCTCTACTCTATCTCTCCTCTTTGCACCTCCACTAGCCCCATCATCCTCATCATCATCATCATCACCAAGATCAACCAAAGTAGGTGCTACCTCATATGGAGAAGTCATTCATGGAAATTTATGTTGTAAAAAATACTAGGAATAAATTTTTTTTATCCCAACATCAATAATATTAGAAGCATAATCCCATTGAATAGGAACTAACCGTTGATAATCCTGTATGGCTATCTCATGGTGCAACATTTTCCACCACTAGGTCTCCTCATGTCTAGTCCTAGCATAAGCAACAACACCCTATAGCATTAGTTGTGTCATCCCAAAATTATAGACTACACGAGTAACCAAGTATCACTCTATAATATGTTGAGTTTAACCAATTAGATATATCTCTTAGTGCAAACAAAAAGAATCTCCCATGAATCCCTACTCTACTCCTCACAATCCAAATAGGGACTCTAAACTACTATAGTAACATCATCTAAATCCCAATGACAAAAGGCAAGTTCACCCAGTCGAGGCTAAAAAATTTCACCACCATACAACTACACATAGGGCTCTCCTCATGCTCGAGATCTATCAACTACTGGAAGAGTGTCTAATATATGCTCCCAAGCCCATATCTATAAGAGAATAAGGTCACTAGACATATAATGTTCATACTAATATAAAACCTGATGCATATCATGGTAAAGGTGAGCAAGAAAATAAGTACCCCATGCCATCTGACGAGGACACTACAACAAATCCTCTAACAATCTACTCCATCTGACAGAATACCCCTATGCACTACAATGTGACACTAAAAATACACTAATCTATCTAGCTAGGCCTGAAGGGAGTGCTGCATAATGAGTGTCCATGTCCTCCCAAGTAATTTGATGACCAATAATGTTGGGATCATCAAAAACATGTCTAGCTGCATCAACACAGGCTTGAATTATAGAATCGTAATAGACTAGATCACCCATCACAAGTATCCATAGAATCCGATGAACATCCTATGGAGTGATAGTCATCTCATAAGTGGGTAAGTGAAAGGTATTATGCTATAAGTGCCACCTCTTAATCAAAGCAGTCAACAAACCCCTATTAATCCTATACTTAGGAATGTATAAGAGTTGACCAGATCCATACTAGTGTATCATGTGGTGCTCCTCATCAGTGAGGATACCAATCAAGGAGAATACTCATAGGTATGACCCTTGAATATGTAATGTACCTCTATCTACCTACAAAAAAATAAATAGGGCAAACAATCAGTAATACAAGACAAGATTTGACATCAAACATGTAGTATTACATCTAGGAAAACAATAAGGACAATGGGGATGACATCAGTATCAACATAAGAGAAATAAAATTCAAAGGGAATGAGAAAATGACTAAAATTGAGGGTAAATTGGTTGCCTCTGATCAAGAAACTGGAGATGACACTCTGTAACCAGAAAATGACATTTCTCTTAGGAAATGAAAGAATAAATCTTGCAGATGACATTTCTCCCTAGAGATGATAACTAGTCTACCAGAGGTGACAAAACAAGTTTTTAGGTCACAAAGACGACACCAAAAATGATGAAACATGGACTTAAAAATGGCATTTTACAAAACATAGAAATTTACAAATATGAAATGACATTTTTTCGACCAAAATTGATGAAAGAGGAAAAACCAAAAATGATACTATACAGATGAGAAATGACATTTTTAAAACCAAAAATGACTTTCTAACTACCGTAAACAATGAAACGGTAAAAATGCTATTTTTGAATTCTAAATGTACAGAAAATCATTAAATGAAGGGTCAACGACTATCGCTAATAATGTCAGACAAGCTCCAAGTGATGACTCTCCATTGGGATCAACATTTTATTTCTTAGAGATTAGAAATTACCAAATGAGAATGTACAACTTAATAGTAAAATGAGATTTTTAACCAATTTAAACTCCATTTTGGGGAACTAATTTCATTTTTAACCTCTTTTTCACAAATTAATGCCTTTGTGGACTAGTTTTAACCTAATGGAGCCCGATTTGAGTAAAAAAAAAAACACCATATCATCATTTCTCATCATTAGTCATTATTGCAACCAAAATTGAAATTCAACTCAAATATTCCAATAATTGACAAATATTCAATTTAATCATTAAAGCACCTAATCAAGTGGTTTTCTTTCAATTTTTCTTCCAATGGGACATCATCAATCCAATTGTCCAAGTGATCAAATTATCAAAATTTGTCAACAACTGGGGCATCATCAATCTTTTTTGTAATCATATTCATCCAAATCAACTTATTTTTAAAATATTCTTTAATAATCGTTGAATTGGTCAACCAACAACATCAAATATTTTTTACCAATTAAGTTATCAGTTGAATCAAATTTTCAACCAGGTATCATATCAAATTGAAATTTCATTAGTCGGGGCATCAACTTCATCAGGCATCATATCATGTTGATGGTCTTGAATCAGTAAATTAGTCAATCAAGATTGGAACAAGTAATTTTATCATGTATCATATAAAATTGCTCGGTCTTATCAACATTTGTTTTTCAACATCACCTAGGGAATATAAATTTCATTACAGCACATCAAATTGATAGTATTCTTATTATGATATTAGAAGATAATTGAGTTCATCATGATCCATATCAAGTTAATTATCTCTCCCAACTTATCAGTGGTAATCAATTTCATCACACCACATCAAACTAATTATTCAAACAAGTTTTCATAATATTTCCTAATGGTAATAAATTTGATCAAATCACATGAAATTGGTTATTCTAGTCTCAATATATCATCAAACATCAGTCAAATTATGATCATTTCATCAAATTTCATATCAAACTGTCCATTCAATCTCCACATCAATCACATCAAAGATTGCAATCTATCCAACTCTTAGTCATTCTGGAATCTCGAGTAGCTTCAAAATCTCAATCAATTTTTGTTCAATCAAGTTTGGAATCAGTTTTTCATCAGGAATATTTTCATCAAGATTCATATCCAATCATTCGCCAAATCATAATCTTGTCAACATCAAATATCAGACGTCCTTTGAGTCAAAGTGTTGATCACATATTGACTCAAAGGGGGGCAAATGTAATCATGTAAAATTGGTCCAGATTAAACAAGAGGTCAAAATCCTAATTAAATTCTTCAATTCAATTCGATCATGAGCATAATGGAATAATTCAGTTAAATCAAATTTATCCATTATCAAAGGTTTCAATGAGAAACAATCAAATATTCCTCCTTAATTAATTAATCCTAGCTAATTAATTAATTCAAGAGACAAAAATCACTTAGCTATGGATATTAATTAAAGTGATTTAATTAATTGTCCTATTATCCACTCATCACACAAAAGGACAGAGGACTTAATTCCCACCAATCAAATTCAAGGAAGAGGATTTCTCAAGTTTTAATTATGACCATTGATCTAATCGAATATGGACCACTTCAAGTTCAAATTTTCCCTCCAAGGAGAAATCTATATAATCATCTCTTCTTTACTCATTTGCATATAGTGCATTCATAGTAAGAAGGTTATGTTAGTTTGATAATTGAGCAATTTAGCATCATTTCTAGCCATTTGAGATCAATTGCATCATTCTTAGATCATAATTTCATTATAATTCATCAATTTGAATCATAATTGCAGCATTTTAGATTGCATTTTTAGTTTAACTCATCTCAATTGCATCAAAATCATCAAAAACATCATAATTAGGTGCATTTATGCACTGTATATTGAATCTTCCATCATAGAATTGTCAATTCAATTTGAATTTGTGAAAATCTATGAGAATTAATATAATTCAATTTAGTTTTTATTTGTAGGAAGCAATAGGATGGTTTTAGTAATTTGTTTGATCAATTTGATTCATTCTTATGGACTAACTTGGTAATATAATATTCTATTAAGTGTTGTGCTGAAGATTTGTAGGTAAAAAATCAAAACACATCACCATCACTTATCACTGAATGCATTTATTTTTTCCATTTTCATCATTGAGATATTTGGAACATGAAAATTTACAACCCTCACTTGTTATATTTTTGACTATGATTGTATTAATACCTCTTGCGTCGAATTTCAATAAAAAAATTTATACAACCCTCACTGGTTAGATTTGCAAATCATGAGAGTATGAATACCACTATCATTGGGTTCAATGTTTCAAGTGGAATTGACATTAAGATATGAGAAATATAAATGTCCAAGTTATCCATTTTCATAAATATGAAAAGGTTTTGATCCATGTTTATATACAAATGTCCTCAATGATTCTTTGATGATCATGTCATTAGACTACCTTTCCTACATCAAGGAATCAACCTCACAAACATAAATTAATAAAATACCATGTTTCCATCATTGGTTAGCTAGTCAAATACATCATTGATTTTCTAAAAATAAATGATTCAAAAAAATCAAGTTACATCATTTGAACTACCTTTGCTATTTATTTGTTGATCCATTTTCTCAGAAAAAGTTCCATCCATTTTGATCTTGTTTCACATTGTTTGAGTGTGATGTTGTACCTTAGCTTTTTGTGTGCTTAAAGTTGTGAATATGATATGGGTCAAGTGTATGAAATTCGATGTTTGAATTGAACAAAAATTTGTCCAAGGTTCTGATTCTTGTTTTTTTATGAAGTGTGTTGGAGTCTTACTTGTGTCTATTTCTTTGATGAGATCCATGATTTTGAATTGACAAAGATCATGGACCAAGGAAACTTTCAAACCATGACAAAATATTTTATGTACAAATGCAACTTTGAGACTTTATTATGGCTATGTAAAAAAGAAGGAATTCAACATGATATATACGAGGGTGATGAAATGTGAATGCAAATGAAAATGCAACTAGGCTTGACTTAAATCAAGTCAAATGGAATTTGTTTACTAGGTTTTCACCACCTGGGTTTATTGCACTTTTTCTCTTTGTTTTTCCTTTTTTTTCCTACCAAGGCACCTATTGCTAGGTTTTCACCAAGGCACTTTTATCTTCTTCTTTTTTTCTTTTTCCCTTTTTTCTTATTTTTTTCAATGTTTTTGGATTTCTTCATGATAAATTTTTTATATGTAACATGATGTTGTTTCATTTGGTACTCTTTTTTCTATATACTCTTTCAACTGATACCCTTTCATCTGATTTAGGTATAAAACCTCTTTAGGTGTATGATATTGATGGGTTCCCAAATATCATCTTAGTCACAAGTGGCTAGTTTATAGGTTTATGTTCCATAGGAAGATGTCACAAAAAATGGTCCAGCCAATTTGCCTCAAATTTTCCTTTCTTTTGTCTTTCTCATTGACTCCTTGGATTCTCTATTAGGACTAGGTCACCAACTTCAAATTTTCTAGGTTTGATCTTCTTATTGTAATTTCTTGACATTATATTTTGGTAGACCTTGAGGTGATGATATACTTGGCTTTTATGTTCTTCAAGAAATTATAGTTGTTGTAGCTTGGCATCCCTATAATCCTATTCTATCAATAATACATGTAATGCGACTCTTAAAGATGGAATTTACACTTCTAAAGGAAAAACTGCTTTAGCCCCATAAACTAGTGAAAATGGTGTTTCTCTAGTTGGCATTATAATTCTTGTTTTATAGGCCCACAATGTTGAATTAAATTGAATATGTTGATCCCTACCAGAATCATCAACTGCGTTCTTAAAATTTTTTAGGATGTTTTTGTTGGAAGATTCAGCTTAACATTTCCTTGAGGGTAGTATATTGAGGAGAAAAGTTGAATGACATTGAATTTCTCACATAATTCTTTAACATTATTATTTTAAAACTATTTTCTATTATTTTTTATTATAACATGTGGAATACCATATCTGTAAATTATATAGTTCAAGATAAAATGGATATATTTTTTTCCTCTAGTAGTTGATAAGGGCACAAAATCCACCCACTTTGTAGAGTACTCAGTTGTAGTTATGATATAATTATGACCATTGGATAAAGTTCGATATATAATCCCTATTAAATCACACACCCATCAATAAAATTTCCAAGGTATGGTCAATGGATGCAACTCCTGGGATGATAGATGTATTAGATTCCCATGATATAAGCATTTCTGACAAATCTTTACAAATTAACAAGCACCTTTTTTCCATTTTTTGCCAATAGTATCCCATCCTAATAAGTTTATAAGCTAAGGTAGAACCACTAGAGTGTGACCCATAGATACCCTCATGAATTTCTTATAAGGAAGTTTTTGATTCCTCACTCTAAACATCTAGTTAGCATTTTGTGAAGACCTTTGTGATACAATGTGTCGGATACAAGGGTATAATGTGAGGATTGTCTTATAAAGTTTATTTTATAGTTTCAATATTGGTCCATGGGTAAGGTGTTGTATTTTAGGTAGGTATATATAGGACTACATAAAGGGGAATAATGACCCCACAAGTAGACAAAATATTTGGGATTCAAGTAAGTTGTAACCGAGTTTCCCCAATTCTTCAACCAAGAATTCATATTTGGTATTTTGATCTGGTACTTGTAGAAGACAGGTTAATGTAGCCATAGCATCTACTTCCTTGTTTTTACCTCTTAGAATTTGTTTAAAAGTGATCATGACTAATTAATTATTTAGATCATCCACCATCTTTTGATAAGGTATTATCTTTTCATCCTTTTTCTGCTATTCATTATTAATTTGACTGATCACTAATTGGGAATCACCATAAATATTTAATTTTTTCACTCTCCATTCTAAAGTCATTCTAATGCCAATTATAAGTGTCTCATACTCTTCTATGTTATTTGTAGATGGAAACAATATTTTGTATGATTTAGGAATGGTGTGTCATTGAGGCGTGATAAGGAGTATGCCTGCCCCTAAGCCATGCTGAGTATATGACCCATCAAAGTATAATGTCCATGTTTTGACTTCAATATAGAGAATAGATGCATCTGGGAATTCAACTTGTATGGGTTCTTCATTTGATAATGGAGCTTTTACTAACTGATCTTCTGCAACTTTCCCTTTAGTATCCCTTTGGTCAACATATTCAATGTCAAATTCACTTAGGACTATGACCCATTTAGCCAACCTTCATGTTAATTCTATTTTAATAAGAAGATATTTGAGAGGATCTGTCTTAGCAATGAGCTTTATCTTATTTGCCAGCATATAATGTTGTATTTTTTGGGAAGAAAAATTACTGCTAGGCATGCCCTTTCTGTAAAAGTATAATTAAGCTCATATGTTATCAAGGTTCTACAAATATAGTAGATTGATTTTTGTTTTGCATTTTCATCTTCTTGTGCTAGAAAAATGCCTAATGATCATTTTGTGGCTGAAATGTAGAGTAATAATGGCTTTCCCAAGATTGGGGGCATCAAAATTGGTAGATTCATGAGATATTTCTTTAGAAGTGCAAAAGATTCTTCACATTGAGTATCTCATTTAAATAAGATGTCTTTGCATAAAAATTTAGTAAAGGAGTGGCATTTTTTCACCGAATGTGAGATAAATCTCCTTATTGATTGTATCCTTCCTTGTAGAGATCTGAATTGGCTGATCTTTCTAGGTGCCCCCATTTCTATAATGAATTTTAATTTTTTGGGGTCCACCTCTATACCTTTTTTATGATACAATATACCCAAGTAATTTTATAGATTGGTCTCCTAAAGTACATGTTTTTGTATTTAACCTTACTTTGAATGTCTCTAATCTTGTGAAAATTTTCTCTAATATTGGCAAGTGTTTAATTATGGTATGTAGTTTTTATAAGATATCATCCACATAGTCCTCCATGAAAGTATTCATCATATCACAAAATATTGTGGTCATGGCTCTTTGGTATGTCTCTCCAACATTTCTTAAACCAAAGGGCATGACATTAAAATAGAATACTCCCCAAGCACATGTGAATGAATTTTTATCCTAATCCTCTAGAGCTATCTTTATCTGATTGTAGCCACTAAACCCATCCATAAGTGAAAACATTGAATGCCTTGTTGTTAAATCCATTATTGTGTCAATACTTGGTAAATGGAAGTCCTCTTTAGGGCATTCTTTGCTTAAATCTCTAAAGTCTATGAACACTCTTATGCTTTTATCTGGTTTGGAGAATGACACTATATTTGAGATCCATTCTGCATAAGGAATCTCTAATGAAACAATTTTCTAAAAAAATTTCCAATTCTTCTTTAACCAATATAGCTATATGGGGATGCATCTTTCTCACCTTTTTCTTAACCGATTTAACCCATGGTGTAATATTCAAATGATTCATAATGAGATTTGGGTCTAATATAGACATATGTACACATGACCATGTAAATTTCACTTTTCTATCTTTTAAGAATTCAATGAACACTTGCCTTTCTTCTTTAGTTAAAGATGCTACTAGGTGAATGATCTTTGGTTTTGTTTCACTGCCACTACTGACCTTCTTTGTAGGTTGTATAAAAATAGGTGATCTCTCTTCATCATGATCAGGTAAGGTGTCAAATTTCTCATCCTTAAGTTCCACAATTGGGTTTTCACCTTTGGATTCATCATTTCTTTTTATTTTTTCACGATCTACCACTACCACATAATAGTTTTCACCACTAGATCTTTCCATTTTTATTTTCTTTTTCTTTTTCTTTTTTTTACTAAGAAATTTGACACCTTCCTCCCTTTTTAACTCTTAATATGATGCATTGGTGGAAGAAGATTCAACTGCGTTTAGATATACCTACAAGGAATGGTAATTTTGGAACATAGGTATGTCGTTTGGATGAAGTTGTTCCCAATCAATTAACTCAGGATGGACAAGGGGTAAATGATCAATTGGAAAATTTGGGTCCATCAAAGTTAGGGTCACTATTTTATTGGAAGGATCATACATTGTATTTCTTAAATAAATTACATATTTTTCCTCTAGATGATCCACAGAGCTAGGATCAAAATTTTTCTCACTAGAGTCCTCTTGAGTTTCTTGCGGGAAAAACTATTGTATGTTGAACCTAGAGCTAAATCCCTCTAACAATGATGGTACATAAGGCTCTCCTACCTATTCTTGATTTGTACTTGGTATTTCCTTCCGTGTAGAAGTACAAGAGTGGGTAACATCAATTTCTTTGTCATGACAAGATTCCTCAAATAATTAATCCCATTCATAATAATTTGAGTCATTCTCACTTTATAAATATATCATATTGATGTTTTCATAAGGCTTGGAAGAATTCTTTTGATTATGACCTTGTTCAAGATACCCTATTCTTGATTTTTATTTTCTATACCTCCATGTGGGTTGTATAGGTTCTAATAACCCTTTATTTATTTTTCCTAGAGGTCATGATCCTTGATAGCCCATTGTCTTTCAAAATCAATTTGGCACAACCACATTGATGAAATTTTCATATCTAGAGAGGGAGTTGATAGTATTATCATACGTATGTGCAAAATTGATTTTGTTGTCTCATCTCTTGTGGTTTTGAAATGATTTTGAAGATTCACCTTTGTCATGATTAACGAAATGGGTCTTGAATGTCGTGTGATCTTCATTATTCTTTAGAACATGTACTTGCATTGTGCCATTATCAATGAGGTCTTTTACCACATGTTTCAACCTCATACATTCATTTATTTTATGTCATTTATTATAGTGATACTCACAATGATTGGAATCACTCCACCATTATTAGTTTGACTAGTGAAACCACTTGAAATGTTGAAAGGTTTTGGTTTTAGATTGTGGGCTTCAACTACCCCGTCATTGACTAAATTCTTGTTGTTATTCTTCAAGCAAACTTTTTTTTTATTGTTATTATTTTTGTTTGAAGAATTTTTGTTCAAATTGGTATTGTTTTTATTTGAAAAACCTTTTTTTATCCTTGCAGATATTTAGTTCCCCATTTATTACTAAAGAATCTTCTATTCTTAATCTATTTTCTATCAATTTTTCAAAGTTTGGTGGACATTGTGATGCAGAGGATTCCTTGAATATGGAATCAAGAGTTCCAACATGTGATAGGTTTCTAAATCCCATCCTAAGGAATTCTCAACACCCTAAAAACAACACTCCAATCATGCAAACCACAACCTATGCCAATTTCCTTCTATCTCATGACAGTTTTGTGAGATCAATTTATTTGACCTTCAAGATGACAAGATGAATTTTTCTAGAAAGAAAGAAAGATTTTGGTAACATCAAAAAATATAACCACACAAAATATTAGGGTTCAAAAGATTCATTTCATACCACAAATCATAAACTTTCTAAACGCGTAGACTCAAAGAAGGAAAATAGTTTTGATATACATCTACTTTGTATCCAATAACGTTTGAAGGAGACTTTATATCAAAAATCACTCCAGTGAGAAGGGGCATAACTAGGTTTTAAAAAATATATCCCAATTGTAGACAAATCCAATGGTGCAAAAATTTACAAAATATATCCCAATTGCTGACAAATCCAACCCAACGGTGCGACAGAAAGTTATGCTCTCTACACCGAGACCATTTTAACTATCAAAACATAGAAAATACAGAAATATCAACTTTATTGATCTCCAAACCTATTACATAGACTTATCCCCCATTTTTCAAGATTTAAAATCACTTATATTATTTTTCCATACTTAGGAACCGATTCAAAACTCCCCCAACTAACTTTTCGACCAATCCTTTAATCGGTTGTCTCTTAATCCTATGTTGTCAACTTTGATGACAAATTGTCAACCTTGACAACTTACATGTAGTTTGGATTTTTACCATTTGTATATTGTTCAATTACATCAAATGGTCCTTCAAAACTTAGAACATAATTAAATCCCTACTTCTACCCTTCAAACCCTTACATTATCCCTTTAGGCCTTATTTTGCCCACATGGCAACATTACATCTTTTTGGCACTTTTAGTGCATTTCATTATATTTTGTGGCTCTATTGGATAAATTACATAGATTTAAGACCTTTTAGGCCTCCCTTGTCTTCATCTCTCCTTGCATCTCCATCAAGGCTTCATGGTGACCCCTATGCTCTAAGTGCTCCTGCACCACATGATGACATGTAACTGATTGAATGTTTGATAATGTTAAGTTGAAGATGATGAAAGAAATTAAATTAGTTAATGGTTTGTATTGTCATTGATGTCAACTTGATATCATCTGTATGGTAATATACATAATGCCAAAGACTTTAGAGAATTAATGGAACAGAGGTTATGCTTTCAGCAATGCATAAAAGTCAAGTATTCACCAAGTGACAGACTACACCGGTGGAGTGCACACCATTGATAAAGACAAAGATAAAATCACAGTGATGCCCGACGAGCAGAAGATAGTGTTGCCCAAAAAATTAGAATCACAGGATGCCTGACAAGCTAAAAGCAATGTTTCCTGATGAGCAAGATCCAATAATGCCCAACAGACGGAGATCCCGAAGCTAATTGAAGAGACACTAATGGACCTGGTAGTTGTCACTGGTGATGAACTATAGAGTTGACCAACAGAATAGAGAGATTAGAAAATGACAAAATATCTAGCTGGCAGAGCTAAAGGATAGACTTAACTAGTTGTTTTATTTTTTTTATTTGACCATAGTTAAGTAAGTGATTTGTACAATTGGAAAGAAGATAACTATGAGATAAATCAGGAATTAAAGTCGTAAATCAATTTGGCTAGATTGTTTTTCACACCAAGAATCAAGAACCAAGAATTAAGGAATATCATGTCTATATAAGAGACAAGCATAATTCATTTCCAGAAGTTGAAGCAATCAGATACACGGGGGAGTGAACTAATAAAAGATGCTGAAAACAAATTGATGAAGGTTAAACTTCATGCAGTCCTAATCAATCAAGCTAAGGAAGAGCTAAAGAATTCTGCAGAAACCGATGAACAAAAAGCACAGCATCACAGAGCAGAAAGAGTTAAGTACAAAGGAATTGAATTGATACATTGATCAGAAAGATATTGTAAGTAAATAGATCTAAAAATCTGCAATTTAGTTGCATTAGAAACAAGTCATTTTGTTTCAGTTTAACCATTGAAGCATTAAGTCTCTTAACAGAGTAGGAATTAACAGTCTTTTTTAATTGAGGTATATCCTAATAGATTACCAGAAGGTTGACTCATGATAGTAGCACCGGTATTACCTAAAGCCTATTGAAAGTCTAAGAAGGAGGCTGATTCAAGGATGGTAGTAAGATTTGCATAAAGCCTATTGACAGTCATGAGACTGATTCAAGGATGGTAGCGGAGATGCCAGATACTTAGTGACAACCTATGTATAAAAATCCTCTAGCAAGGTCGCACTTAACAGTGTGTTTGTAACCTTTAATAGGGTTGGCTCCTAACAGGGCTCACTTCAGAAGAGTGAAAATTTGGGGTACCGGTCCCAGTGGTTTTTCCTTTAACAAGGTTTCCATGTTAAAATCCTTGTGTTATATGTGTATGGTTCATTACTTTATTGTTTTACATTATACATATGCATTTATGGATTGATTGGTATACTCTGCATATTTACTAAGTTTTGGTAAATATAGTTTACTACTTATCAGTTATCAAGGAGAATAAGGACAGACAAGGTAAACCGATAGACAGTTATTTGTTTCAATTATTTCAAAGGCATACATCTTGTAGGGACTTAATAATTTGAGAAGTATTGATTGGTGGATTAAAGTTTAAATTGGATAAAAATTTTAGGCCACTGATTCACCCCCCCTCTCAGTTATTAGTAAAAATTGGTATTAGAGCTTGTGTGCTTAGAAGGAAGGTTTCAAGACCTAAGTAGAGCTCACAAGATGAACAGACGAGATGTGCCCAAGTTGAACAAAGACAACTTTGCTTCATGGCAAAGCAGGATAAATCTTCACTTATCAGGTATTGGGAATGATATTACTCAATACTTAGATACTGAATATGTGTTGCCTACAGGACCATTGATAGTAGATCAATTAAGAGTAAAGCATGAACATAACTGCATGGTTATAGAGCTTTCAACTTCACTCTCTGATGCTGTATTTGAGGATGTCAAAGATTGCAAAAATGCAAAGACAATGTGGGACAAGTTGAAACTTGTACATGGAGGTGATGCAAATGTTCTGAGAGCCAAGGCAGAAAGCCTTAGAGGAAAGTTTGATGATCTCAAAATGAAAGAAGGTGAAAACATCACACAGTACAGCACAAGAATAAAAGAAGTAGTCAATGCTATACGAAGTGTAGGAGGTACACTTGAAGAGGAGATAGTGGCAAGTAAAATCTTAAGAACCCTATTGCCTATATATGCTATTAGAGTCTCTGCTATTTAAGAAATGAGAGAAGTAGAAAATAATACAGTCACTCTTGATATCCTGATTGGTAGACTGATTTCATTTGAGATGAATAACTTTGATAATAGTGTCTTACCAAGTTTAGAGTCTGCATTCAAGTCTTCTATGAGAATAAGCAAATCTAGTCAGAGACACTCATCTAGAAGAGACAGTGAAAGCAAAAGTGAAGAAGAAGATCTAGATGAAATTGAAGCACTCATGGCAAGAAGAATGCTAAGAGGCAAAGGTAAATACAAAGGTAAGTTACCACTTGTATGTTTTAATTGTAAAGAGATTGGACACTTTGCTGCAAGATGTCCTAAAAGAAAAGATGACAGAAGCAATAACAGATCTTTTGAGAAGAAATCTGACAGAGGTGATAAAAAAGATTACAGAGGTTACCAACGATCAGAAAGAAGTGATACCCAAGATTACAAGGACAAAGGCAAGAAGGATAGATATGTAGCTGCTTGTAAAGATGAAGATACTGACACCGAACTGGATGATGATGTTGAGATAGTGTTTGTAGCTGTGAAGGATGATTCAGATGAAGATGAAAGGTATGAAGAAACTGCACTCATATCTAAGATTGGTAAAAATGATATCTGGATTATAGATAGTGGCTGCACTCACCATATGACTGGTGACAAAGAAAAGTTTAATACTTTTGAATACTATAAAAGTGGTACAGTAAGAATGGGAAATGATTCGCCTTGTCAAATTGAAGGTAAAGGAACAGTAATGCTGAACAACTTGATTAAATGTGAAAATGCTTATTGGGTAAAAGGATTGAATTATAATCTATTGAGTGTTTCTTAGCTGACTAATTCAGGTCATAAAGTAGCATTTGAGAACAAGAAGGCAAAGATCTTCAATGAATCAGGAACACTGATTGGTACCGTTGAACAGACTAAAGGTAACTTATTCTATCTGAATGATACTAACCCCACTTGCTTAATGACTAGAAATGAAGACATAAGGTTGTGGCACAAAAGGTTGTGTCATGTGAACATTGACAACATGATGAAGATAAGCATGAAAAGAAGTGTAAGAGGCTTATCGATGATGACAAAGCTAGACAACATCATGTGCAAGAATTGTCAAAAAGGTAAAATGACAAAGTATAGTTTCAAAAGCAAAACCCATACATCTGATGATATTCTAGAATTAGTCCATACTAATTTATGTGGACCTATGAGGACAAAGAGCTATTATGGAGATAGATATTTTATTCTCTTTGTTGATGATTACTCTAGAATAATGACAGTCATGTTTCTAAAAGAAAAATCTGAAGCATTCAAGATGTTTAAATGGTATAAGGCTATGGTAGAAAAACAAAGTGGTAAGGATCTGAAATGTTTAAGATCAGATAGAGGAGGAGAATTTATATCAGATGAATTCACTAATTTCTATAATGAGCATGGTATAAAAAGATAGGCTTCTGCACCAAGAACACCACAGTAAAATGGGATTGCTGAGAGAAGGAACAGATCAATAGTTGATTGTGCAAGAACATTGATGATAGAGAAGGACATCACCCAGATCTTCTAGAGGGAAGCTATTAGCACTGCTGTCTATACACTTAACAAAGTACAATTGAGAAAGGACTCAAAGAAGACTCCTTATGAGCTATGGTATGGTAAAACACCCAATGTAAGTTACTTCAAAATATTTGGAAGTCAATTCTATGTCTTAAAAGATGATAGAAATGGAAAGCTTGATGCCAAAAGTGAAGAAGGTATTTTTCAAAGGTATTCTACCAAAAGCAAAGCTTTTAAATGTCTAATCAAGGCTTCTAACAAAATAGTTGAAAGTACAAATGTGAAGATTGATGAATTTGTAGAAAAGAATGAGCTGGAAAGAACAAAAGAACTAGAAGCCTACAACAAGTTTGTATATAATGAAGAACCCATAAATCTACCTGAGCAATAGTGCTTAAATCCAGAATAACAAAATGTTGCAACCGACGGTCAGAATGTTACTACCGATGGACAAGATAATGATCAAAATAATGTGCAAGGTAATGAAGATCAAGCTTATATGCAAATATTTGTACCTGTACTTGCAAGATATGTAAGAAGGAACCATCCAGAGGACCAGATCATAGGAGATAAAAAATATGGTACAAGAACAAGGAGTAAGTCTTTAAACTCAAATTGCTTGATTTGTGAGTTTGAACCAAAATCTGTCAATACTGCACTAGATAATGAAGAATGGATAAGTGCTATGAATGATGTGATTGAACAAATTAAGAAGACGAAGACATGGTCACTTGTGCCAAGACCAGATGACAAGAATGTCATCGGTATAAAATGCATATTCAGGAACAAAATGAACAAGAATGGAGAAGTCACAAGGAACAAAGCAAGACTAGTATGCAAAGGGTATGTACAAGAGGAAGGTATAGACTATGGAGAAACCTTTGCACCCATTGCTAGGATAGAAGGAATAAGAATTCTACTTTCTTATGCTGCATACAAAGGATTCAAAGTATATCAAATAGACGTCAAGTCAACATTCCTAAATGGAATACTTGAAGAAGAGGTATACATTAAACAACCAGAAGGGTTTGTAGATCTAGACAAGAGGAACATGGTATGTAGACTTCACAAAGCCTTGTATGGATTAAAACAAGCTCCCAGAGCTTGGTATGAAAGACTTCATTCCTATCTAATAAGTATTGGATTCATGAGGACTAGTGAAAACAGTAATCTTTATTTAAAAGAAGATACTAATTCTAACACTTTGATTACTAAAATATTTGTTGATGACATCATATTTGGAGGCAATGATATGCTATACAAATCATTTGTTGAAGAGATGAGTAAAGAGTTTTAGATGTCTATGTTTGGAGAGATCAAGTTCTTTCTTGGTCTGCAGATCATTCAACAAAGTAAAGGTATTTTCATTACACAGTCCAAATACATCAAAGAGGTTCTAAAAATATTCAAGATGGAAGATTCCAAACCTGTTGGAACACCGATGGCTACTGGATGTAAATTAACAAAGGAAGACAAGACAATGGAGGTAAATTAGACTCTATACAGATCAATGATAGGAAAACTCATGTATGTTGTACACACTAGACCAGATATTGCACATGCAGTAGGAATTGTTGCTAGATTTTCTGCTAACCCCAGGGAATCACATA
>MU228428.1:827620-846279 GCA_018584345.1 Thuja plicata | reverse complement strand
ATATTTGTGAAAATATTTGTTTGGCATTAATGTCAAAGGGAGAGAATGTATCCATATTATCATCAGAAACTATTCATTATCAGATTACTCCAAACAGGGAGAGATCATATCCAAAGGGAGAGAATTTCTATAAAAGTTGCAAACAAAAGATAAAGACATCAAAGAAGCATAACAGTCAAAGAGGACACAACACATCGGAAGAAGAAACAAGAAAGCTGCAAGAATCAAATCTGAGCTAATACAGAGCTCACCAACAGTCAGACATTTTATCGGTTATCAAAAAAATCTGTTTGGTAATTTGATGAATCTCAACATTTGTATTTCATATTGTATTAGAAATAGTATAGTGTGATAATATATTATGTTGCCATCAATGCCAAAGGGAGAGATTGATGACATGTAACTGATTGAATGTTTGATAATGTTAAGTTGAAGATGATGCAAGATATTAAGTTAGTTAATGGTTTTTATTGTCATTGATGTCAACTTGATATCATCTGTATGGTAATATACATAATGCCAAAGACTTCAGAGAATTAATGGAACAGAGGTTATGCTGCCAGCAATGCATAAAATTCAAGTATTCACTAAGTGACAGACTACACCGGGAGAGTGCACACCATCGGTAAAGATAGAGATAAAGTCATAGTGATGCCTGACGAGCAGAAGACAGTGTTTCCCGACAAAGCAGAATCACAGGATGCCCGATAAGCTAAAATAAGTGTTTCCCAATGAGCAAGATCCAATAATGCCTGACATACGGAGATCCCAAAGCTAACTGAAGTGACACTGATAGAACTGGCAGTTGTCACCGACGATGAACTGTAGAGTTGACCAACAGAATAGAGAGATCAAAAAATGACAAAATATCTAGCTAGCAAAGCTAAAGGAGACTTAACTGGTTGTTTTATTTGTTTTATTTGACCACAGCTAAGTAAGTGATTTGTACAACTGGAAAGAAGATAACTATGAGATAAATCAGGAGTTAAAGCCGTAAATCAATTTGGCTGAATTGTTTTTCACACCAAGAATCAAGAACCAAGAATTAAGGAATATCATGTCTATATAAGAGACAAGCATAATTCATTTCCAAAATTTGAAACAATCAGATACATGGGGGAGTGAACTGATAAAATATGCTGAAAAGAAACTGATGAAGGTTAAACTTCATGCAGTCCTGATCAATCAAGCTAAGGGAGAGCTAAAGAATTCCGCAGACACCGACGAATAGAAAAGCATAGCATCATAGAGAAGAAAGAGTTAAGTACAAAGGAATTGAATTGATACATTGATCAGAAAGATATTGTAAGTAAATAGATCTGAAAATCTACAATTTAGTTGCATTAGAAACAGGTCATTTTGTTTCAGTTTAACCATTGAAGCATTAAGTCTCTTAACAGAGCAGGACTTAACAGTCTTTTTTAATTGAGGTATATCCTAACAGATTACCAGAAGGTTGACTCATGATAGTAGCACCGGTCTTACCTAAATCCTATTGAAATTCTAAGAAGGAGGCTGATTCAAGGATGGTAGTAAGATTTGCATAAAGCCTATTGACAGTCATGAGACTGATTCAAGGATGGTAGCATAGATGTCAGATACTTAGTGACAACCTATGTATAAAAATCCTCTAACAAGGTCGCACTTAACAGTGTGTTTTTAACCTTTAATAGGGTTGGCTCCTAACAGGGCTCACTTCAGAAGAGTGAAAATTTGGAGTACCAGTCCTAATGGTTTTTCCCTTAACGGGGTATCCACATTAAAATCCTTGTGTTATATGTGTATGGTTCATTACTTTATTGTTTTAAATTCTACATATGCATTTATGGATTGATTGGTATACTCTCTATATTTATTGATTTTCGGTAAATACAATTTACTGCTTATCAGTTATCAAGGAGAATAAGGACAGACAAGGTAAACTGACAGACAGTTATTTGTTTCAAGTGTTTCAAAGGAATACATCTTGTAGGGACTTAATAATTGGAGAAGTATTGATTGGTGGATTAAAGTTTAAATTGGATAAATTTTTGAGGCCACTGATTCACCCCNGGATAAATTTTTGAGGCCACTGATTCCCCCCCCCCCCCCCCTCTTAGTTATTACTAACACCACATTGAGATTATAACTTGAAGTTCATTATTGTGTTCAAGTTGTTTATAAAAATATTCATCTTTTCTTTCTCTGGCAGACTTTGTGGATATTTAGAAAATATCCTTCTCCATCTTTGTAGAAAACTCAAAAAGTCTTATCCACTTCTTTGTTTGGTATTACACAGGTCTAACATGGTGATTTCCCATTCAATGTTGTAGGAATATTGATTTACAAATTTAGAAATCAATTCCTCAAAGGTTTTATAACCTAGAAGTAACTTTGAAAACCATTCCATTTTTTCCTTCCAATGCTTCTAAGAAACTAATGAAGGAGAACGTTGGGTCCTTGGTAATCTTGCATCATCCAAAATCAATCAGTGTTCTGGTGGATTCTTGTTACTAATTTTTATCTTTGTTTTTTTTCCTAGTTCACCGGTTGGGTGATTATTGGCTTAGTGAAGTTCAGTGGATCTTCATAAGGTGTGGTCATGATATGATGTTCATGAGGTCATTAGTAATATTTTCCTATGATAACAACACATTTGGAGTTACCATGCTTGAGTAATATTTGGAGTTATAATGTGGTCAATCTGTAGAGATTTTGGGTAGGAGTGGTGAAAAGGGTTTGTTCCTTATTGTTCATAGGTTCTATGTCTATGATAGAGCTTATTTTGATGGAGTATTTTGTGATATATTATTTTTTTCTCTATCAGTTGTTGTTGTTCTTTATGATACTGGTTCTTGGAGTTTACAGGTTTATTAATCAAGGTTGTGGTCACTCTTTTGATTGTTGGTAATGATTGACATGATTTCCTATGTGGGTCTATGCATGGCCAACTTTATTTTCTGGATAGGTCCTCGAGAAATAATTAAATATTGTATTTAATTTGGGTCATGCAACTTTATGGTGGAAAGAATTGTAGAAGGATCGAGAGGAGGAAGGTGAAATGAAGATCACTTAGTGGAGGTTGATGGTGATGACATTAATTTTCCATTAGTATGCAAACAACACTTTTGGTAAGCATACACCAAAAGACAAGACAAGAAAAAACCGAAGATCAGATATTAAGAGATCATCAAAGATGACTAAGTGCAAAGAGAATCGACGACACAACTTAGTGTGTAAACTGAAACTACAATGATAGAAAGATAAAGAGGAACAAGAGCAACCGATAGAACAAAACCGAAGGACAGTCAAGCATGACTGACATACAGGAACCGAAAGTTAGTTGCAGCCCACAAAAAGTGGATCTGACTTCCATGTCAGATAAAGCAAGTGTATTCTATTTATAGGATATTTATTTGTTTCAAATAAATTTCTTTAGGGACAAGATACATGAATTTAAGTGCTTTAATCAGTCTAACTAATTTAAAACACATAGACTAGGAGATCTAGGTAAAAGTTGTAAACTTGATCTTAGAGTTAACATTGTTTTGCTCAAAACCTAATGAAGTCAATCCATCTATAAATAGATGATGCAATCATTCATTATTAATTATTTGAATAGAGAGGAGAAGATGAATGAAGCCAATGTGCACATCTATGGATTAGATTGAGAATTTCAAGAATAAGAACATCAAAAGGTGAATTTGGTTAACAAGAACCAAGAATAGAGCATACTGAGAATCAGAGGTATTATTCAATCACAATTAGGTGATAATCTATTTCATGTAAACTAAATTGGATCTATATCAGCAATAGGAGATTGCATTTACCAGGTCAATTTATAATTTTCTATCATTCTAACAAGTGGATCAATGTGTAAAAATCCTTTCAAGGAAGGTGGATTTAACAGTCTAACAACAAATCTCTTAACCAAGTGCACACTCAATAGTGTTGCTAAAGCTCCTAACAAAGTAGACTTTAACAGGTCTCCACTAATACTCTTAACAGGGTAGATCATCAGTAGTGATCAAATTGTAAGCCTTAACCGACCCCTTTCAATATGTAGATAGTGAAGATTTTGTGGGTGCCATCCCCACTATAGTTTTTACTTCCTTATAGGAGTTTTCTGCGGTATCATATCTTGTGTTATGTGTCAATTTACTTTCATGAATATTTCTATGAATTTTCACATGTATGTTAATGTTATGAATTGATATAACTCACATTAAGATAGAATAGATCAGATTGAATGGATATACAATTAATTACAAAGGTTAATTGATTAAAGGATACAAAATTTTTAGAGGTACTAATTCACCCCTCCCCTCTCAGTACATACTTCCCATTAATCCCAACAATTGGTATCAGAGCTAAGTATCTTCTTCGAAAGCTTAAAGGCTTAAGAGAAAAGATCATATAATAGAGAAGTACAAACTTGATAAAAATATTGATAATAAGAAGCTTGAAATTTAGATGTTCTTTGAATAGTATAAAGAAGCTAGAATCAATATGAGATAGCTTCTAGATGAAAGAAAGAATATGGCATCTCGCTGCAATGAGACAGATTATCATGAGGAAGAGATACTAGATTTCTTTGAGTCTTCAGGATCAACTACGAGAAAATCATCAGATACATCAGAAGAAAGTGTCACAAGCCTAACTGAAATCAATCTACATCTAGCTGGACAAGTTAAATATCTGCAAATCGGTCAAGAGACACAGATGGTAAGGATGATTGATGTCATGAACAATGCTAGACAAGTTGAGCAAGAAAGAACACTAGCTATTGATTATAGAAGAAAGATCACAGAAAAGCTACAAGTAAAAGAGTCTGAAATACAAAGACTTACAGAGCATCACCATAAGATTACAAATCAGATTATTCTTATGAGCCAAGAGGCAAATAGATTAAATGTTGAACTCATTGAAAGAATAGAAGCTATCAGTGAACTAAGGGATAAGAATTAAAAGTTAAAACATGAAATAATAATTTAGAAACAACATAATGAAATTATCAAAAAGGTTGAAGAGAGAAATAAAATAATGGATGATTTTCTTGAAGGACAACGAAGAGTCAACAAAAATACCAGTCTAGGTTTTATCGAGAATGGAGAATCATCAAATCAAACTGATCCAAAGAATGTCTATAAAAATTCAAGACCAAGAAAGATTGCATGCAATCATTGTGGAAAGAAAGGTCATACATCAAATGTATGCAATGGAAAAATGAAAGGTATTCCTAAATCTACATCTTCATTCATAGGATTCTGTTATAAATGTAACAAGAAAGGACATAAAGCATATGAATGTAAGTCTTAGATGAAACAACCAAAGAAGGAAACCTACATGGAAAAATACTTTCCTACATGAAAAATGAATGGGCACACAACTCTTGAATGCTGGAAAAAGAAAAGGAAAGCATGGAAGCCTAAAGGTCAAGAAACTCCCTATCAACTGAAGAGATTTGGTAATTAGTATGTATGGGATTACAATACTTGGACAAATTGTACAACATGTCAAAGATATGGTCACATTGTTGCATACTATATGAGACAGTGGACTAGAAAGTCTACAGGCCGGAATAACCCCAGAATGGCATGCTTACACTGTCACAAAGTTGGTCATCTCAAGAAAGACTGCAAAGACCGAATGACAGAGACAAGCACATTTCCCAATGGAAACACCATTGAAGATATCTGGAGAGCTAGAGACAAAATGTGGAGAAAAGATTCAAGCAATGATGAAGCTGGACCAAGAAATACAAATGGTGACACCCCATCCAATGGATCCGGTGATATCACCACCCCCACCTAAGAAGAACAAGTAAGTATGGAACTGCATTACCCCAAGCTATTATTTTACTTCAGTTCCATAATATGTTGATACAATGCCAAATTATCATAGGTAAAGATGCATCATGGTATTACTTGTTAAAATATGTGATAACCATTCCTTCGGGCATATATACTAAAACCCATCAATATATACTCAAAACTGAGACTGCCTACACTTACCAAGAAGCGTTGGTTAAAAGAAAAGTTTCTAAGTGTTAACCGAGCCTCGTCGGTAAACAAGAAAAGTGAACAAGTTGTCTGCAACACCAAAACTTGTTGGTAAAAGGAAAAAGGAATAACAACTGCTCTAAAATGTTATATTGTCACTGAAGGAAAGTGAAGTCTTCACCGATGAACTCCGTCTTCATACACCGAGGAGTTGGTAAGAATTTATGACACATGTTTTAGGGCAACAACTCTAAATAGGGTAATAGAATAACTCATTTGTTACAACAACCAGAGCAGAGCGAACAAGGTGATTTTTGAGAAGAAATAAACTAAGTCACAGAGCGACCATGAATTGACACACAACACTCCAAAGTAGATCAAGAATTGATGCAAGAGTATACAGTAAGTTCTACAGAACCGACAACTCTATTTTTGCATATTTCACAATAAGCCCTAAATTTCTAAGAATGGCCTCAACATCAAGAACCGTGAAATCCAAGAACACAAAGAAGGATAAGTTCAAGCTCATCAAGAATTTGGCATGTGAGGAACCTAACTACAAGATCCATCCTGAGGTTGCCTCACAACCCGATAATGTCAGAGCATTTTCACGCATACCAGCTAGGTTTTTACTCATGGAAGATGTTTGATCTTTCATACACTACAAGATTGCAAAGATAGGAACTTCAAAAGTTGAAGAAGCTTATAAGAAGTTGTGCAACAAAGGTGGAACACTAAAATATGAGCACAAGCATATTGAAGTAAAAGGGCTCACCAATGACCTAATGTTCCCAAAAATTTTCAAAACCAAATGGATTCGGTTAGTGCTACGATGAATGCATAGCAATAAGCTATGGCTTGATGAACCGAAGGTGATAACCCGAGATGTCATCCATGCGGTCATCGGTTACCCTATAACTGAGAATGTAAAGGAACTCAAGCATCCACCTAAGGCTGAGACCGAGAAGATGACAAGAGCCAAATAGGATGGCAGAGGACTGAAGGTTACCACCATAACTGATGATGAGATCAAGTTCGGTGCATGCATTCTAGGCTACAAATTCTTCCAAGAAAGTAGACTGAACAACATAGCATCAGGTGTAGTAGGTAAAACCTAAAAAAATGTGAAGAAGGGAAAACAATTAGACTTATCTAAACTACTCCTGAATCAGTTGAAAGATAACTTAAAGACTATCAGGAATGCGAAGTCAAACACATGTAAGTTTGGCTCACTCATAAGGTGTATTTTCTTCTACTTTCAAGAAACATTCCCATTGGTAGGAGATGTGAAATGGGACAACACCAAACTGGTCACCATGCAAATTAGTGATCACATAGCCACACTGGGAGATAACTTTGAAACAGTCATGGATGAATACTTCAATTTATTCAAAGACCAAATGCAAAAGAGGGTAAGGGTCCTCGAGCAACTCATTGAAAAGTATAAGGATGAGATATGATTCATGGTTGATACAAAAAATACATACATCAAACCTATTGTACCGAGGATAGCATGGTTACAACCATTAGAGTATGAGATCAACATTGATCTTGCAACTAAGGCAAATGATGGCTTGATCAATGAACCATTAGATAAGAAATAACCCAAATTTGGAACATATGAAGAGGCCAAGACAAGAATAAAATTTGGCCTAGTTGTTAATAAAATTGTCAGAAAGAAGGACAAGATGGTGAAGAATCTCAAGAAGATATTGTCAGCAACTGACGAAGAAGTTGAATAGGATGAAGAAGTTGAACAAGATGAAGAAGTTGAATAGGAGGAAGAAACTAAAGAACAGTTATCTATCGGTAAAGATGAAGGAAATGATGACTCTGAGGAAACAGATTCAGATTCACCACCTCCTCCACCAACTAAGAAGCCAAGGACAATAGTTTCTTCTAGGAAAAGAAGCCAAACATCAAAGGATTCTACTCCTTCACCTTTAAAGAAAGGAAAGGTCAGGTATTACAAAAGAAAAGCTGCCACACCGAAGAGAGGGAAAAACAACAGAGGAAGAAAATTCATAAGAACCCGAGAGGATATTGAAGACACCGAGAAGGATGAAGCTGTAGAGGCATAAAGTGTCAAGGTACAAGATCCTGAATCTATTGATGACATATGCAAATCTATTGCAAACTCTGGATCTATTACAGATTCAAAGATTAGAAGATGGTTGAAGTTAGACCCAGAAGATCAGAATAAAGTAGAGGATACCATCATAGTAAAAATGTACAAGTTCAAATATGTACCAATTTTGTTTGAACGCAGTCATGTACCAAGGGAACTCTTGGATAGACTATACTCTGGTTGGACATTTGCTTTGAATAATGAGAAAGAAATAAGAGAGAGTACTTGTTTCTCTCATGCCACCTGAATCAAAGAAGGTAGAAATAGATAAAATGATGGAGAATTATGAAAAGGAGTTCTCACCGAAGGTAAGAGTATATAAATTCCTTGAAGGAAAGCTTATAGAGCTTAAACAAGACAGCCATAAAAAATGGTGTAAGATAATGAATAGACCTACTGAGGAGGAAAGCCTCAAAAAAGACCTTCAACAAATATATGTTGATAAGGAAACTCAAGATGAAACATCTATTGAGTTAGAAAAGGAAGAAGATGATACAACCGGCAACAAGACTGTAGATGTTGCAGATGATCATGGCCAGATACCACAAATGACAACATTGTGGATACTAATGTCATTGACATTACCAATGACCCAGCAGAGGAAGTGAATAAAGATGAAGATGTCACTATTGCAAAGGACAAAACTGATGAGCAAGACACAATAGTTGATACTACACAAGTGAATATTCCAGGCAACATGCCAATATTGATACAAGCTATCAATATTCTACAAGAATCAAGCAAGTCACCTGAGAAGGATACTCCCAAGGATGCAGGGGAAGAAGAAAAGAAAGACAACACCGATGGTTAGCAAGACATCAGAGCTACTCAAGATGTAAATGACACTAATAAGGTTACAGGAGGAGATAAAGAAAAGGATGCAAAAACAACAGATAAGAATGTAGAATCAAAGATTGATGAAGCTAAGGACACCAATGAAGGAGACAAACATAAAGATGGTACTCTTGAGGAAACTAAAAAATATGTTACCAATGATGTGAAGGTGAATGTGGAGACGTCTATTGACACTTGACAAGATGAAACTGACACCAAGTAGCAAAGCAAAGCACAATAGGTACTTCATCGCGCACAACAAAGAAAGCCAAGAAATTGGCAATGGTTTTACATTATAGTGATTCACAAAAGAAGAAGAAGAAGAAGAAGAAGAAGAAGAAGAAGAAGAAGAAGATGGAAGTCATATTGGATGAACTTATAGAAATACCAAAGTGTGACCCATCTACACTTGACTTTGAAGTATTACAAGAATATGGAGAAATATGCCAAAGAAAGGCATTGCAGGAGAAGTTGAAGAAATAGCACAGGGACTCCATAGTACTAGAGACAACATGAGACATTTTGCACCAAATTGTGCCCGATGTTGATATTGATCAAAACAAGCCCATACTAGATCAATTAGCCACCCTCACTGACACAATCACAACTTAGAATATTGATACTGAGAAGGCAATTGAGGAGAGAGCCAAGATGAAGTACCAACAAAAGCTCATTGAGAACATCAGCCAAGAAATTGTGGTAAATAAGGTAAAGCTATCAAAAATTCATCACTGAATTAGACCCAATCATATCTGAAGCTATAACCTTGATTCAAAAATTGAGCACAATAGAAAATTTCACTAAATAAAAATAGTGACAACATTGCAAAGCTAGATACAGATCTAGTAAATAGTGCAAATAACTTAACCATTGATGGATACAATGTAGTTAAATTGCATTATGAGAAGATCATAGAGATTAAACAGTTAAGGAAGAACCTATGGGATGTAGAAACAAATTTTATGGAAGAAGTAACCAAGCTCCAAGCTCAACTTCTACCAAACCTTACACTGCTCCAACAACATATCAGTTCAGCAAGGAAACTGATAGCAACTCCCGAGATGTCTTTAGCAGAAAAAATTTATGACATGCACTCAAAGATCACACTCGAGCACATGGCTCTGGAGAACCTCAAAGAACAATGGGAGAAAATGATGGAAGACATGAAGTCTTCACACTCCCACATTTTTGATAAACTATAAGGTAATGACCTTTGCCCTTAATATGAAAAAGGGGGAATATGATATGTATATGGTATATTTACATGGGGAAAATGAATATGAGTACTATACCATGCAAAAGGGGAAAATGATATATATTCAGATGAGAAAATATATCATATGTACATTTATACCGGCATATAAATAGGGGGAGTCATTAAATGACTAAGGATTACATATGTTGTATATACTTAACATTTTGTTAGTATTTTGCACATATCAATATTTGATACTAATGTCAAAGGGGGGATTGATGACATTAATTTTCCATTAGTATGCAAACAACACTTTCATTAAGCATACACTGAAAGACAGGACAAGAGAAAACTGAAGATCAGATATTAAGAGATCATCGAAGATGACTAAGTGCAAAGAGAACCGATGACACAACTTAGTGTGTAAACCGAAATTACAATGACAGAAAGATAAAGAGGAACCTGACATGAAAGATACAGTGCATACCAAACAGATAGTTAAAGAGAAACTAATAGCACAAAACCGAAGGACAATCAAGCATGACTGAAAGACAGGAACCGAAAGTCAGTTGCAGCCCGCAAAAAGTGGATCTGACTTCCACGTCAGATAAAGCAAGTGTATTCTATTTATAGGATATTTATTTTTTTAAAATTCATTTCTTTAGGGACAAGATACATGAATTTAAGTTCTTTAATCATTCTAACTAATTTAAAACACATAGACTAGGAGATCTAGGTACAAGTTGTAAACTTGATCTTAGAGTTAACATTATTTTTCTTGAAACCTGATGAAGTCAATCCATCTATAAATAGATGATATAGTCATTCATTTTTAATGATGTGAATAGAGAGGAGAAGATGAATGAATCCAATGTGCACATCTATGGATTAGATTGAGAGTTTCAAGAACAAGAACAACAAAAGGTGAATTTGGTTAGCAAGAACCAAGAACAAAGCATATCGAGAATCAAAGGTATTATTCAATCACAATTACATGATAATCTATTTCATGTAAACTAAATTAGATCTATATCAGCAATAGGAGATTGCATTTACCAGGTCAATTTTTAATTTTCTATCATTCAAGTGGATCAATGTGTAAAAATCCTTTCAAGGAAGGTGGATTTAATAGTCCAACAACAAATCTTTCAACTGAGTGCACACTCAACAGTGTTGCTAAAGCTCCTAATAGAGTAAACTTTAATAGGTCTCCACCGATACTCTTAATAGGGTAGATCATCAGAAGTGATCAAATTGTATGCCTTTACTGACCCCTTCCAATGTACAGATAGTGAATATTTTGTGGGTGTCATCCCCACTGTAGTTTTTACTTCCTTATAGGAGTTTTCTGCGATATCATATCTTGTGTTATGTGTCAAATTACTTTCATGAATGTTCACATGTATGTTAATGTTATGAATTGATATAACTCACATCAAGATGGAATAGATTAGATTGAATGGATATACAATTAATTACAAAGGTTAATTGATTAAAGGATACAAAATTTTTAGAGGTATTGATTCACCCCTCCCCTCTCAGTACACACTTCCCATTAATCCCAACAGATGGATGTAAAATTGAAGACTAAGTTCATACCTGAGGACTATGAATTTGAGTAATTCAAGAGGCTACAAAACTTGAAGGATAAGGACCTGGGTGTGAAGGATTACACCAAATAGTTTTACAATGTAACCATTAGATTTGGTCACAAGGAGATTTCTAAAGAGAATGTGGCTAGGTATGTGAATGGTTTGAGGTTCAATATTTAGGATGAGATGAGTATGCTGAAGATTCGATGTATTGAGGAGGATGAGACGAGTATGCTGAAGCTAAACTAGTTATGCCTAAGGGAGGTAATTATGGTAAAGAGTTTAGAGATACTTTCTTTAAGTGTGGCTTGAAATGACACAAGGATTTTTAGTGTAAGGAAGACATGATAATTTCTTGTGTCAGTGAAGAAAGTGGACCATCTATTGGTGTCTTTGACAATTCTCCTAAAGAAGAGTAAACGCTTATGCTTAGAAGGGTGATGGTGAGTAAGGATGCAAAACCTTATCATTAGAAGATTTTATTCAAGACCAGATGCAAGGTTGGTGGTAAGTGTTTTGATTTGATTGTAGATGGTAGAAGCATTGATAACTTATTCTCTAAAGATATGGTGCAGAAGCTTGGTTTGAAAAGAATTAGACATCCAAGATTGTATAGGATTGGATGGTTGCATGATGATCATGTGGTGGAAGTAAGGGAACAGTGCATGGTAAATTTTTTCATTGGTTCTTATAAGGATGCATTATTATGTGACTGTAGATAAAATGTAATTACCATTAGCAAGGATGGTAAGAGGTGTAGATTGTTTCCTTTTTTGGATAAGGAGGAGAAGGAGAAGCATCTGAGTCTTTGTAAAAAATATGAGTTGAGAAAATACCTGAAGGATGAACTAGAAGTTTGACCTGATGGTGAGTAGGATCTGAATAATTTTTTGGACCTGGTTGATGACATGATGAAGGTAGTGTAGGTTACAAATGAGGAATGTTTGTGGATGAATAATGAGTATGGGATTATTGTTCCTTGTTCTTTGAGATTTTCATGACTTTTTCTCATGGATATTTTCATACCCTAGGTGGTTGATGCAAGAGCATCTTGGGTCCTTGGTAATCTTGCATCATCCAAAGATAATCAGTTTTCTAGTGGACTCTTATTACCAGTTTTTATGTTTGTTTTTGTTCTGGGTCACTGGTTGGGTGATTGCTGGCTCAGTCAAGTTGTGTGGATCTTCAGAAGGTGTGGTTATGATATAATGTTCATGAGGTCATTAAGAAGCTTTTCCTATGATAGAAACTTTTTTGGATTTACCATTCTCTAGTTATGTTGGATTTTGTGACTGGATGTATGAAGGAGTTTTTGGTTCCAGGTAGTTTTCTGAGATTTGGTGATCGGTCAGTCTATAGAGGTTTTGGGTGGAAGCGGTGAAAAGGGTTTTTTCCTTATTTCTCATAGGTTCTATGCCTATGATAGCGCTTCTTTTGGTTGAGTAATTTGGGAGATAATTTGATTTTATCTATTGATTATTTTTGTTCTTCATGATACTGGCCCTTGGAGTTAACTGATTTATTGATCAAGGTTGGGGTCATTGTTCTGATCATTGGTAATTTTTGGCATGATTTCCTATGTGGATCTATGTGTGGATGACTTTATTGGCTTGATAGGTCCTCAAGAAATAATTAAATGTTGTATTTTATTTTGGTTAAGGTCGAATAGGTCTAAAACTTTTCTTGGGATATGTAAAGGTGGTTTAGGTCGACCTATTGGTGGTTTTGTATAAATTCAGGGATTGCGCTCATTTGGGAAAAGATGGAAGCATTGGGGAGAAGGGAAGAATAAAAGAGAAGCTGCTAGATGATTTCTCTCAGACTTAGGAAAATCTAAGGAGAGGTCTGAGTTGGGTTTTATGGCTAGGTTTTCTTTGTACTTGGCCTAAACATGGAAGGCCTTACAACCCAACATGTATAGAAAAAATTTGAGTAATGAAACTTGTTTTTTAAATGCAAATCATGTTGTTCTTATTTGTATCTTGTTGATTTTTTGTGTTGATAATGACTGCAAGGATTTGACACCTCCTTTGGGGATTCTCTATCCTTGACTACATCAGAAACAACCTCATTATAGAAGTGGGCTCATGGAGGAATTCCATAGTGAATATGCCAAATTCCCTTATGTGATCTTGTGGGTCTATTGTACCCATATACTTTTCATATTTAGGGACTACCATGTTTTGAGGAAAAAAATTCATAAACATATTCTTCTCAAATGGGAAAGGGAAAATGGATTCTATCTAAAATTGTTTTGGAGCAGTCACTTTCTTCATTTTATCTATTTGTTCTTGTAAATACTGGAGGTGTTGATTCATATATTTTAAAGGGTGCTTTATTCCTCATCTAATTTTAATTTGGATGGGTCAGAAACATGAGGAATTTCAACCCCTAATTGAGCTAAGGTGAAGAAATATCTATCTTTATCTCTTTCTAAGATATTTTCCATCATATTTACAAACATAGGGTTTTGGGCAGCCTCATTAACCTTTTGCTTAGTTAATTCTTCATCATGGTCATTATTAGTTTCCTCGGTGTTGTTATCCTAGTACCATGAATTAGTTTCCATTGGAACTTCCCCTTGTTCTTCCTCTTGATTATTTTCTTGAAAGGGTTGATAAGGAGAATGAAGTGTCTCATCTAGATAAGGTATTTCTTCTCTAAGCACAATTTCTTCTTCTTATAAAGACAACTTGATATAATGAGATCATCTTGTCAAAAATGACATGAACAAGAGTTCAAGATCTTTTTTCAATAATATCCTTATGAAAAGAATGATGATGTTTAGGAACTTTGGATCTTTTAATGGAAGTTTTTTTCTTTGAGATAATGTATCATAAAGCATAGAAATCACAAATACACATGTTTTATAACCTTAAAAAAGATACACAAAAGAGCGTATATTCTTGAATGTTTTAACAAGGCCTCCACAAGAAATAAACTTAAATCAATCCACCTAAAGTCAATCTTGGTTTAACATGGCTTGAAAAGGTAGGCTTGCTAATTTAATCAGATTTTAATCAAGGATTCCATTCAAAAGCATCTTACAAATTCATTACAAGGCCTCATGGTAGCATAAACGTTATTTAGGTCCTATAGACCGCCAGAGGAGACTAGGTATACGATACTTTTTTCCTTTGAAGCATTAACTTCAAGAAGGTACTTGTTTATAGTGGATCGGAAGAAGCTTTTCTTTAGCTTTGTTTTCACTTTGGACAGTCCCTCTCACTGGCTATGTTAAAGCAAGTCTCGGGAGGTGAGTCCTCTAAAGTTCAAATTCAACTAGTATGTTCATGAAAGAAATGAAATGAATGAAATTAAAAGTAGGTCTAGGAGTTTGATCACCCTAAAAATGGTAAGAGAATATCCCTATTACTTTCCTCTTCCAAACATAATTGAAAAAATTGTTCTTTCCAAGCCTTTAACCTATGGAATTAGAGCATGTTTGGCATTTTGATCAACTTAAAAAGTTGTGAGAATATGCCTAATGCTTTTCATTCACAAACAAAGAGGTTTTATTTTTAATGTTTGTTCATTCCTTAACCTTTCTTTCTATTGTCAAATTTGGTATGTTTTTTGTTTTGATCATCTTTAAAATATGAGAGCATAGGCCCAATATATTATTTGAAAAACAATAATATTTTTTTTTATTTAGGCTAGATTTCAAACTTTGAAACGTCGCAATTTACACAAATGACTTGAAATCAAAGGTTTTAGGACTGGCCTTGTTTGAAGCTTATGCACATTTTTAAGAACATTTTAATTTTTAATACGTACTTCGGCGATTTTTCCTACTCCTAAGAATCCCCTTCACAAATGTTAATCTGACAAGACAATCCAAAGTGAAGAAAATCACAAGTATTTGCACAAATGTGAAGGAAATTCATAACCAGATTTGTGAAAATATTTAGAAAGGAGAAGAATTATAATTGATCCTAGGAATATAATACAAATCTTGATACAAATTTAGCATTTCAATGTAATGATTATATTCTTTAATATCATCATCTAAATTTGCAACAATATTGGAATTAAGAATTATTTTTTGTGTATTTGTTAATCCTTTTTACCTCTTTTTCCTTTTAATAATCTAGACATCGAACCATAGGTTTCATCACCTTTTTATGTCATAACATCTGCAAATATTTTGTGAGGCCTCACCCTGAGCCCATCCTAGCTTTCCATATTTTTTCTTATGATAGACTTAGCACATGATACATTATATTTTTATGCACTTTAAATTTTATGCTTTATGTCGTGGATTGATCATTTTGGATGTTGGATACATGTTACTTTATGATACACATGATGGACTATATTATGCTTCTATTATGGATCTTTCATTTCGAGATATTTGGTTTGGGAAAACATTATGATTATGTGATGGATTAGTGATGATATGAGAATTACTAGAAATTGACATTTAATTGAGTTATCATGCAATGTGAATCTTACTTTATGTTATATGCTTAAATGAAATTATTATTGCTTATGATCTTAGGTGATAAATTTAGCATGTAGGTGTTTCCTTAAGGTTTTGAATATTTTTATTTTTCTTATGAATTATATTTTATCTCCCTGGACTACTGATATTTGGATTCAGTGTGTAGGTATGAGACTATGGTATTAAATCTGGGGAACCAAACATAGGTATATGTGAACTCAGTTTAAGCCAAGGTTGCGTCTAATGAGAGACAAGACCTCATTTTATTGTGATTTAATTTATAATTGTAAATGTTTGATTGTTTGAATTTAGTTCATAAATTTTATTTTCTTAGTTTAATTCTTTGTGCTTTATGCTCAAGTAGATATACCATGTGTCTAGTGATGTGTAAGTAATTGTATGTGTCACTTGACACTTGTGTATGTACTTAGGACCATGACATGTCCACTTGGGGATTGGGTGCCCACCTACCTAGGTTAGTACCATAGTAGATCCCCATGTGTATTCCTTGGTTAGGGAGTTGAAGGTTTGGTCACTTCATTTGAATTTCGTGAGTATGCTTTAAATGGACTTTCTGGGGGTTATAAAAGTGCCTAGGGGTGTGTTAGGGTCATTGTTAGGTAGTCCACTTGTTATACCTATGGGTAAGGGTAATTTTAAATATTGGTTGACCAAGAGACCCTTCTAAAATTTGGATTTTAAAAAATGGACGAAAATCAACTTTTGGAAGCATAACCTTGGATAGACCACCCTTCCATTTAGGTGCTAAGACTTTGCCTAGCTTTTTGAATTTCCCTTTTTGGATCTCTTTTTAGAAATTTGTAAGAGGCTTAGGGAAGAGAAACCAATGAGAGGCTTTCCTTTTCTCCATGAGTTTCTAGTGGCCTTTTTAGTGGTGACTCTGCATGTTGGAGAGTTTGAACACCCACTCTCTAACTTAGAGACTTGGCTAGAATTGGTGAAACTTGGAGAAGAGGACTTAGGATTTAAGAGAGCTCTTCAAAAAAAATTTTTCCATAAGATTGGACTTAGGTTGGTGGAATCTTGCATTTTACTTCTTGTTATCTTTTATGTTGCAATGAAAATGAATGTAGAATGTTAGTGTGCTTGAGGAATGTAGAGATGTCTTTGTGTTTTAATGTTATTGTGTGAAAAATGCTCTTGGTGATATTTTTATTTCATTGTTGTTGTTTGTTAATGGGAGTCTCAAGGCCCACTCACCCTTGGGAGGGAAGAGTAGCCTTTGGGGTGAAGGATTTTGATAACCCTTGGGTGTAGAGTCTCTCCTCAAGGAGCAGAGGGATAAATCATGGAGTATGGGCTCCGTGAAGCTATCCTTTGTTGTTTCTTTTCTTGGGGTTCATAAGGGTGTTGTTTTGGCTTGTAGCCATGGGGGTCATAAGGGTATTTTGATGAATATGGGAATGATTTAAGATGGTGTTTTTTGTAAGCCTTGTGAGGGCTTTGTTATTTCTTTTGGATTTGGCCTTCTCCCCTTGGGTAATTGATTCGCTTCACCCCATTTTAGGGTCATTGAGAGACCCCATTGTGAAAGCCTTGGTTGGGAGTCTTTGTGAGTGTTACTTATTTTTCATTTGTTGTTTATTGCATGTTTGTATCCCTCCTTTGTTTGGTTCCCCAAGCTCAGGGGTGGCCTCTTAGAGGCCTAGGTTGGGAGGTGAGCATCCCATGGTCTCTTGGATATTCTTTTGCAGATTTTGGATGCATTTGGTCTCTTGAAGGAAGGAGAGAAAAGCTTGAGAGGAAAAAAAAAATTATTTTACCTTTGGTTTATGTAAAAGCCTAAGTGGCTAATGTAATGTAATATAGTTTTGTGTAAAGAAAATCTTGTATGGGAAGTTTTTGTTGGTTCAACATTTGATATATGTGATAGACAATGTGACTATATTTTCGTAATCCAAACCATGTAGTGAAAGGAAAGATGGAATATGTAAACCTTATGTTGAAATTTCAATACACTTAAAGGTGGAGTTGTAGTGATAAGATGTTCAAAAAGATGTTGTGTCATTATGTTCTTTGGAATGATTAATAGAGACAACCATGAGACTTTTCCAACTCTTTTAAGCTCTATGTTTATGTTTTATTTTACTTTTTCTAGAAAAAGAAAATCTATGTTGGATGTAAAAATTGGTGAGGAAATAAATTAGTATTCTATTTTTTTTTGTAGATAACACATAAAGAAATTTGCATGAGATGTTTAACTTTTAGTGTCCAGACATGCTTTAGTTCTATCAGATTTGAGGACTAGGTAAATGAAGAAAAGTTCTTAAAGAGATCTATATTTTTATTTTCCTACCTAGATTAATAGGAATTAACTGTTGTCTGATTATTTATTAAGAGTATTGTTTTAAAAATAATCATTGACTTACTATTGTGGAAAAGAAGCTATTTAATAGACAAAGAAAATCTAGCTAACTTGCTTTAACAAAAAAAAGAACATATTATACCTGTAAGTCTAGTGAAG
>MU228428.1:799274-818297 GCA_018584345.1 Thuja plicata | reverse complement strand
TGAAGAAGGACCTTATCCAGTCCTTAGCAATTAGGCTTTTCTTGTCTCTGAATCAGTATTAGAAGGCATGGTGTTCAAGTAGTTATTTCAAGCACTGTGATTCATACAAGAAAAATCCCTAACACATAGCAAGTTTGAAGGCTCCAAGAATTGATTTTCTATTTTTCACAACCTAATTCCAAAGACAGTTTGTTATGTATTTGCATCTCTATTCTCACAATGTTTCAGAGTGACTGTGTTTGGTAAGAAATGTCTTACATCTAGGTTGGATTTATATGAAACCCTTTTGCACACATACTCATTTTATATGAATGAATCAGTGTGTTAGGAGGTACATTGTGAGGCTCACATTCAATATTTTTCCAAAACTATTTCTTGACAGGATTTATGTGTTTTAGACGTCAGGTTGCAAAATAAATGAATTGGATCACTTTGAATATCGATATCTCTTAACCCCAATATCATCAAGACAATCCGATTGGTAACCATGCTTAAATGTCAGAGGGAAACACATTCTTCCAGTTTTGTGACCACAGACATATGTTTCATTAGTTTTCAGAAGGGTTCCCAAGAGGTTACATGTCATTCATCACAAGGCCACGAGGCCAAGTAATTTCAATTTTACTTTACTTTTTAAGACATTTCGGTGGCTTAATTGATATTTATGGGTGAAATGATTATGATGCCTAATTTCCATAGAGAAAAATCGAATAATTAAATTATTTTGATTTAATTATTTGAGCATGGAGAAATTGAAAGTTCATTTTAACTCATTTTCTTTACAATGATTTAAAAAGATATGAATAGACATAAAAGAGTAGGACATTTTTTATGGTTTGTGGGCCCTTTATTTTGTATCCATGTGGAGAGTGCTTGCGGGTTTTTTAAAATTTCCTGTTCATCCTCTCGCATCCTCCCAAGGTGAAAAGGTAATTGCTGGGAAAAGTTGCGAGGTAGCGACTAATGAAAAATGTAACATGAAAACTTTGACATTTATTTTAATATTTATCCTCTCAGCTAGGGTTAGGGAAGAATTTGTGGAGACTCTCAGGGAACGATGCTGCTACACAGTCAAGCATAGCACAAGATTAATATTTTTTTAGAATGGCTATCCACGTTAAATCACATTCATTTGATGCCTCTCTACAGTGAAATTAAAGTAGTAAATGGAGAGCCTCCAACCATGCAAATGATGCAGATTTGTCTAGAGAGAATGAGGAATTGATTTCATAATCTGCACATAGAATGATGAAGCGATATAAAGGAGGCAAAAACATAGATTTGTCAGAGGGCCTTTATAAACTTTCAGGTTTGTGCAATCAACAAATGCCAAACTAAATATTGGACACACCTTTTCTATAATCCTTCATTCCTATGTGAAAACCATACAGTACCCATCAACGCATATGGTTTGAAATCTTAAAACAAATGATATTGGTGGATGTGAAGTCATTTTTCACCCCTTTTCCAATGCTTTCCTCTACTCACATGAGTAGAAGCCTTAGAACAATGGATTGGGCATTCAGTCGAGCATAATGTTGAAGGGTTTTTTTCAGATATTACTGATGGAAATGCTGCTAGATATCTTTTCAGAGTGTGGAAACATAGACCAGGCCCGTGAGCTGTTGGAAAATTCTTCAAAGAATATGATCTCATGGGATTTTGTTGTTGCAGAGGCTACACTAAATTGATTTTTCAGAACAGCTAGAGAATCTTTAATGAATGCAATTAGCAGGTGTGAAGTTAGATTCAACAACCCACACCAGCATTTTGTCTACTATGTGAACGATGTGTAAGTGGAAACATGGCATGAACTGATATTATAATGTAAGGATTTAAAATGATTTTTTTTTCCAGTTATTTTAGTTGCGATTGGCAAGAGACGTCGTGGGACAACCTTTAAAAGTTGAGATGGATGCAATTTTTTGATATATTTTTATGATTGAAGTTCCTCTGTCAAAAAAATGGGTGCTAAATGTGGTTACTTATATTGAAGTTTTGTGCAATGTATTTGAATGAATATGGTGAGAAAGGGCCATATGGGTATGATTGTTTTTTTAGAAGCATGTCTATCTTCCTTGGCCGTGTGATATTCTATTGATTAAAAATATGGATTCTCCAATATGAAATCAGTGTTTGTTCTCCACAAAATAAAGCATCTAAAATTTTACTGTGCTGCAAACAATAAAGGCTGGGATGCAATCTGGAAATACAGTTTTTGTCATATTAGTAACAAGTATGGTAAACACATTAGCAGTTCATATTTTTGTGGGAAGATTCTCAGAATAACAAGGATTGTGTTGGAAGCTGAGATTAGTATGAGATTAGTATGATTTGGCACTTGTAATGTTCCAGCAACATTATACTTATGATAACAATTTCACTAGAGGCTAAGGTACATATGGGATAAAATCAGTTAAAGGGAATAGCAAAGAGAAAGATCAAATCAGATGGTTGAGAAGAATATTTTTCAGTTGGATGAAATTAGAGGAAAGGGATGAGTATGCAAATCAGATTGTGAAGGAGAGGGACACTTGTCAACAGCTCAGAAAATCTGGAATTCCTCTTCTTTATATTCTTCTTTCTTTTTCTTTCTAAGGGTTGTGAAAATTTTGTCTTCAAGTTTATAGAGATTAGTTTTCTCTTAGTTGTAGGTTTCAGTTAGAGTATGCTTATTGTAATAATTATGTTGTTATGAGCAATGGTAGATCAATTCATACAATTTAACTATTGTCATCATGGAGTTGTCTCCAATTTTGTGTACATGGACCATTTGAATTGAATGTATCAAGTATTCTCAATTCATTACTACAAATGTCTTTGTAGTTGTGTTGTTTCAGCATTGTTCTCTTTCAAGGAAAGGGCTAAATTGCTTTGTCTGAACAACAATGGTCTTAAGTGATTGTATTCAAACTTATACAAATTTGAAATATCAAGGATATTGGAGTTTGTCTTCACATTTGATGTGCTTTGTGTAATACATGTTAATGGGTCTCTTCCAAGGGAAGAGTTAAATTCTGGAGCAAGTATTAGTAAGCTTGAATACTGAGTTGGATTTCATAATTAAAATATTGTGATCCTATAAGTAGGTTTGTTGGTGCAAGGCAACAACATATTGAAATCTTGTTGGTTGAGATTATTATTCGTAAGACTTTTATTATGGATGTATATTTGACTCTGTAACCCATGATAGAGGCACTGGTCTAAATGGTTTTGAAGTATTTTTAGAAGCAATCTCAAATCATATTCAAATAATTTTAATTTCATGTTGATTAGTGTAGGACTGGTCTGATCTAGTTCTCAGCGTACTTAATGCAAGTGGTATTTTGCATAATATTGGCAGAGTTTTAAATACACATTACATATAGGTCTAAGAACTATCCATGGTTCTATATCTGCAAGGTGTTGTATGTCACAAGGTTTATGTATGTGTAGATTAGGATTACCTTTCTGAGCGATGTAGAGCTCGAAGAGAAGGCTTTTATGCCTTGTTAATGTTGGATTTTCCTGTCCTCGATTTGTAGATGATGCAGAGTGTGTGAGTTAGGTGAAGCTCCCTAAGTCTAATTCCCATATTCTCTTTTAGGATTGAGGGTTGAAAAAAAAATACGAACATAAATGGTGAATCTACTGGGGAGGCTAATGTTAAATCCAGTTGAGTTAGAGTCAGGAGTGTATAGAATCTACAAATTGTGTTAGATTCATAATTTTTCAGCCTGAAAGATTTTATTGCAGCTAACCTGAATATTGTGTATATGACTCTGTTATTGAAGAACCCAGAATAATGAATTGTTCCAAATAGATTTATGTTGTTTGAAGTTTATTTATCTATGAAAGAGATGATGAATCTATACTAAAACGAACCTGAGATTTGAAGAAGTGCTTCAGATTTCTAATCAAGAACAAAGTGAACAATAGTGCAAGTTTACTCCAGCTATTCTTTTATGTGAAAATATGCTCCTTATCATGTGAAGTGTGTCACTAAAAAATGATTGAAAATGTTATTTCTATATGCTTCTCTACTGCAAATTTTAGTTGAAGTATCTTATGAGAAGTATGTTATATGTGATTGCATAGTTGTTGAAACGAACTTGTGAAAAGTGCAAGTAATGATGTATTATTAGAATACTATTTCGTATATGGATCCCAAAATGAATGTCCATGCATTGTCAAGTATGAAGATACTAAAGGGTGAATAAGAAACCTCGTTGTTCATGAGGTTTGTGATTGCATTGAATAATGTTCCTATTTCTTTCAAACCTTAAGAATCCACATGTATTGACTTATTTTTTAATACCTATGAGTCTGGTTCAATCAATCTACCCGCATGCTTGAAGCTAGAAAATATTGGTAGAGTTAGGGAATGTCTAAGTATTGGTTGAAACTCTCAAATCTAAATATGGACATAGTGTTGAGCCTTCTAACATTTGTAGCAAGGAAACCATGCTTGAAAAAAGATAAGAATGTGTCAAGTCTTGGGCATGTTTTAGGTATGTGGTAGAGAGTAGTGTTTGTGATCAGCAAGTGGATATTGATGATGCAAGTGTGAGATAATGTTATGATAATCCAAATTTTCATGAGAATGTGAACATAGAGAGTTTCATTCCTACACTAGATTATGCATGTGATAGAAAGTTCACTAGCTTTTCAGATTTGAGCCATAACAGTAGCAATTTTGTGAATGTTGATCTACAAATTGAAAATACTTTCATTTAGATAATGATAATCAAAATCAGAAGCTACAAGAAGGTGTGGATGAAAATAATGGTTCACTTTGATGTGAAAAAATTTCATATTTGTGTGATGTTGTGGGAATGAGTGGGAACTAGGAGAGTGGGAAAACTGGCGTTGGCGCTTCTGGTGGGGTTTCTCCCTGCAATGCAGGTGGTATGTTAGATTATGTTCGAGATGCTAGGACTAAAACTCCAAAGTCAGTGAAAGACTTCTCTATTGGGGTCCCATGTGATTTTATTGATCCGAGAAGTGGTGGGGGCACTAACAATCCAAATCCTCCCAACGACCTAATGGATGCGGAACAAAAAAAAAAGATCATCATAAATCCTGCCCTTGGTCATTTTGTTTGGAGTCAAGCCGAATGGGAAGTCAGTGTTCCTAGAGGTGACAATATTTCAGACCGATCAAAAGGTAGGTATGGTATTTTCATTCCAGTTCTTGTTATAGACCATTCAGTTTCCTCAATGGATTTAACTCTAGTTAGCATTTTTTGGGGGCTAAGGCTGAACATTGATAAGGTGAGATCTTTTATTAAGAAGAAGTGGGCTCTAAAAGGCTAGGTTGAGATTGAAGCTATGCCGAAAGGTTTCTTTTCCTTTGTGTTCACCAATGGAGAGGACCATTCGTCAACTCTCTATAGGGGTCCCTAAATGTTTGGAAAATATTCTTTGGCTCTTTAGAAATGCTCCCCTAATATTTCCCTTAATGACTATCTTTTCTACCACTCCAATATGGGTAAGGCTTCCAAGTCCTCCTCTGGGGTATTGGAATGAGGGTGTCTTTAGAGGGATTGCGAGTACATTTGGAGAGATATTGTTTATAGACCCTATGACTGTAGCAAGAACTAGATTGGATTATGAAAAGCTTTGTATCAACATTCATCAACTCTCTAATCTTCGTCAGACCATTGACTTGGTGTCTAAACTAGGAAAATGGGCCCAGGCTCTAGAGTTTGAAACTCTTCCATTTGCATGCTTTGTATGCAAAAAAAGGGGGTCATTGTGCAAATCAATGTCCTTTAAAGTAGCAAAGAAAGAATAAGGAGAACAAAAACCAACCTAGAAAGATATGGAAGGAAAAATAGAATAATGTTGGGGAAACTTCAGAGGATGGGTCTTTAGCAAAATATGAGGATAAGGAGAAACAAAAGGAAATTGCAAATGCCCAGATCCATAGAACAAAGTCTCAAGAATCAGAAAATAAAGGCCAGAATGAAAACCCTCTTTTGTTTCTCTCCCCATCATCTCAAGAAAGAGAGAAGAATAAGGATAATGATTTTAAGTGGGAAATCCAGAATAAAGTGTTGAAAGAAGGGGAAATAGATGAAAGTAGTAAATTACAGCAGGATGTGGAGAAGAATCTCAGTAGGGAATATTCTAAGGAAATGGATGGGACTTTATTACCCTCTTAGATTGAGGATTCTCAAAGAAAGGAACATAATCTCCATAATGGTAAACCTTTTGAGGATGCACAATGTAATAGTCTTGACAATTTTTCCCTTTTGAATTCCTTCAGGGAAAACTTATTGGTAGGGGATATATCCTTTGTCCTTGAAACTATGCTTCCAAAATCTAGCTGGGGGGATGAAGTCTCTGATAAGGAGTTGGAGGAAAAAACAATTGACCTAGAAGAGGGTAATCCTTTGTCTCAAGTTCGAAAAAGGGAAAGTTTGAAGAAACTTGAAATCCAAGATGTTTCTTCAATAGTTAAAAAATGGATCGCAACGAGGAGCATGAAAGCTGATGTTGGAACCCCTAAAAAAGGATGAGGTAGAAATTCTAACATAACAGTTAGAGAAAATAAAATTAAACAAAATGTTGTGGATGGAAAATAACTAACCATCCAGGAGTCCTGCACCCCAGTTAAAAAATGAAGGTAATCTCTAGGAATATAAGAGGGATAAACATGCCTCATAAGTAGGATGTTCTAAAAAATTTGGTAAGAGATCAAAAACCTAATATTATTCTTATTCAAGAAACTAAAGTGGCTAAAGATAAAGTTTAAAAGATTAATCTTTTAAAAAATTGTGGAGTGGTTGGAAGTAGCTCAGATGGTGCATCTGGAGGGACTGTCATCTTCTAGAATCAGAATTTTATTCAAGGAGAACCCTTATCCTTAGACTCAAATATATTGAATGTTAAATTCAATAATGTTAGAGATGAATTTTCTTAGATCCTCTCTAATATGTATGCTCCTAACACTAAAATGGTAGAGCTAAGTTTTAAAAAAAGCTAGCTGATTGCAGGCAGAATATTTTGGATAGTGCATGGATTATCATGGGTAAATTTAACTCTCCTCTTAGAGATAATGAGAAATATGGGGGATCTTGAAGCCACCTTGATGGTAGATAGGACCTGATGGAATTTATTATCCAACAAGACCTTATGGATGTTGATTTTCAAGGTATCAACTACACCTGGTCAAATAGAAGGCTAGGAAAAGATTTAGTTCAAGTTTGTCTTGATAGAGCTTTAATTTTTAACTGCTAGTTAAATATATATTTCTGCTCTCTTACCTCTATTACTAGAATTGTGTTGGATCACTTTCCTATATCTTTTATTTCCAATCTTGCCTTTGTTAAAAGAAACTTTCCTTTTCTCTTTGAAAAAATATGGTTATCCTAGCCTAATCTGGACAAAAGAATCAAGGAATGGTGAAATGTTTTGATTAATATGAAAAAATAGGTTTTGAAGGGACCTGAAACCCTATACAAAGATAAACCTTAAGATAGATAATTAAGAGTTCCCAACACACAAATGGACAGCCAGAACAAAAGGCCAAAACCCCCCAAAAAAATACAAAAGAACCCATCCAAAGAAAAGATCAACACCCCAGAGAAAAAACACCCAAACCACTACACAAGATAAACCATTATAAATTCGCAGCATAAGGAGGAAGAACTATCCTTTTGTCCCTTTTATATGGGACCACAAAGTCATGTAAAAAGAGGGTGAGGACTTCTTGGAATTTTTTCCTTTAACTGTTGTCCAACCTTCTTCAACACTAGCAACTATATCCTGCCAGTACAATGAATCCAAAGTTGAAGATCCAACAATGAGCACTAGAGAAGAATCATCTAGTGAAATAGCCAGTGCAGAGACAACATTAGACCCAGCCAAAGGGCTAACAAGATGTGGGACTGCGGAATCAAAACCAGTAACATTCAAAACACCATTAGATCCAACAAAACTAGCACCCTTAGAGAAACTATCATAAATCCTGGCCTCAACCAGCAAAGAAAGAATAAGACCAGATCCAACAGAAGGGATAGGAACAGATCCAAAAATAGGAACAAAACCAGCATCCCCAATAGGCTCAACATGAGCATCAACCTCCTCAACAGCAGGAACATGATTTTCAATATAAGGAATAACCTCCATCCCAGAATGAGATGAACTTTTCTAGATAGTGTAATGTTGGGTAGAGGCACCCTTCCACCAAGAAGGAGAATATTTATTCTTCTTGGTGTCAAAGCCACATTTGGATGAAATGTGACCAGTCTTAAAACATTTTTGACACCTAAAAGGAATAACTTCATAGTCAAGCTTCTGGATTCAAGATCCCAAAGATGATTCAATTTTGATTTTATCTGGGAGTCCAATCGAGGTGTCAATATCTACCAAGATTTGAGAAAAAGTGGAATGATACATATTGTAAAAATCATTATCAATCAACAAAAAATCCCCCAAAGCCCCACCCACTTCCTCAAGGATGGATTCATGCCAAAGATGAAAGGGAGGGTTAGGGAACCTAACCCATATAGGTATATAAGAAACATTAAGAAAAAAATCAAGACATGGAATAAATATGTTTTTGGAGATATTTTCCAAGCCAATAATTCTATTAAACATGATCTTCAAGATGTTCAAGATATTATACAACAAGAAGGCAATTCTAGAGAACTAATGGATAGGGAGAATGCAATTCTTGTTAAATATCATGACATAATTTCCAAGGAAGATATTTTTTGGAGGCAAATATCTAGATCTCTATGGCTTCAAGAAGGAGATAGAAATACAAGGTTTTTTCACATGACTTTTTTGAAGCATCAGGCAACTAGAAGAATATCTTATATCCAAACTGATAATGGGAGAATTGATAATGAAAAAAATATCATGTCTGAGATGGTTGACTTCTTTTCCTCTCTCCTCTCTTCAAAAATGAATCTTATAAGGGATGATTAAGAGAATCTCCTATCTTCTATTCCCTCAATCTTAAATGAGGAGCATAATATCATTCTTTCAGCTATACCTTCAATTAAGGAAATAAAAACTGCTATTTTTTTCCTTTGAAGGGGAAAAATCTCCTAAACCTGATGGGTTCCCTATGTTCTTCTTCCAAAAATACTAGGTTATTGTGGAAAAGGATATTTCTCATGTTGTTAAGGATTTCTCTGGATCGAGATCTCTTCTTAAGGAACTAAATGCTACCTTCCTGGTTCTTATTCCTAAAAAACTAGGGGTTGATACAATGGATTTCTTTAGGCCTATTAGCCTATGTAACTTAGTTTATAAGATATTTCAAAGGTGCTTACCACTAGATTGTTGGCTATCCTTCCTTCAATTATATCTCCCTAGTAGAATGGGTTTGTTCCAAGAAAACAAATCTTGGCTTCTATTATTAAAGTTCATGAAAACATCCACTCTCTGGAAAGCTCAAAAAACCATGGTTTTTTCCTTAAGTTGGATTTATCGAAAGCCTATGATAGGGTTTATTAGGAGTTTCTTGGTTAGGTGCTAAAAGCCTGTGGTTTTGGTGGTCGGGTTGTCCAACTTATTATGCAATTAATCACTACATCTTCTACGAAAATTATTGTAAATGGGAAGTCTTCTTAGTTCTTCAATCCTACCAGGGGTCTCAAGCAAGGAGATCCTATATCTCCTATTGTTTTATCTCAATTATGACTAAAGACCTTGGAATATTTTTTCAAAAAATGGTTACAAATGGTATCATTCAAGGCCTCAAACCTTCCTATTATGATCTTACTTTTTCTCATGAGAAGTTTGTCGATGATACCATCCTTATGGGATCCTCTTCAATCAAAGAAGCTAAGAACATGAAGGTGGCCCTTAATACATACACTGGGGCTATAGGGTAGTTGATCAACTAGAATAAAATCTCCTTATTTTTCATCAACACCACTGAGGAAAGGAAAAGAAATATTTCTAGAATTATTGGTTTTCGATGGGGTACTTCCCTTCTTCTTATCTCGGTCTCTCATTGGGTTTGAAGCTGCTTGACTCCTTTTCGTGGCTAGATTGTCCAAATTGTTATGAAATAAATAACTACATCTTCTGTGGTAGTTATTTTTCATGGGAAGTCTTCTCAGTTCTTCAATACATGTTTGACCAATTTGCTAAGCCTAATCCAAATGGATTTTATTTAGTTTTCTATGTGCACATTGATCAGACATCCAGGAGGCCAACTTATAATGTTTATATTTTGGTGTTAGTTAACAGTTGTGATAAGTGAGTTGGTTCTCTAAATTCTATGCATGAAAATTTACTAACATGGAAAGTTTCAAGTCTCAAGGAATTGATTTGCTATTTTTCACAAGCTTATTCCAAAGATAGTCTATTATGTTTCTGCATCTGTATTCTCACAATTTTTCAGAGTGACTAGGTTTGATAAAAAATATCTCACATCCAGGTTAGATTCATATGAAAACCTTTTTCACACATACTTATTGTATATGAAGGAAATAATGTGGCAGGTGGTGCATTCCGAGGCTCACATTTAGTATTTTTCCATAACTCTTTATTGACAGGATTTATATGTGTTTTACATATCAGGTTGCAAAATAAATGAATTTGCTCACTTTGCATATTGATATCTCTTAACCCCAATGTCATCAAGCCAATCCGATCAGTAACCATGCTTACATGTCAAAGGGAAATACATTCTTCCTTTTTTGTGACCATAGACAAATGTTTGATCATTTTTTAGAAGGGTTCCTAGAGGTTACATGTCATTCATCACAAGGCCATGAGGCATGGTAATTTCAATTTTACTTTATTTTTTAAGACATTTCGGTGGCTTAATTAATATTTAGGGGTGAAATGATTATGATGCCTAATTTCCAAACAGTAGAGTAAAATTGAATAATTTTATAATTTGAGCAGGAAGAAATTGACAGTTTAGTTTAAATCATTTTCTTTACAATGATTTAAAAATACATGAAGAGACATAAAAGAGGAGGGCATTTTAATGGTTGGTGCTTGCATTCTCGTAAAGAAACTGACCAAACTTTTAAAATACCTATGAGCTTGCGATAAAGGAAAAAATTGAAATTTTTTATGTTTTAATATTTCCCGAGACAGGTGTTGGTATCTCACACACCCACAAGGAGTCTGAAAATATTCCTAGGAGGGTTAGGAGAGTGCAATTTGTTGACACTCTTAGTTTTCTTAGGATTACCATATTCAAAATTTGGTGAAGGCATAAGAATTACCTTTCTGCACCTAATTAGGAGACCGTGAATTGAATTTGAATATTTGTTGATTTATTTTAGTCCCCGTGTGTAAAATTGGTTCTAAAATATTTTTTCCAGCTAAAAGTTCATTTTTAGGATTAAGTCATGCTTTGGTCAAGAATGGAAGAAGGGAGGTGCAAATCCTGAAAGTTTAAAATCCTGTGTTCAAGAAAGGGTCATTCAAAGTGTGAAGTGTTTGGGAATGGAAGCACAAGTAGGCGATTCCTAAAAGATCATAATGCTTTGTTTGAGAATGGAACCACAAGTAAGCGATTCCCAAAGCTTAAAAAAATTAGAACCTATAGTGTGGTGGTTATGAAATGGTTAGTCGTAGGATGTAGAGGTTTGAGGTAGTGGTAAATAATGACCAACGAGGCGGTGAGTGGTTAAGTTCTTGTTTTTTTGTAAGGTCGGGAGTCATTCTCATGTTAATATTTTCAAGCCGCGAGCTGGTGATTAAATAGTAAGAACTAAGAGGTTAAGTTTCTAGTTGTCGCAAGGTCTTGAGCTAGCTTAATGTTATCTTTTTAGGTTGTTAACTGGCGAGTAAGGTGTTGGTGGTTAAGTATTGTCAAATCACAAGTTAGTGATAGGATTCCATGTATCTAAAATTCTATAAACTATATGTTTATTTTTCTTTGTTGTTGGCTCATGAGATGGAAAGGAATTATATTCTCGAGCTATAGAGTTAGCGATAAATTTCCACATGGAGTTAATAAGGGTTAAGTTTCATGGTTGTCTCTATCTCTTGGGTTGATTTGGCGGTCTTTGCTTAGGTTGGAGAGTTAGCGAGTGAGTGCCACCTGTTCGAGATGATAAAATTAGCATTTGTCTCCAACTTGTGGAAGTTATGGGGGATAACATAAAAGGTTAGAGAGCTGGTGACTAATAATAGGGGTTAATTATGACAAGGTCGCAAGGGTTACTGAGTGGTTAGTGTGTGGAGTTGAGAGTTAGCAAGAAATTGGCACGTGGCAGTTAAGTTAAATGAAGGAACTGGTCGATAGCCTCCAGTGGTTTGGGATACAGGTGTTTCTAACCTCCGAGTTGGAGATAAGGTCACGGAAATAATAAAATATATTGGTCACCAGATCTTGGTTTGTGTTGTAGTTGGTTGTTTCAGGTCTCGAGCCACTAAATGAGGGTGTTGATGGTCATATTCCATGGTTTCATGAGCTCGCTAATATAAATGTTGACAGTCATGATCTAGAGACAGAGTAGTTAACGACTTGTTGGTAGGTCGTGACCTATTATAAGGAATAGTCATTTGGGTAGAGAGCTAGTGACAGGGGGCCATGTTTCCAAGTGTTTTTTTGTGACTTTTCCAAGGAAAATGTGAGATGTTTCTATGGGTCTGGGGCCAATGAGTCTTTCAAGGGTGGCAGACCAATGGAGATAAATGATAAGTTGTATTTTTTAAGAGAAATTGATTGTCTTACTGCAAGAAATGGGTCATTGGAGAAATATGAAGATGGATTCAAATGAAGATTAAATATTTTAAAACTGCACAAGTTCAGTTAGCATTGATGTTGAGTTGATGGACAAAGTATGGTACAAGAGAAAGAGTTTTCAATTGCATAACAAATCTTGAATTCTCTGTTGTCATAGATATATTGTGGCTCTAGTTGGCTTTTTGTTGTCTTTCTTCAATTGGTTAGTTGGTGGCACTTTTCCCAGGTTTTTTTGTTGAGTAGTTAATGTTGGCAAGTGGTTCATTCAAGAGTGTTCTTAAATAATTGAGGGTTATCATTTATGGCAACACATCTGTTATGAATGATCTCTTGGTGTCATACACAGTTTTAGAGTTATAGCTTGCAAAATGACTAAGTTCAGGAAGCAGAGTTGCAAGGTACAAGAGTACAGTTTTGTTTAGTGAAGACAATATATGATGAATAAATACATGTGAGCTTAGGAGAAGCTATTTTGGGATGTATATGACCTTCTGTTAAGGTCTCTTTTTTTTTTTGTTGAGAACAGTAAGTTATAGTATGTTGAAGACATGCGAAGACAAAGTAGCAATGATACAGGGTAGATGAACAGTTGTGATGATTGAGGGAGTATATTGCGAAGTCCAAATGTGCTATGTTGGATTTGGATTGTGGATTACCTATGTTTTGATAGTGTATGATCATCGACTTGGTAATTACTTTTTGTATAAGTATTAATTATATTTTTTGATGTAATTGGAAGCCGACTAGCTATGTAACAATGTATATATAAGAAGATATTTTTGAGAAGCGAAGAGAGCATGATAGATATTTAATTGATTGGTATGGATGCAAAAATTTAGATGGATGCATTGTGATATCAAAATCAGCTAGATCATAATGTGAACTACAACTGTAACTACCTAAGCATAGAAGATTCTTGTATTGTTCATTCTTGATAAAGCATTGTAACAAAATCTCATTTATGATTGTATGAGCAGTGAGCTTAGTATACCTTTAATAGGGTTTTGTATTCCTCTAACAAGGAAATGTAATAATGTAATAATCAGCTCCTAACATGGAAAATATACTTTAAGTACATTTTTGTGGGTACCATCCCCAATGGGTTTTTCCCTTGGCCAGGGTTTCCTCTATAATAAATTCATGGTGTTATCAGTTGTGTGTTTAATATTTATGTTCTTTTTATTTCACTGTTTATCTGGCTAAGTTGGAATTTTCTAAGTTCATGTTTAAAGTGTTGTAATACTGATTCACCCCCTCTTAGTATTACTTAATCCTAACAATTGGTATCAGAGCTATTGGCCCTTGGAGAGAAATCCTAACAACTTAAGGGAAATCAAGATAGATTCTAAAAATTTAGAAGAAAACTTTGAAGTAGCACTTGAAGACCTGGATAAAGCTAAAACAGAAAATGGTGACTTGAAATTCAAATTGAGAAGAGTGGAGGAATTCATCAAGAAACTAAAAGAAGAGCTTGAACTTTCCTGAAATCAGAGACAAGATCTTATGGATAAGATAAAAGAGAATTCTGACAATGACACATCAGATGAGATAAAACAACTTGAACAAGAGAAAGATGCTTTGAAGCTTGATCATGAAACTAATTCCCTTCAGATGGCTAAAGAAATTCAATAGGAAAAGGATGCTAGAAACAAAATTGAAGAAACCTTAAAAGGTGCTAATATTCAGATGGGAAAAATGCAGACTGAACTTGATCACTATAAGAACTAATAAATGGAATTAGAGAAATATAATCAGATCATAAAAGGAGAACTTCTTGAAGCTAAGAAACACATTGAAAAACTTCATATGAGTAGTGATAAGATTGATGAGTAGAGAGATAGATAGAAACCTAAAGGAGACATGACTGGAATTGGCTTCAATGAAGTTGAATGTTCAAAGACTTGAGAAGAAAAATTAGAAGCAAAGACTGACAATGAAAAACTTAAACTTGAAAAACCTAGAGAAGAGATCAGACCTTTCAGAGGTAGATGCTTTGGATGCAACAAAATTGGACACATGAAGAGAGACTGCAGAAGTAAAATTCCTTACAAATCCTTTGATGGCTATTGCAACAATTGTCATGCATATGGACACAAGAAAGCAGAATGCAGGAAAACTGATCAATCTAGAATCAAGAGATATTACATTAGGGAAGAAACAAAAGCTAAGATCACATGTTACAAATGCAATTACTTTGGACACATCGCAAGGTATTGTAAGTTACAGGTTAATAAAAATAGACCACCTCCTACATGCTACAAATATAACAATCCATGACATATAGAAAAGTTTTGTAGGTACAATGAAACTGATAACAGAAGAGGACCACTAGGTATGGTTATAAAGAAGAATATTGGTGATAATTATAAGAGTCTTGCAGAATACATGGATGAATTCAAGAGTTATTTAAGAAAACTAGAAGATGAAAATAGTGGAAAGGTATGGAAGGTAAAAGAAACAAGTGAGGTATTGGTTTAGAGAGAGTCAATAGATGCTATTGAGCCTTTGCATGATGCTAACATTTCTACATCAACCTAGATGGCCAATCATGGCCTTAAGGGGAGCATTGGAAGGAAACATCAGAAATCTATCCAACTCTTGATTATGAGGAGTAAGCTCTTGCAAGCTTAGTGAGAGTATGAGGAGATGTTGTGGAAAACATATATGAGATTGCATTGCTTTACAGTCTACATCATGTGATCACCAGATTGTTAATTGAATGAATTATGTACATAGATGAGTTTATTGGGAGCTGTGTTGATTCTTTACACAACAAAGTATAAGATTAATCAAAAGAACTTGTTTAAACATCATTCAAAGAACAAATACTAAGGAGAATAGAGATTAGAGAAAAATAAGAAAAGAAGAAAGTGTGTTGAGCATTTGATCGAAGAAGAAATTCACAAAATCAGCAGATAAAATGTATTTAGATCATTTGCATAGCTTTGGTTATGGATACTTCATTGATTTTCAATGTCGCTAAAAGGGCTAGGTATAATTTTAAGAAAAAACCATTCAAATCAATTGAGGATGATCCCAAAGGTATGTTTTTGCAAACACCCTATGTCATTCTACATGTCAAAGACATTAGAGATTATATTCATTGTAAGTATGAGTCTCTGGGAGACTTTGAGATATATTCAAAGATGAAGGACATGATTGAAGCGGATGGCAAGATGAAAGATAAGTTTGCACATCTTGAGAACCTTAGTATAATGTGGATGACTGAGCTTAATGAATTAAACAAACAAGAATGGATTAAAATCATTTTGAGAAGAGTTCACAGCCAATTTATTTGGCTTGGAGATCAGCATGTGAAGATATGCAGTGATTTGATTCATAGTATAACAGGTTTGGATAATTTTGGAGTTATTCATGTTGCAAAGAAAAGCATAAATAAGAAGGTGGAAACCTTAACGCATTTGTGATGGAATAAGAGAGTGATTACTATCAATGATATATTTTAGAAAGATTTCAGATTGGTTTCAAAAATTCTTGGATACAAACTACATTACAATAGCCAACCTAACTCGGTATCCATAGGAGTGCTTTTGATGGAATATAGAATGGTTAAGGAAAATGTTAAATATAACCTTTGTGAAATACATACACAACAGTTCTTGGAGAATGTAAAGAAAATTAAGAAGGATAAGTCAAAGGCATTCAGGTTTGGATCTCTATTGATACACATGTATATCAATATTGTACATAGTTTTCCCGGTATGCACCCTAGAGATTGGAAGGACAGTGAACCCACTGGAATTCAGATCACACAGGGCTATAGAAAAGAAAATAGTACACGGGTTGATGGTGAGTTATTTGGGATGATCAAAATCTTGCAGAGACAAATGAAGGAAAGAGAGAGGATTCCTAAGGCATTGGTAGAGAAGTACAAAGACACGATCTATTTCATGGTTGAAACTAATTGTGTTTGCTTTGAGGAAGTTCAACCTAGGATGAAGTGGTGTTATCCTCTAGGATATGAAGTTAGTTATGAGGTCTTGACTATGCAAATTGAATACATACTATCGTCAGAAGCTGATCCATCTGAAGAAAGATGGGGCACCTATGAAGAAAAGTAAGAAAAGATAAGGGAAGAACTAAGTAGAGGTGTAAGGAAGAGGAAAGTAGAAAACTTGGTAGATGATCTAGCGGCCAAGGCTTGTATAACAAAGGAGGATATGAAAGAGGTAAGAAATAAGATGACATAAAGAGCTTTTGGGTTAGTGAGCACTGCTCTTGCAATCCTTCCACCTCCAGAAGTTGAGGAGGTAATTAGTCCATGTTCTACTGTGATTGATATATCTAAAATAACACCTACACCACCAAAGAGAACATCGTAGAAAGAGAAACTTATAGAATTGAAAAGAAGGAACACAAGGTCCGCTAAACAAGACTCTCTACCTTAGAGATAGAGGACAAAAGTTGAAGAGAAGGGTGAAGAGAAAAAATGAGAAGTGAAGAAAGAAAAAGAGAAGAGTCCAGATGTGAAACATCTCTAGAAACCTGACATAAAGATACTAGAGAAGAGAATGGTCGAGAAAGGAAAACTTAAAACCTTGTCCAGATTCTATGTAATGTATAATGCATCTAATCAAACTTTGATTGAAGACATGATAATAAATCACTTACTTTCTTTTAAAAAGAACTTGTTAGAATTTGAAGGTAGTGTACCTAAGGAACTCTATGATAAATTAGAATTGGGGAAAAAACTAGCACATATAGAAGATGAAGCAATAATAGTATAATAAATTGAAGACATGTTACCTGTTGTTTCTGTTAAGGAGATGGAGAAGATCTTGAATGATTTAAAACCTTTGCTGAGAACTAAGTCAAGATTGGTAGAGATAATGGGGAGAAGGTATGATGAAGTGATTGAAGAAACACAAAAGGTTGTGGATAAGGTTCTGATGGGTATTAAACGTGAGAATAAACCTTGTTTGATTTGGAATTGTTCACATAGATCTTCAACATCTTTTTTTTGGAAAGGTGTACCATGATCTGTTAGGATGGTTTGAGGGATCCCATACTGACATATGATATTGTTAAGTATGAATATTGAGATTTTCTTTCCAGTTATGTAGGTGAGGGGAATTGCTTCCGCCAATTTAGTGAAATACTTTGTTGTTGTTATGATGTACTTATGGCCATTAGACAAGGATGGTGAAATCTTTCCCACTAGGTCAAATCCCCACATAGAATTTTCGTAGATTGCCCCCAGTCTAGCAAGGCGAGGAAATTGTGGATTGATGGATGAACTGGTAGATGGATGAAGGTAAAAGGTCTCTTAGTATGTCTTGAATTTGTTTGTATGCCAAGGACTATCCACAGGATGAGATAACATGTTTCTTTGCAAGATAAGGGACTGGACATGACAAGATAAGTTAAAAACATGGTGCATTGATTGGAATGTGGTTGACAAGAGTGGACATGTCAAGAGGATTCTGAAAACAATTTTTTCATTTTTTAATCTATATTTTCTATCAAGACCAAGAGAGGGATTTGATAGGATAATGATAGGACATGGATAGGGAAAGAAAGATCAAGAATGGACAAGGGGAAGGGATATGGATTCAAGACTATGAAAAGATAGGAAATATGGACCATATGGATGTGGAAAACATGAAACTTATAGGACATGTGATGTTTTTAGGAAGATACCTAGCCTTGTCAAGATCAAAGTTGGAAAAATATGGATGTTGATAAGATAAGGGATATGAGGGATATAGGTTAATGGGGGAAATTAAAGGGATATGATATGATAGGAAAATATGGATGGAACATACCCCCATGTCTGGAATGCAAGAGGTTCATAGATTACACATGATTCCTTTTTTCCTAGTTTTCATCATGGTACTTTCCCAATGTGCTTGTTTGCCAGGTTTTCACTAGTGGACGAGTATTTTTCTCTTTTTCTTCTTCTTCTTCTTCTTATGTTCTGACTTTTTTGCAAGATAATAGAATCATGATAGGAAATGGAGGAAGGACATAAGAATCTTTCTCTTCATATTGTAACCTTGTAATATGTGTGACAATAGATCATGGCTATTGAAGGTATGCTCACAGATGTTGATAGGGTTATGGAAAAGGGGGATAAAATAAATGAAGTGGGATAGGGTGATGGTTTATGCACAAGATTGGACAAGAGGATGGATGGAAGACTGGAATATGTATGTTGAATAATGGAGGGATTGTGAGAAGAATTTATTTTGAGTGGATGGATATGTGGGAAAGAACAACATTGGAACACACCTTGAGGGGTGATGGAGTGATGGAGGAAAAAGAGATTTTGGATTTGATGGAAGAAAAGGAGATTTTGGACTTGATGGAGGAATGTTTATGAATTTTGGGACATAAGGACCCAAA
>MU228428.1:785504-799224 GCA_018584345.1 Thuja plicata | reverse complement strand
ATTTTGGATTTGATGGAAGAAAAGGAGATTTTGGACTTGATGGAGGAATGTTTATGAATTTTGGGACATAAGGACCCAAAATGGATTTGGAAGGTTGGAGGTTTTTAAATGGATGGATAGAAATTTTAGATGCCAACTTGGATTTTTCTTTAGAATACTGTGCTTCAAGAAGCTTCTTAGGAATCCACGTGGATTTTGATTTTTTATTGTTTTTTCGACCCTTAGAGCGCATTATTTCTACAAGATATTTAGGAACCCATATTGATTTTGAATTTTCTTTTTGCTCAAGGGGCCTTTGTGGCCTTTTGGACATTTATTTTTCCTTTTGGATCATATTTTTCTTTGTTTTACATGTCGATTAGACTGGACATGTTGATCCTTGACTGCATGTGGATTTATTGACTTATGGAACTTATGTTTGGCATCCAAATTTATTGAAAGGGGAATGTGATTCATGGATGGATAATAATGGTATGGAGACTTTTTGGATGGGTGGAAGTTTGTCCAATATGTCTGCATTTGCTAACCTTGATTTAGGAAAGGAGAAGTGGATTGTGAACTAGTGGATGGAGGAATATATGGACCTAAGATGGATGGAAGGGATGAAGGGGAAGGTATACATTTAGATTTGGATTTGGAAGGGGTACCAACATCTTGAGAATGAGTATTGTTCTGGAGGCCATGACCATCACAATTTTATTTGATATGAAAGAGTTTTAATGTAGTTTTTTCATGGAGGTCTAACCCTTTGACTTGATAATTCTTTCTTTGACTAGTAGGATAATTTCTACAAGATTTGAGTCCATTTTGAGGTGGATACGATATGGAAGAAACAATAGGATCATGAAGTGGACAAGACCAGATGGAAGTAGAGGAATCCATTTGAAATTCATGGGGTTCATGAACAACTTGCATAAATGTGTTGGGATCATGAGGGGGATCAGGAGGAATGATAGGATCTTGCGATGGAATAGGAGTAGTGACAAGATCATTTGGTAGGATACAATCTTGTGGAGAAGATGGAGGATTAGGACATGGAGATGAAGGAATTATAGGATCATAAGGAGGATCTGGAGAGATGATGGGATCTTGTGGTGGAGATGAAGGTGAAGGGATACTTTGACCTTGAATTGGAAGAGGATCTTCAGACTCCATTTTAGGGGTGATTTTCTCTTGACTATGAATGGAATCCTTCAAAAGAATGAGAAGGATGTCATGATCTTGCTTAGGCATGGGAAGTGGAAGGTTCCTAAGACTTGGAAGGAAAATTTGTTCTTGGGATGGTAGGGGATCAACTTGGATAGGATGGAAAAGGATAGTGGAATCTTCATGATTTTCTAGAAGTATAAGATCTTGATCAAAAACTACACAAGTTTGGTCATTCTTGGGATCTTGATCTTGATTTTTGTTAGGACTTATTTCTTCATGCTCCGCATCATCCTCTTGACATAGGGTATAAATTGGAAAATGTATAGTGGATTCTTGGAAGGGTTCAATGTTTTGACATGAGGGAGAAGGATTTTGAATGGGACTCTCTAGAGTAGGTTCGTCTAGGAATGGAGCATATGGTGGCATTTGATCTAGGATGGCTGAGTCATAAAAGGGATTAACATTGAAATTTATTGTGGATAGCCCTTGGGAGGTCTCATCACTGGATATATCATTTGATAGGAATGGAAAATAGTTCTCTTATGATTTTCCAGGGGATGAAGGACTACTGGGAAACATGGAGGCTTCTTGTGGGACAACTTCTTCATAAGAGATAAATGTGTCAACAATGTTATTGTTTTGGAATGGACCCTTGCTAGACATGGGTAGATGATTTTGATCTTGCTTAACAATAGAATGATGTCTATGAACCATTTTTTGATTTAAACTCTTGAAAGGTTTAGATTGGTCTCCCAAGGATGACATATTTTCAATTGTGTTTATTTGGGAAATCATCGGTGGTGGATTTGAGGAAATAAGAGGACATTCATTAACTTTTGATGTGATCTGAGATATATAGTCAATAGGGTACGGATATAAGTCCTCTAGAGTGTAAGACTTTGGTTTACTTTGAATTTGAAGATCATCTAGCTGATTTTGCAGGTCTTGCACATGTTGCATGAGGATATTAGTTTGTCATTGTTCGCGTGCCAACTCAGAGAAATTTTTTGAATAGACAAGAGGGTTGTTTTCATCATAGTAGTTGAGTTCCTATTCTTCTTTGTATGGGGGAAATGGGTTATCATCTTGCTCTTTTTCCCACATTGGAAATTGGTTGATATAGGACTCATCTGGTTGTGTCCTAGCCTTTGACCTAGTGTAAGGTCCTCCATAAGGTGTGTGAGACATAGTGTTGTCCATATTTTTTTTACTAAAACAAGTGATATAAAGCAAACAGAAAAGGATAACCTTTCTAGGAGAGTCTGAGCTATGTTTGGAAAAGGGTAATTCTATGGACATATGTTGATTTATCTTGATCTCAAATACTTGGTGATGTAAGAATAGGATTCTTTGACTATTACCTGGGACAAATTCAATGATAGAGATTTGATGATTTTGAGATAACATGATCAAGATAATCGAATCTGAACTTTTGAATCTAACAATGTTCAGACAATAATCATGCTTTCAAAGAATGGATGATCTTTACTGTTTATATATACTTTGCATTTTTTTGGGATGTAGACACTGATCTATTACACCAAATGAGGAATCTCTCCATAGTTTTAAAATAAAAACATATGCTCAAAGTTCCTGCCAAAGTGCAGAAAACTTCCACCAATTGTGGTAAAATGATAGGTCAGCTGTGGTAATTAACCACTGATTGCGGTAATTAAAGGTTCCAGTGCGGAAATAAATGGGTCGATTACAGTATAATTCCATCAATTGTGGAAAGATGCGGGCAATTGTGGAAGAACGGAGACAGTTTGAAAAAATCTTTCAATTTGGCTTCAGTGTCTGATAAAATTGATTTTAAGGAACAAGGCTTATGATTTGCAGAATAGCTTTGATGTTGACAGCCTAGAATTGAACATATTGGACTTGTTTTGACAAAAAAATTTATGTTTGCTTTACATTTTTGGAAACTGATCAAAGAACAAGCATAATGGACAATATGTTTTGTAATCTAGCATGGGTTTTGACACAAGGAAAAATAGATTAATCTAAGGGAATTTTGGTTGTCAAATACAATATTATAGGCCCAATGCTTGAATGTTTGTTAGCTCACATAGAAAGTTTCACACTACTAGGACATGAAGGTCCACGACATAGGTGCCCATGTTTTTGTCATTGCCAGATATTTTTTCCGTGCTAGTGAAGATCTCTTTCACTAACACAATACCCTGGAACATATATGTTGGGAATCTTGGGGGGAAATTATGCAACCCCTTGCACTATAATAAGGTATCTTTTTGGAGGTGAATCGGGTTGGCCTCTATTTTAATAAGGTTCTACTAGGGTTTCTGGCGTCTATCCAATCGGTTTGTATGTGTGTGACTCACTTAAGAGCCTAGTTGACCACGCTGGCTCCTTAGGGATAATTCACCTGATCCAGACTATCATCAACACACCTCGCCCGAGCTTGGCTAGATATAAAATGGAACTTTGGTTCGCGTCTTGTTTATATACCGATCAGAAGGGTTACTAGTTTAAGGTTGTTCTTCGAGGAAGAAGCGCATTAACCATACACGCCTTTCTAAAAAGTATAAAGGTTTTTAATCTAATATATTTGTGCAAGCAGACCAATGACCCAAGACATAAGGTTAACTGATTAAACACCAAAATGTCAAGTGTGAACTAAGCTAATCATCCATACAAGAATGAATGTTCAATTTTAAGCCCAAAGTAGATGATGATTTGCTTGTTCAATTTTAAAAGCACCAAATTGAAAGATCTTTTGCCTTTGTTCAATTGTTAACCACCATGTCAATTTTAAGCACCAAATTGGAAAAGTGAGATTTGTGATGTTTGGCATACAATGTTCTTTACAAGCACTAAAATAACAAATGAGTTAATTTTAGTTTCTTTGTTAAATCTATTTCCAATGCCACAAGCTGAAACAACAAGGTTAGAACAACACATGCTAAATCCTAAAATTTGACTAAGTCTGAAATTGGTTAAAATCTTCCAAAATCTAGATTTTGTATTTTAACTCCTAGAGATCTTAAACCACTCTCAAACATCCTGGAAGTATATATTTAAAATATAACTTAAAGTATAAGAAAGGTAATATTTCTTATACTTAAATGTTATATTTTAAATATTTCAAATAAAATTTCAGAAGCTGATAATTGCAAAACATAAATACCTTCCCTCAACTGCGGCAAAGTTTCGGCGAATGCGGCAAACTTTCAGCGATTGCGACAAACTTTATTGCAGAAAAATACCGACGATTGAGAAGTTACAATGATATCAAAAAATTAACAAAAGGAAGATCTTTAGCCATATGGCCAAGGCCAAAAGTCATGTCTTTCATCTGCAAGTAATATTTGGAATGTTTGATTCACGTCGGGTTCACCAAAATGTATGCAGGGATTAAATTTTGTAACACACCTTAACCACGAGGGGTTAGTAGCACTGATTTGCAATGGGGAAAATCAGTAAGAAATAATCTACTAATAACGAAACTATGAATCAATAAAATATACAAGCAAATAAGAGGAAAACAAATGAATGCAAACCCAATTGCTTGAAGCTTCTATTGTCTCTTTCCACTCCTTATAAAATGTTGTTTGTGATGCTCAGTATTGGTGTGGGCAGCGTCTATGACTTAGGAGCATCAAGAATTTGATATTGAATGTGTGTGTGATCACAAGATGGCTTGATGCTTGAACCAATCTGACAGAGTAATGGTGCATGTGAGCTTGAAATCTTGGATCCTTCAAATGGTTATGAAGGGTTTGTTCTATAGGAATTGAGAATGAGATGAATGGTTGAGATCAGTCCCAGAGATAGGAAGATGAACATTTGAGATCAAAGGGAACTGGAGAAGCCATCAGTAAACTCCACCTCTTCAACTGAGAGAGAGGAGATAGAGTTTGGTTAACATAAGAGATAATTATGAGTTACCTTTTAGAAGTGAAGAGGTGGGTGGAGAAACCCATGTGAGCTGAAGAGGTGGGTGGAGTAACCCATGTGATCTAATTAAAGTTATCTCTTTGAAGATAAATAAATATTTAATTCATTTTTGAAATTAAAGTTTTCAACATGTCAGATAATTGAATTTTTTTTTAATTTAGAATTGCATTATTTGAATGAAATTAAATTAATTTAATTGAAATTAATTTAATTGGAAGAATTTAATTAGTAAGTTTAAATATTTCAATTTAAACTTTAGGAAATTGAATTTAATTAATTAATTAATAGAAATTAATCAATTAAGGTTAATTAATTAAATAAAATTAATTATTTAATTAATTTTGAGAATTTGATTAGATGATTTGGGGAATGAATTTAGAATAAAAAGATGATTAATTAACGATTAAAAAACCATTAATTAATAGATGAAATGAATTTAGAAGAAAATAGATGATTGATTAATAATTAAAAAATCATTAATTAATAGATAAAAATTAGTGTTTTTAATGTCAAGTCGCAAGTCTATCTATTTTAGGGTGTCTACAGAGACTATGAGGGAGAGATGCTAAAAGAAGTATGTGATATTATGAATATTGTTGGTGGTACTGTTGACATTGTTTCTTTGTGCGTGATTTAATTTTTCACATCATATGTTGTCATCAATGAAAAAGGGAGAGATTATTGATATAATGCTCAGACTATGCATATATGTACTGGCATTAATGTTTTTTCATTGATCTCAATATATTCCTACTATTGGAGACAATGTTCCTGAGATGTTTAGTGAGATTATTTTTAAGGTAGGGAGACTATATTGAATATCAAATTTTGCGAAGATATAAATTTGTTGAGGGACATTTGTACTAGATAGTGTTCAAGTGGTAGAGGTTTGCATGATGATTTAAGTGAGATGTGAAGGATTTATCAGATAGTAGTATTTTGGTTGTTCATGATGTGACAATGTTTCAGTTATTGGATCGATGTGGATCATTTATGAAATATTATTTGTTGCTAAGCTAGTGGTGAGTTTAGGACGTGGATGTGTGTCCTCATCTTGAGTGGTTCATGATTTGGATGTTGGCAAGCTATTTTTATTTTATTTTTATTTTGTTGATTAGTGTTCTTGATGAATAGTGCAGGGATGAGTATGATTTATGTGAAAGAGTTGTTCCTATTGATGTCTTGGTATTTCATTTTTCTTTCTGATTTTTCTTGATCATGTTCTATTTGTGTTTTTGGATTACATTGGATTATGTGATTGAAATTGAAGATTTTTCATGTGGTGTGTTGATATTCTTATTGTTCTTGGCCAACTTGGTGGCATAGTGGATTATGATTGATCGTGGAGTGATTAATGGATCTGGATTGTGTTTGAGGATGTTGTTATGGATCATTGCTATGTCTTAGCTGACATTCAATTGATCACATTATGTATTGAGCTTAATTAAATTAATATTTTGTAATTAGGTACCTAGACGACCTAGTTGTGATAAATTGATGCAATATCTATAAATATGTAATCATTTGTAATTATGAAAGGATATGAGAGAATATAAGACATGATGAAGAGAAGAGGTATGAATTAAATTTGCAATTGAGGCAGAGATTTGATGTACTTCATTGGAACTGTATTGACATATCAAAGATGTTGTTTTTCCAATTTGTGAGTTTGGATAGTATGTCCTTTATGATTTGAGATCAAAGATTGTTGTCACGCAGCGAGCCTTCCTTGGGATTGAGATCCTTTTGTATTTGAGCAGTGATTTCTAGGTAGTGTGCTTTAATGCATGTGCATTCTCATTTGTAATACTCCTAACATGTTAAAGTTATTTTAACATAGTACATTCATCTTGTGGGTTTGATCCTCATTGTAGTTTTTCCCCTAACAAGGTTTCCACATCAAAATATTTGTGTTATGTGGTGATTACTGTGTTATGTTCCTACATTCATGTTTATCTTTCAAATATGAGATTAAGTTGGTAATTTGGTTAAAGTTCTTGAGTTTTTGGTCACAAGTGATTCACCCCCCCTCTTATTTGTGTGTGTTGCATTTATTCTAACACTACATAGTGGTCAAGGGTTTGAAAGTAATTTTTATAGAGAAAATAATTATACAAATTGTTCAGGGTTTCCCATAATTAGAGAGCCATTTGCAAAAGGAATACATGCTAGAACAACTAGTGTAGAATTTACAATGCCTGGTGACCTCCCATTGAATATAACTATAAAAATTCATTGTACTTGGTGACCCCTCATTGAATGTAACTAGAAAAAGGGCACAAATATTATCCCTAGCATCAAAGTGGGCTCGTAGAGTTACTTATGTAGTGAAATACCTGACTTATGAAGGTAAAAAATATCAACTCCATTATATTTACTTTAATCTTTTAATCCATCTCAGGCATGGTTGATTGATGAATGTTTCTAATTTTCTCTACAACATGTTAAATAATATGGCAAAGAAAGTGCAAAAAGGTAGTTTTTGATTTGTTTCCCACCATTTTTTAGTTCATCTATTAATAAAGAAAACCCTAGAGAAAACACACTCAGGTATGACTTGGGATGATTTTATGAAGGTTAAAGGGGTTAAACCAATAAATGGAGGGCTTGTAAGCTATCCCTTAACCCAAATAGTTAAAATGATAAAGGGAGAGTAAATTACCTAAGGGGGCTTCATCTTCTAGACTATTTCCTACCCACTCCTCTAGTAAAACCTCTACTAGAAGGACTAATCACTCATATGAGATTAATGAAGAAACCAGTGATAGTCTTAGTGCTACTCCATAAGAAAGCCTAGTATTAAGAAAATATAATAGGGATAAGGGTGTATTGAAAGGGAAATTAGTTTTAAAAAAATAAGAGAGTACCAAAAATAAGGGTAAGACTCAATCATATGAGCCTAAAAGCCCTAGGGTTCCAAAGAGAAATGATATAGAAATGGAGTAGCTTGCAGCCACCAAAAAGGAAAAAATATTGTAAAACTAGTAAACAAGGTCATTAAAATAATTTAAAAAAACCACTTTTTAAGGTTGTGAGAAGAAGCCACAAGCTTTAAAAAAAATATTAAGAAACCTATGGGAAGAAAGAAATCAAGGAGACCTATATCCCAATTTCCACTAAAACTATAGATATTTCATCTAGTGAAGGGGATGAAAAAACATAAGAACAAATGAAAATAAATTATTCCCTGTTATTAAGAAGTCCTTGAACATCTATTCAAGGATAAAAAATTGAAACTAAAAGTAATAAAACTGAGGAGGTGATTTCATTAGAGGAAATTGAAGAAGTTTTAGTTCATTATGGAAAATTACAAGTTGAAATTGGTGTGAAACTATATACTAAGGTTGAACAAGGATAAAAATACCTAAATGAAGAGCAAAACTTAAAATGAAGAAACCACATTTTTGAAGAACAACAGTCGAATGAAGAAAAAATTGTCACTAGGTTGGAAAATCTTGTAGCAAAAATAGAACAAGTGGATAATGAAGGAGAAAAAAAACAACATAGCTAGGGTAAGTATACACATCCTACCTCCATCTTCATGGGCTTTAAGTATGGAGATTAATGTAGGATAAAGAAAATGGAATAAATCAAAAGAAAATTACAAGAAGAGCTCAGGAAAAAGGATGAAGAAATTAACAGTTTAAAGAAAGGATAGAAAATATAACTACTCTAGTGCCACTACTTGTTGAATGTCGACCACCACCTAGGGTCTATACTTTACAACTAAAAGAGTTATAATTTTCTTACAAGTGGCCTAGAGGTCTCTTAGAATTAATTTCATCTCTTATCAACCCTGAAGATTTTATGTTTGCATACCAAATTGAAACTCCTTAGCCACTGGCTGTCAAAATGATAGCAGCATCTCTCGCCAACACTATAGATGTCCACAAATGGGAGTCCAAGCACGATCGGCTAAAAAAGAAAGCTATTCCCTTTGGTGGCCATGATCCTGTCATGGATATATTAAAGTTGAGTTTCGATTCCTTGCCACCACATCTTAAACATTGCTTTTCTCATTTTTCTTTCTTCCTTGAGGATGCGGTGATAGATCCTAAATACCTGGCATATCTATGGATAGTAGAGGGATTCATCCTAGTAGGAGAGGAGTAGTGGGATACGACGTATGATTGGTTAGATCAACATGTTCAGCTGTGTCTGCTTCAACTATGGGAAGACCTAGAATCTAGTAGTTTTAGAGATTTTGAAAGGTTAACCAAACATTATAAATTTATGATTTATTGCACGATCTGGCCATACAAATATCTAGAGAAAATAAATGTGCTTTTTCCGTTGAGGTAGCTTCTACACATACAATTACTGCCTTTGGGTGGTGTCCGATTTTACTAGCATGGAGATCATACCTATTGATCTTAATGTCAATCTGGTTGTTTCTATGTATTCTACATGTCACCAAGTTCTCATGTGCCAGTTTTCATAACCCCGTGACCTATTTTGATAATTTTCCCAAGTTCATTCTAATCGTAATTTATTCAAAATTCTTCCTATGCGTTGAAAACTCAATTGAATTGGCCTTTAGTTAAAATCAATATCCCTCATCTAGCTCATTCCTATTGCAAACCAATTCATCCCTACTATTGTTTGTACTAAAAAGAACACCTTGTTGGAATTGTATTGAGATAATTTGTACTGAGAGGGGAGGGGTGAATCAGTACCACTAAAAATTTTTTTGGTTAGCCCATTAACCCTTAGTCATCAGTTTGTAAAATAACTTATCGATTTGTTCATCTTTCTTTATGCATATGAAATCATATCATACATTCCATTTGATTTGTAACAGTAAAAGAAACATACATGAAATTTGATAACACATAACACAAGATATGGTATCGCAGAAAACTTCTGTTAAGGAAGTAAAAACTACGGTGGGGATTGTTACCCACAAACTTCACTATCTGCAGATAAGAAGAGCTGGTTAAGGCTTACAATTTGGTCACTTCTGATGACCTACCCTGTTAGGAGTATTACAATGGAGACCTGTTAAGATCTACTTCGTTTGAAGCTTTTAACAACACTGTTAAATGTGCACTCTGTTAAGAGATTTACAAAGGACGGTTAAGTCCACCTTTTACAAAAGGATTTTAGATGTGATGCACTTGTTAGAATGCAACTACATAAGTCTTTGATCTGATGATAAATGAAATATTTAATTTTTGATAAAATAGATCCTATGAAGCTCCAAAAATACTATTAATCATCCTTCCATGATTGAGTATTACCTTTATTTGCTCGTCGGTAGCCTTTGTGTGTTCTTGTTAACTGATGTATTTTATTTCTTCTCCTTGCATGAATTATGCCTTCTTCTCCTTAGATGCTCTTCGTGGCTATCAATTATTAAGAATTCATGTACTCACAATTGAGTACGAACATCTATTTATACTAATCTAGGCTCAATTCTTGATTCATGCATTTGCACGTTAACTCTAGATTCAAGATATACAACTTGATCTTGATCTGTAGTTAGATATGCTTTTGATTCGTTAGGATGCTTTAAAGAATTTACATAAAGCATGCATGACCATCTAATATGATTTTAAAAAAAAAAAATTCTATAAATAGATTTACATTGCTTTAATCGACGTGTAAAACTTAGATCCATAATTTGCGGGTTCTTGATCTGTCTGTCGGTTCTGATGATTGGTTTTCTTGATTGTCGGTGTTCCTTCTTGAACATGTCATTAGGTATGCTTGTCTGTTCCTGTCGGGTTGATTCTGGAAACTATGTTGCCATTAATTCTTGTGTTCTTTGTGTTGTCGGGTATGCTTGCATTTCACCGGTACTACTTATGGTTCGTCGGTGATGCTTGTTGTCTGCTGGTAATGCTTTCTGTCTATGTTTTTCCTCTGAGTATACTAATGGAAAAATAATTTCATCACACCTATGCAAAATAATTTCATCACACCTATGGCAAAATATCAGTTCCCCATGAATATGTTTGACAATTTTCTCAGGCCAAAACCAACGACAATCTATGCAAATTTTTCTATGCATAAGGTGAAAAAGTTGGTGAGAAGTCCACTTTGAAAATTTATATTTTCCAGCTGGATGAATATCAAATCAAATTAATTAGTTCCCCTCATTATCTATATGAGGAAGCATTTCTGTATCAGATAAAAAAACTCCATCAATTGGTTTGACATGTTTTTGAGATCAAAAGTGAAATCTATTTATAGAAGTTTAGCATGTCAAATTTTTAGAAATTATTAAAAGACCATTTTTTAAAGAGAATAACTTTCACTTCTACATGGATTTACTAATACCACTTATTGCATTTCACTCTTTGATCAACAATCCATAAGCAAATCCATCTTCAGGAGCTTTTGTGGAGGTTTGATCAGCTTTCCCAAATAATTCTCCCAGAGCAAAAACTCTTTTTTTTTTATAAAAGGAAAATATAAAATTTATATATGAGGAAGAGACCTTTATAAAAATCATTGTTTAATTATGGTTCACACAAAAAGTGGTGGGACCCCTATTATGCTAGAATTACATTTTTGATAAAATATGAAAGTTTCTCTTCAAAATATCTTTTCCATAAAAAATTGGCATTTAAGCAAGGCAAAATAGTTATATCGAAACTCAATTTGCATCAAAATATGTAAGGGTTTCTTCCTAGTGTTTCAAATTAAGCATATTGACGATCAGAATACAATCGTGAAAAAAAAAAAGATAGAACACATCCTCATATTTTACATTGATGAGCATAAAACTACATTTTACAAGTATGAAATGACTTCTTTACCATTAATATCTTCTCAATCTGTGTTGAAATGAGAATTTTGTCATCGGATTTGGTGAAAAGGAATTTTGAAACTTTTAAGTAATTTTAGCTTGCAGGTCAAGAACCGATTCCACAACATCTTTCTATGCCTGTAAAATTAAATCCACATAGTTTGCAGACCTCCTCTCTGCGCTAACCAAAACTAGAGATCTGAAAGGTCTATAAAGATGGAGGATTTTATTGAATACAACTTGGCCTCAGAAATTGCGGAATGCATAAAAGGCATTAGATGAAAGGTTTTGATGAATTTTAAGGATAAGCTATCGGTATATTGCCCAACCATGACCGCCGTAAATTCCACCGGTACCCTCTTTGTAAAGTGAAGCTGTGAAAGGCGTACTCAGATGCATTGACCTCAAATATCTTTATGACTTGACTACACAATGTGGAAAATGTAAATCAAGTATTTTATGAAATGCGGAAAATACCTAATGTGGAGTTTAAAACAGTTTTTAAGCAATATATTTCACAGAAATAATTTCACACATGTATGGTTTCATCAAAAAAATAGTATCGATTAAATATCAACATCGAATAAGGACAAAATGTTTTCACCGATTGTTGTTGGAAGAGTTTGCATTTTTAAAGCGATTGTGAGGTTCTATTACTCCATCATTGACTAAAGTTTTGTTTGTATTCTTCATCCAAAACTTTGGTTTATCGTTATTAGTATTGTTAAATTTTAGGATAGCTGCAAATGTAATAGCACTCTATGTTTTAGGGAATGAGGATAGGAGAGACTTGTCCCTTCATAGGACATGTCTATTCATTATTATTTATAAGAAAGGACATGTCTCTTCCCATTAATTATAATTTAATCAATCTTATAATGTTTCATCAATCAGTTATTAATTAAGAATAATAATTTAATAATTTAATATTAAATATTAAATTTCATATGACTAATAATAATATAACATATATATTATATTATTATTAATCAACATATATTATATGTATTCTAGTGATCATATGAATGAAGCTACAAACATTAACACTCCCTCTTAGCTAGGGAGGATGATCAAACAAAATATGTAGTGGTCTCCCATGTCAACACTTATGACCCTTACCATAGCTACACAAAACATCAACACTCCCTCTTAGTTAGGGAAGATAAAATTCATCAAAATACAATTCACAAAAGAGCCATTACTTTTAAGAGAGAAGATATCACCTCATCATGATATCAAGAGATATGGTCTGACCAAGAATATCAAGTCTCATGATATTCACCATAAGTCAAAAAATATTTTAGATATCACCTCAATATGATATCAAAGATATGGTCTGACCAATAATATCAAGTCTCGTGATATTCACCATAACTCAAAAGTATTTATAAATATCATCTCATGATATAGGGAGTATTTGTCATAGAATATCAAGTCGCATGATATTCTCCAAATACTCAGAGTAATGGCCCACCAACATCAAGTCACATGATGTCCACCAAGTACTCAAAAGTTTACAAAGGTATCATCTCATGATATTGGGAGTATTTGTCACAGAATATCAAGTCGCATGATATTCTCCAAATACTCAAAGTAATGGCCTACAAACATCAAATCACATGATGTCCACCAAGTACTCAAAAGTTTACAAAGATATCATCTCATGATATCAGGAGCATTGGCCTGCAGAATATCAAGTCGCATGATATTCACCAAGTGCTCAGAGTAATGGCCTACATCAAGTCACATGATGTCCACCAAGTACTCAAATTTTTACAAAGATATCATCTCATGATATCGGGAGCATTGGCTTGCAGAATATCAAGTCACATGATATTCACCAAGTGCTCAGAGTAATGGCCTACCAACATCAAGTCACATGATGTCCACCAAGTACTC